>CM074734.1:151749412-152216912 GCA_037367245.1 Phrynocephalus guinanensis
ACCTACAATCGATGCCTTTTCAGTGCTAGGCCACCTGCTCTTTTATTTCCCAAAACAGTTTTATATAAAATATTTTCTGCTTCTTTTATCTAGACTTGTTAATGTGCCTTGTGTGTTGTATGGATTACATTCATCAATGTACTCCGTGGCTGGAATCCTGTTGGCATTATTTTGTGCCACACAACTAGGATAACATCATTACCTCAGAACGTGAATAGGTATTTTAGAGGCGGCTCCACAGCTCTTTTTTGCCCTGGGGAAAACGTTAGGAGCTTCAGAATTGAGAGGGGCCAGGGAGATGAAAGCCTTTAGGAGCCAGATATTGATTGCTACCAGCCCTGCCCGACTGCTCAAATTCAAGTTAAGCCAAGAGATTTCAGCCAGTGACCTGAACCCAAATGTCATTCACCATTAAAGCAAATCCATTTGGTCCATGGGGTTTACATAAGTGTTGACTCACTGTTCAGCCACTGGTACTACCAATTGAATTTAGGCCCTTCTGTATTTTTTCCTGATGTGAATCTCTTTGGATTTCTTAATAAGGATACATAAACAAATAGAAGTCTGTAATTAGGCTTCCTCATTCTTTGATGTCCAAAATAATGTGTCCAAGTAGTTAGAATCCAATAAATATAAAGATCCAAAAGAAAAACTAAATGTACCATTCAAGTCATCGCCAATGGCATGAACGGCTTCTTAAATACTGTACACTTTTCAAATGCAAGGATCAGGAGACTGACATAGGAAGGCAATTGACAATCTTTAACCCTTTGCTTCCTATTCTTGTCCTAAACTAGATTAGAATTCCTCCATCTGCTTGATCCTATAGGAAGCAAAACTCCTGGTCGAGAGAATGGAAGCTTTTAAAAATCAGTGCTAATAACCAGCTTTTTAAAATGTAGTATTAATAACTGGCATGGGATGTGTGATCTGAGTCTACGTCTGAAGAGCCAACATCAAAGCCCTGCTTTTGTCAACCCCAACAGTTTAGATCAGGGCGGCAACACAAACCATTCAACTCCCTAAAAAGTTCTCACTTCTAGTTAAGGTATCATATTTTGGTGCCACTTCACAATGTCACTACCAAAAATACCTGGGAGCCAAAGAGAAATTTGTGTTTGGTTGGACCAAAGTGTGGGGCATATAATACTAGGCTCAGGCTACAGAAAGTCAAACTTAGGCTGAACATCAAGAAAAACTTCTTAACTATTAGAGCAATACAACAATTGAAGCAATTACCTCAGGAGGTGGTGAGTGCTCAAACACAGGACCTCTTTAAAAAAATGGGCAATCATCTGTCAGGTCTGCTTTGATTTGAATTCCTGAATTGAGCTGTGAGTAGGACTCAAACACCTTATATACCCCTTCCAACCCCATTGTTCTGTGATTCAATTATCCTAATATAACTCTGGAAACTTTCCAATGACACACACACTTTTTTTTTTTGCCAGGATTGAAAAAAAAGAAGTTAAAATCAAATATTAATTTAGTTCTCAACGATCTAAAATTTTGATTGTAGAAACATGTACAGTACATCTTTCCCTTGGAGCAAAAGCAAAAGGGTATTGAAGAAGAAGAAGAAGAAGAAGAAGAAGAAGAAGAAGAAGAAGAAGAAGAAGAAGAAGAAGAAAGTGCATACAGAGAGAATCTAGAAAGGATAACTGAGAATAAATAATGTGATATCTCTGACAATGCAACTCTGCCCTGTTAAAAAGTCATGCTCTCTCTCTCTCTCTCTCTCTCTCTCTCTCTCTCTCTCTCTCTCTCTCTCTCTCTCTCTCTCTCTCTCTCTCTCTCTCTCTTTGTGTGTGTGTGTGTTTGTGCATGTGTGTGTACTTTTTGGCTGAATTAGTGGGGTGAGTCAACTTCATCAGTTGCCCACTCTAACTGCCACTCACACCTGGACTTCAGCTTATATTTACTACCTGACCTTGTTTTAGAATCAAAACTACTCACAGTGGCACAAGCAGAACAACAATATTAGGGTTTTGTGTGCCTTTTTAACCAAAAGGAACAATGAAAAGAACATTGGTGTTCAGTATAAACTGCACTGATTTTTTTAGCAATGGAAACAAAAATGTGAGAGTAAAGGCAATAATGCTTTCTTGTTGCAGGCAAACAAAATGTACAGGTACACTAATAAATAAATGGATCTTATGTGTTTAAGGAGAGATGTGGTGCACAGATAGCCTAACATATCTGGTGAATTAGAAGTGGCGTTCAAGAAAGTAATGTTTCAAAGGCATGTGATGGTTAATGCACAACCTCTGCTCTCAGCTTGCTTGGTCTTGAAGTAGCCTCATTTTCCCTGGCATCAAAAGGGTAAAAGGTTTCTCATTCTCCTCTTTCAGCTGAAGGAAGAACTCTGATTCAGAGGCCATTCTTCCCAATTTATGTGTTGCTGGGTCTTTCCTATTTGCTTGTTTTCATTGGCTTTGTGGTGTCCCTTTCCAAAGGTAAGATTCTCCTACGATGGTTATAAATGAGGATCTTTTATCTGTAAAGGAAATAACCGAGTGGGCAGTTTCATTCTCTCCTTTGGCCTGAACAGTGGTCCTCCAGTTGCAGATGGTTCAGATGTCAGTCAGACCAGAATCCTCAATCTTCAGGAATGTTTGGAACATCTGGCAGGCCAAAGTGGAAGAATCACTAGGCTAAGATTGATTGGTTGGTTGGCCACAACTGTGGTTTATTGGGAAAACATAAGCAGTGTCAGAGTTGGAAATGTATAGTCTCCAGATATCATTCATTGGCAACACACATCTATTTTGCCCACATAGCCAGTGGGGAGGAAGGACTATAAGTGACCATTGAGCAACATCTATGGTGCCACACATTCCCCATCCTTGACATAAACCCTTCTGGATCACACCAAATGTCGTCTAGTTCAACATGTCCAGTTCTTTGCTCACAATGGTCAACCTGGTGTTTCTGGCAATGTGAGTGTGATTGCACCCTGTAGTTCATGTTCCCCAAGTGCTGGCATTCAGAGATTTACCATCTTGAATACGAGAGGTGATACAGCTATCCTGATGTGTAGCCATTGATAGCCTTGTGCTCCAGGAATTTGCATAAAATGACAAAAGATGAAATGTGTGTTGTCTAGAGGAAAGTAAGTAGCACAACAGAAATATTCTTACAGGCTGTGACCACTAGCCCGGCCACTCTGGCTTCTACAGATGTCTTGGAGAGTGAGTGGAACTACACATGCTTTCTGGTCTGATTCAGAATTTTTTTTTTAAAAAAGCATCCATTGTGTTAGTATAGAAAATAACTATTTATTTTCTATAATAGGATGTCTTTGGACAAATCTGCAAAAACAGATGGGATCAGGGGTCTTCTCCCCCCCCCCCATTTCAATTAGATGATGGGGTGAAACCAAGAGCCTCCCAGGTGGAGCAATAGATCTTTCGTGTTCTGTGTGACAGTTTTGAAAGAGGCTCGACAATTTGAACTCAGCAAATGAGACACGTACCTGGTCTCCACGGGCACTTCCTCAGATCAAAGGAACCAGCAAGTGACAGTCAGGCCACCAACTCAAGCCTGAACTGCTGGACAGCTCCGTGCTTTAGGTGCAGAGCCGGAGGCTAAGAGTTCAGTTCCCTGCTGTACAGTTATCCCCTGCCTATTGCAGGGGTTAGGGACCTGACTTGACCCGCAATAATTGAAAATCTGCGATATGTGGATGCAGGTCGAGTCAAGCCTCGGAGGGCCTAGCTGGGGGCTCTTGTACATGCCCCCAGCCTGGCCGTCCCCCGAACGGGCTTGTGACGGCCTTCCTGGGCCTTCTGGAGGCCCCGTAAGGGCCTCCCTGCAAACCGGAAATCATTTCTGAGGCCTCTGACAGGCCTAGAAAGGCTCTCGGAGGCCTCAGAAATGATTTTCAGCGATCCGGAAGTCACTTCCAGTTTGCCAGGAGGCCCTTTTGAGGCCTCCAGAAGGCCCAGGAAGGCCCTCACAGGTCTGTTCGGGGCAGCTCCAGTCCTGGGGTAAGTATGGGAGGCTTGAAACAGGACTTTTCCCCCTTACCCTAGGGGGCCTTTTTCATATACTGCAGTCCCGTGATACAGTGGGGCCGCAGTATATGAACCGCAAAAGGACGGGGGACCACTGTATCTCCTTGAGAGGGGCTGGACTTAAGGATCCATAGGGTCCCTTCCAACACTGCAGATTAGCCTTTGCATGAGAAGCAGGTTGGAGTGTCCCCTGAAAGGTGCAGGGCAGGGCAGCCCTTGATCTTTGTGCTCTTGTGCCCAATTTGTGAGCCTTCTGCACATCTCTGACCTATTATTTATTTATTTATTTTAGAGTATTTTTTACCCCGCCTTTCTCCTTGGAAAAAGGACCCAAGGCAGCTTACAGTAACGAGGGATAAATATACAGTCCAGTACCATTAAGGCTTGTTCAAGTATTTGAGAACAAGGAATTGAGGGACATCTTACAGTGTTAATAGACTACATTACATTAAAGCAATACGGTTATAAGTAGCCATAAAAACAAAGTCTATGTGAACCCATAGATTCATATAAAATACACATGGTGGTCCTACATGCTCAAGGAGAGTGCTTAGGGTGCCAGACTAGGACTTGAGAAATGTAGCTGTGCATCATACCCCTTGTTGGGCTTGGCATTCTCAGCTTATCTCCCAGAAGAGTTGTCATAAGGATAAAATACAAAGAATGACACCACGGAACACCATCCAGCAGAGAAAAAAGCAGGCTATTTATATACAGTACCTAACCATCACGATCAGTTCAGATTATGAAAAGCTTGTTTCAATGGACTTTAAAAACCAATGTTTTTGCACTTGCCCAAATTCCAGCAACAAGCCCAAACTCTTTATTTCTGCCAAAACACACACACACACACACACACACACACACCACTGAGATAAAAATCACTCGGAGAGTTTATCCTGGTTCTTGCGTTGACCGGCCTCCCTCTACAATGTACAGTGTTTGCATATGGGGAAAGATTCTGACCGGTGTACCTCTTCTTTATAATTCCAGTCGCAACGGTTTCCTCTGAGCTCCAGAAGATGCATGCCGAAAAAGCAAAGGATCCCTTTGGCCATGATTTCCAGTGTGAGTTCGGTCCCCCAGCTCCTTGGCAGAAAGAGGGGCTTGCCTTCCCAATTTCCACACCCAAGTCCTGGTTCACAGGCCTGCCACAAGCCAAGTCATAAGATGAGGTTCAGTGACTTGATAGCCACTGATGTGATGGGAGAGGATTTATTTGTATTTTATTTATTAGATTTCTATACAGTACCGCGCCATCTGGCAACACGGCCACTCTGGGCAGTTTACAAAATACATCATAAAAATGAAACAATATACAATGTAAGCAACATAACAAATAAAAAAGAATACACATGACTAAATCTACATTAAAATAGTAAACATATTCAAAACCAAAAGACTGGCAAACAGCATAAGAAAGAACGAAAGAGTGAGCAATGAAAAGAATAATTAATGATCAAGGAAAGCAGATCTATAAAGCCATGTCTTCAGCTGTTTTTAAAGCATCTGAGCATGGGAGCCAGTTGAATATCAGGTGGGAGTTGATTCCACAACCAAGGCCTGCTACTGAAAAGGCCTGGTTCCTTGTTGACGGTTTACGAGCCTCTTTCGGCATAGGGACCCTCAAGTTACCCGCTTAAGATGAGTGGGTGATGCAGGCAGAATTCTGTGGAAGGAGTGGGTCTGAGAGATAACAAGGTCTACCTAAACCTTAGGGCAGGCATGTCCAAACTTCAGCCCTCCTGATGTTTTGGACCACAGCTCCTAGAATTCTAAGCTTAGATTGCCAATGGTAAAGGACTGTTGGATTTGTGGTCCAAAACATTTGGAGGGGCGAAGTTTGGACATGCCCACCTTAGGGCTTTGTATGACCTTGAAGTCAATGTGGTGATGAATCGGCAGCCAGTGCAGCAGGGCCAGTGTAGGGGAGATGTGTTGGTGTTTTCTCAACCCCATTATTAATCTGTCTGCTGAGTTCTGCATTAGCTGATACCTCTGCATTAACCTCCAAGGCAGCCCCACGTAAAGAGCATTACAGTAGTGTAATGATCAGGGATGCTCATCACAATATCATCATGCCCCTAAGAAGAGCCTGTAGTTTCCAGCAGCTCCGTTGAGCTAGTTCAGGAAACAAGTTCCATCAGTTTTCTTTTCCAGCAAAAAATGAGCCTTTTACAAAGTGAATGGGTCTACTCTGAAATGAAAAAAAAAAACCCCACCAGGAAATCCATCTGCCAGTGCTTCAGATTACAAGGATAGTGCCCAGAAGTAAAAAAGCCACACAGCTGCTATGAGGACCAGCATCAAAAGTCAGAAGGAAGAGGGAAACCTGAGAGGGGTGGCAGATGATATCATCCCTGATAAATGTTTTAAAGGTGGTAGTGGGTGGGGGACAGGGCCTCAGCTGCCTTATCTTCACAATTGTTAAAATACGAATGGGAGACAGAGTCTCAGGATGTATAAAAGTAGAAAAGATCTTTATTCTCTCTTAAATCATTTTTAAAAGCTCTAGCTCCTGAAGAATGCCCTGCTGAAATGTGTCAAACCAGAGCTTTTTAAAAAATGATCTAAGAGAGAATAAATATATTTTCTACTTTTATACATCCTGAGACTGTCTCCCATTCGTATTTTGACTTCTGGGGATGTACCAATTTCTTTTGCTTTGCTTCATTGTTACTCCTGATCCACATCCATCAGTTTTCACGTGACACCTCACAATAGGGGTTTGTTCTTCTTTTTTATTTTTGGGGGCTCCAATGGCCAGAACTCCCTAGGCAAACTTCTGGGAGTTTCAGCCCACAAGCAGACCCCTCTATTTCACTCACCTGCAGCAGGGCCTATCCCTGAGGCCACACGGCCTTCACTGTCTTCACTTACTTTTGTTTGTGTTTGAAAGAAAGAGGAAGACATAGTCTTCTTGTGCCCTTTAAGGTCCAGAAGAACTACTGTATGATGACCAGGGCATTGCAAAGCAGCTTCCATCTTTCACATTAACTAAAACAAAACAAAAAGCCACACAGCCTCAGAGATAAGCCATGCCCCCGGTGAGCAAAATGGAGGCATGTGTAATTGTGCATTGGAAACTCCCATAGTTCTACTTGAGGATTTTGAGTCTTCCCCCGCACCCCGTCCCCCAAAATAAAAGAGCATGTCATACTCTGTAATCTCTTGCAGTTGTGACCCACCAGTTCCCGCAGTGTATTTCAGCACTCTTTTCTTGTCCTCTCCCCAGTGTTTCCATGTGGTTCTGACACCAGACAGTGGGAATATTCCGATGGGAAATGCTACTACTTCTCCCTGAAGGCCATCCCATGGCACCAGGCCAAGGCGGAATGTGAAAAGCAGCAGTCGCACCTGGCTGTCATCAAAAGTTTAGCAGAGCAGGTAAGATGAAGAAGAGGAGAGGAGAGGGGACATGCCCACGGTCTTTGGCAGATCCACTGGAGAGGTGCTTCCCCATCAGAGCAAGCCTAATTAAGACCAAGATGGGGTTTCCTTTGTCTTTGACATGTTGCCCACTGAGTATATCTGAGTAAGAACATTCCCCATTCCTTTCATTCTTCCAAAGGTTGCAATCAACCCAACAGTATGTTTGCTTCTTTTAAGACATTGGGTGGTGAACCTATCCACCTCCAAATCAGGTGGGCATCAACTACCTTCATCTCAGGTGACAGGCTGTGCTTGTCAGGACTGATGAGATTTGGACAACATCTGGATGGGCTCCAAGCCCCTGATTTAATAGACAACTGGTGTCACCCTCCTGTTTCCTAATTTTCTCTAGGGGAGGGTTGAGGAACTGTTGACCTCCCAGATGTTTTGTCCTCCAGCCCCATCGGCCCAGTCAGTGTTCAAATACTGGCAAGGTTGCAAACCAGAAAATCGGGAGAATCAAAAGTTCCCTAGTCCTGCTGTTGAGGAAAGAAACCAAGATATCTGAATCCTTTAGGAGTCCAAAGTGATAGACCCAGGGAGTGTTTCTCAGGCTGATCAAAAGGACTGGTGGCCACCTGAGTTCCTTCTTCTCATTTTCATGGCGAGAGAAGGTTCCCAAAGCCTTCCTGCATGCCTCTTGGGTGCAGGCAAAGGTGGTCACCACTGAAATTTGATCCAATATTTCTGCAACAGAATTTTGTCCTTTAAAACAAAATTAAACTACTAATCTAAAACGACACTGCTCCTCTCAAAGAAAGCAATATCGACAACCGTGCGCGTAGCCTTTTCTGCAAGTGGACAGAGCGGGGCTTGAAGAGGACAATTGAAGATTGAAGCTGTAAGAATGAAGGCCCTGATTCTTGTCCCAGATATAAAAGTAAACCCATATGGTCTCCCAAAACGTCACCCTTTCCCAACATGTTCTTTCCAGCACCTCTGAATGGTCTATATATATACATCTTCCACAGAGACCATCATTCCTTCAAGTGGACAGCTTTCAAGCAGTTGGCCAACTTGAAATATTCCCCCTGACCCCAACAGTGTTGTCTACCTTTGGTCTAATTAATCAAAGAGCTTTTGTTTGGCGAATGCATTTAACAGACAAAAATGTTGCTGTGTATAGGGCTGTTTGGGGGTTTCAGCTAACCAGCCATGCCCTTCATTTCAATGCTTCATTCTACCCATCCTATCCCATCCCAAATTTCCAGTTGCATTTTTCCAGCTAACACAGCATTCCAGGGTATGATGAATATGCTCAGTCCTCATTGAGCTTGCGGATTTTCAGGAGTTTTTAAAACAAAATATTTTTAGTATGCTGGTATAGAATAAAGGAGTGGAAGCCCCCCCCCCCGTTATTGTACTTCTCTAACAGTCAGGAAGATTTTCCTGATATTCAACCAAAATCTGGCTTCCTTTAACATGAGCCCAATGTTATGTGTCCTTCACTCTGGGGTGTCCAAGAACAGATCCTGCCCCTTCTCTGTATGACCCCTGCTGACTTATTCTGGCTCTTGTCCTTCTGGTGTTCATCTCCTGAGCTGGTTATTGGCAAGGGTGGGTTCCACTTTCCAGGTGACTTTATCTCCTCTCTTTTTACAATGCAAAGAGAATACAGTAGGACCCCCGTATCCACTGATTCATTATCCATTGATTCAGTTATCCACAGTTGGTAGAGGAAAACAATTAAATAATTCAGCAGCCACAAAGCAAGCTGTTGTCACAAACAGCAGCTGTAAAGCAAGCTACTGTCACCATAAAGCAAGCTACTGTCTCAAAACAGCAGTCATAAAGTAAGCTACTGTCAGGAAACAGCAGTTTGGGGGTGGGTGGCCAGGCGTTCTCTCTTATTCATGGTTTTCATTATCTAAGGGAAGGCCTGGAAGCAATCCCCAGTGGATACCGGGGTCCTACTGTATCCCCTGCCCTTTCATCTTCATGTCAAAATGCCCCAGCTGCATTCACTCCATGTGCTTTTTGCAGAATTTCTTACAGACCCGAACCAGAAATGAGCGTTACTGGATTGGCCTCCATGACCAACACACTGAAGGAGAGTGGAAATGGTTGGATGGCACAGATTACAGAACAGGCTTCAAGTAAGCACTAGAAAATCCCTTCTAAGATAATGAGTGGTAGACTTCTAGGGATTGGCATCCAATCCATTGTGTTTGTATTTTCATACAAGATTACTAAACTCACAACTCCTTAAACACCAATGCAATTTTTGATTGACAATCTGCAGCATTAATGAGTAGAGATGGGCACGGAATGAACATTTTTTCGTTTCTGTTACCGTTTGTCGTTTCCGTTACGTAACGAAACGACAAACGAAAATTGTGATGAAAATGAAATGAAATGAACAGAACCATGAAAATTGTGGTCGTTACGTTTCATTTCCGTTAATGGCGATGCGCAATGAAATGAGCTGTTTTAAATGTTAAAAAACGCCCTGGACATCCGTAAAAACACAGCGATAATTATTTATATTGTTTGATAATACCTACCGGGGGGGGGTCCTTAAAACATTTGTTTTTGTCTTCTCCCATCGTGATGTATTTTTCTTTTCCCTTTAAAATGAATGTCGCACCAGCCACAAAATGGAGGCAAGCCATGTGATGGGATCATGTTCAACCAATAGCATGCCCAGGTTGCAGACTGGGTGGGCAGGTCTGGCAGCCATAGAGGGCATAAAAAGCTCTGGCAGCCCCCGTCCTCCTTGCAGTCTCTGGTGGGAGTTAGGGTGGGATTGCTGTCTCTGTGACTCTAGCTTCAGTCCTGCAGCCTCCCTGTGTGCATGCTGCGTACCTCTCGGTGAGTACCCTCCCCTGCCCCGCAGTGCAGTCACTCTGCGGCTGCCTTGCACCCTGGGCAACGCCCGCCGCTGCCTTTGCAGCCTCCCTGCATACCTAGTCTATACTGTGTCTCTGCCAGCATCCATTTTTTTAGTGTTTTCCCTCTGGTCTGGGGTGTTGGGGGATGCCTGCGCACGGAAATGCTTTAAAAATTGCGCAAAAAGCAGGTAGAAACGACAAACGAAAAAAGGAAAAATGGTAACAAATTTTTTCAAAAAATTCCCGACAAACGAAAACGAACCGAAACACACCTCTCAACGACAAACGAAAAACTGAAACACCATTTTTCTGTTTCGTGCCCATCTCTATTAATGAGTAATCTAGGACTGTATCATTAAGCGCAATATTTTTAGCTGGGCATTTAATTTGAATGCGTTGAGAGGAATCAGATTTGGAAAAGAGTGTGATAGGCTTCCCAATGTTTGTTGCAAATAAGATTTAGTGAATTTTAAGCTCTTAATATTTCTCATTTGTTTGGAGAAAATATAGAAACATCTTTCTTCCACTGCAGGAACTGGAAGCAAGGGGAACCCAACACGTACCTGAACCAGGAAGAGGATTGTGGCCAACTTTGGCTCAATGGACAATGGAATGACTTCACCTGCAATTCCAACTCCTATTATGTCTGTGAGAAACCTGTGCCGAGGAAAGCTACGGCTGCACCAAAGATGACCTGACCCTTTACTATGGTCCTCCCAGAAGCTCCCAGAAAATGTGAACGGCTACAAGATCTACACTTGAATGGATGAAGTCGTTCCCTAAGTTAGGCCATGACTACACCAGCAAGTTGAATTGGACTGATTCAGATTTGCTGTGGTTTAATTCCAGCACCTGTTTTGTATGTCTGTTCAGATTCAACAATCATGCAAGAGACTGCAGATTGTTTTGGTGCCACTGCCCACTCTGGTCCCTTAATCTCACATGCCGCAGTCCATAACTCCCCTTCCTTTGAGCCTTGTCCTCTGCCAATTCCTGCCCTCCTTTTACAGTTCATCATAAAGCTGGTTGAGCTGTTGGAAGTGTTGCATAGCACTAATAATAAATAATAATAATAATAAGTTTATTTTTATGCCGCCTTTCTCCCCAAAGGGACCCAGGGCGGAAAAGGGACGGTTTTCCAAAGGTCTCCATGACATACAAACAGATACACATCTACCATGGGAATAAAGTAGTTTGCTGTAGTTCATCAGAGCCGATTCTATATCATGTGGATTTGTTTCTGGTTTGTGCATCCATGCAGAGGTGATCTAGTGCTAAACTAGTATATCAAGGCTGTTAAAGTGATCCAGCACTAAATTCAGGTTTGGGTTGTGTTTTTTTAGAAAAACACAACCAACATTCTCAGCAACTATGGAGAAAGATTATGGTAATTTTTCCACTATCCAAAACATCATGCTCATTTAGGATGTCACCAGAATACACCCATAGTCATGCCCTTCTCCCATCCTTTAAGAGAATTTTTTTTAAAAAAAACTGATCTTGCAGGGGAAAAGACTGTGCAGATTGTTCCAGCTTGGAAGACAATAGAAGCCTTCTGGTGGCAGAGAAGAAAACACTTTGTATTGTGACCAAAAACAGCTGGACTGATTCAAATCAGCCTTTACGTTGTGTGATCAGTAAAAATTAAATAGTGAATTCATCTGGTTTGTGGCTGCATCAAATCTCTCAGCATTTGACCATGCAGTTGCAGTGTTGATTAGGGAAAGCTATTTTATTTTGTTTAAAAATTTTCAACAGAATTCAAGATTATTATTTTAATTAATCCACTGTCTCTTTGCAGAGTGACTGATCACTAATGTTGGATAACTTGGCAAATCTGCACCTAAATTGAAAGAAGTGATCTCTGGGATCATTTCCTAGGTGGCTTTTCCAAGCAATACAAAACAAATTGGGCGTGGGGGGATTATTTCCAAAAATAAAACTTTTAAAATATTTCTGAGAACAAGTGCAGGGAGTCTTTTAAATATAATAAACCATTCCATCAGTGCTGCTGCCACGCTTGTTATTTCCATTATTGAACATTGTGGAAATTGTTGCTCCGTGAGTTGCTTCCAACTTAATGTGACCCTAATAGGGTCCTTGAAATATGTGAACCAATCATAGAGTGGTTTTACCATTGCTCAGTGATTTTGTACATTTCCATTCCTGAGAAGGGAACTGATGCCAGGTCTTCTGAGCTCCATTCCAATGCTCTTTCCACTATACATACTGTCTCTGTTACAAAAATACTGCTTCAAGCCCTGCCTCCTCCAACAGGTGACCACTCAGAGGCAGCATGTGGAGGGGGCGGGCCATGGAACCTGGGGCGCTGCGTCTGAGTGGGTGCCCACCAGTGGAGGCGGGGCTCAGAACTGCGAAGCACCTGTTGGACCGATGGATGAACTAGCACAGCCCACCAAGCCAGCATTTCATGCCCGTCTCTACTTAAAGGTAAAAGTAAAGGTTCCCCACACACATGTGTATTAGTCGTGTCCAAATCTAGAGGCAGTGTTCATCTCCATTTTCAAGCCAGTGTTGTGCAAGTCTGTGGCCATGTGGCCAGTATGGCTGCAAGGAAACGCTGCTTTACCTTTCCACTTTTTTTACGGCAGTACCTATTTATCGACTTGCATTTACATGCTTTCAAACTGCTAGGTTGGCAGGAACTAGGGTTAGCACTGGGAGCTCACCCCACTGCATGGCACCCGGGATTCGAACCGCCAAGCTGCCGACTTTATAGCCAACAGTTTTCAGTGCTCCAGCCTGCTGAGCCACCACGCCCCCATCTCTAGTTAGATCCCATGTAATGAATGAAACTTTGCTGCTTGGCACTAACAAGTCCTACTCATTTCTGTGAGTCTACTTTAGGTAGGGATAAAGTTGAATGCAGCCTCAAAATTCCACTAAACACTAGCTGTGTGGGCTTACCCCTTAACGTTTAGAAAATTCCTCTTGAAGAGCACTGCTAATATCCCTGAGGTCAAAACTGCTCTCCACCAGTTAGGGACTCTGCTGGTGACACCTGTGTTCCACAGACTCAGAGACAGAGCCAAGGAACCCATAGCGAAGGGGCCTGCCCTGTCTGTTGTTTTACAGAAAACATGCATGATAAGGCAGCACACGTACGTATCACAGTACATCAATCCTTTCAACACACCTAGTGACATTTCTACCACTGGCAAACCCATAACAGTGTGAGGAAGAAGTGAGACCAATGTCATTCTAAAGCAAGGCAGCTGGTCTATACCGTATTGAGGTAGATTTCCTCATTCTGTGCATCAGGGCTGCAAGCAGCCCTTATCTTGTAAACCGCCCAGAGTAGCTTCCCATCAGATGGGCGATACATAAATCTAATATATAAATAAACCTTGCACAACAAAAGAACTGTTCTGCATTTGGCCATTAGTGGCAACTGTGGGAGTGGAATGCATCCCCATTTGTGAGAGCTAAGCTCACATTGTGAGGGTGTGTGTGTGCGTGTGTGCGTGTGTGTGTGTGTGTGTGTGTGTGTGTGAGAGAGAGAGAGAGAGAGAGAGAGAGAGAGAGAGAGATTTCCAAACTCTAATTATGACTTTTGTTTACCTGCAACTGTGTATCTGACTTTTCTGTGAAGTATTTGTGGGAGTGTATTTTCAGAACAAACTATAGAACAAACAAACAAACAAACAAATGGTAGCCTGCAAATAAAAAAAATAAAACTCAATAAAGGAGTTATCAGTAAAACTTGTTCCCCGAACTCCAATAACCTCAGGGGGGTGCCCTGAGGGGTTGGGTATCGGCTGCGCTCTTTGCGGCTCTCCTCTCCCCCCGATCCGGAGGGGTCGGGGAGAAGGATTTGAGCCGCGAGCGCTCTTGCGACCGCTACCCCTGTGTTGCGAAGTCTCGATGTCTTAGCAGGAAGCCATTAACCTCCAAGGACTCTATTTGTTTCTATCGGAGGAAGAAGATCAGTGGAGGCTGTTAACGGCTAACTTGAAGAAAGGATTATACCCGAAGAAACGAGAACTGACCTGATTATATCGGAATCTGTTTGGAGTGTGGTGGAAGCTAAGCCATAACTCTCCTTCGTGATTTAAGCTGAGCCGTGCGGTGAGGGTTGAGAGATACCCCTTCATTTACGAAGTGAGTTTGAACTATTATTATCTACATTGAAGTGGTGAGAAATACGGGACTTGGGGAGTCTTGACCGGAATCTGCAATTCAGAACTGGTGTTTGTAGTCACCCCCCCCCTGTTTTTTGTGAATAGGACTGAGTGAGTAAAGAAGAACGCAGGGGGGGAGGGCTTTTCCCCCCCCGAATACATTTCAAAGGACAGTGGTGCTCGGAGTTACTTTCCCTTGAGGAGCTTATATTACTTGATTTTTACATTTCCAAAGACCTTGGAGAACTGACTTTGGGAGCAATCTCCCCCCCTTCTTTTCTCCTTTTCTGAAAGGATTAAATATCTAAGAAGAATCTGGGAGATAGACAAGGAAGAAAATCTGTTTGGTTTTATATCCCAAAAGACCTCATTAGAGCTGGCGTTTCAAGTTACCCCCCCCCTCTTTTCTGGGGGGAGGGTGTTATCTTCATCAATTTGGATCTCTCAGTGCTCTGTTTCACACTTTTGGGGGTGTTTTTGTTAACTTTGGAGATACTGCCATTTGATTTTTGAACTAGTAAGAACTTTACCTTCAGAGAACTTTATCTTCAGAGGCTTCCGTGAATAGGGATTTTTACTTTCTTCATTTTCCTCTATCTGTGTGGAATTAGTTTTTTAAGCTCTTGGAAGATAGCTGAAGGCACTTTTTCTTTTTTCTTTTTTTTTTAATTCTTTCCCCTATTTTTTAATTATTAAGGGCTTTTTGGATCTCTCCTTGGGTATCTGGCTGCTGCGGAATTGAAATCAAGTCATTATCTGTTGTTTTTTTGAAGCTGGAAGGTCGTCGCGCTGTAGCCAAAACAACATCATGTTGCAGCTGTGAAAGTGACTAGAAAGTTTATCTCTTAGGTTGGAGCGCCATCTGGTGGATTATAAAAATTAATGCGTTTGACACTGCCTAAGAAATTCATTTTTTATGTTGGAGCGCCATCTAGTGGATTTTGAAAATTATTGCATGTAAAATTTAATTTGAACGCTGTTTGGGGTGGGAAAATGCTTGTTTATGTAGAAAAACTCACAAAATTTGATAAATAGTTATTAATTTGATATGTGGGTAATTTTAAAGCCAGAAAGGACAAAAGGAAGTTAGATTAAGTAAATTGAATATTATTGATGGTAAATGGGTGATTATTAACTATTGGAGTATTAATTGGTTAAATTTGACTGGTTGAAGTTTATTATTATTTACTGATTGAATCAATTTGAATTAATGTTAATTTGTGATTAAATTTATGAAAATTGTGCTCCATTGGAATAGAAGCTAATTAATTAAGATGGCAGAGAGAAAAAAGATGACACCTCTAACACAGAGGAGGGACTCCAGAGAGGAGGGCAAAGAATGGGAAGGATTAATGATACACATAAGGAGAGAATTTGAAAAAAGTGAAGAAAGTATGGACAGGAAATTATCAGAACTAAAGGAAGATATGCAGAAACAAATTAAAGAGGCAGTTGGAGAACTATCAGCTCAAGTGAAGGATTTAACGGTGAAAACAAAGAGCATGGAAAACAAAGTGAAGAAAGTGCAGACAGAGGTTAAACAATGTAGAGAAGAAACAGAGAGGAATAAAGCAGGTGTGACAGAATTAAAGATGACACAGACGAAATTGGCTGAGGATCTGGCTTTTCTTGAAATGAGGCAACGGCAACAGAATCTTCGTTTTCGCTTGATACCATGGGAGGAAGGAGAAGATATTAAGGCCAAAGTAATAACTGAACTTGCGAAGTGGCTTGGGTGGCAAGAAGAAGAAGTAGCTGGTGCAATCTCCCAAGTGTTTAGGATAACAGTTAGAGCAAAGAAACTGAGAGCGAAGAAGACACCAGGGGATGTTATTGTGTCAATGACATCTATGGACGTGAGAGATAGAATTCTGAAACATAGCTATGATAACAGATTTGTGATTGAAGGACAACAGATCCTGATATATAAGGAGATCCCTCTTTATTTTTTGAGAAGAAGAGGAAGTTATAAACCTCTGGCAGAAACATTGAGAAGAAACGGTCTGAGATTCCGTTGGGAGTTTCCGGAAGGTCTATCCTTTATCTATAAAACGAAGAGGTTTAAAATAACATCTGAGTCGGAGATAGGTAAATTTATGAGAAAATATGGAGAAGAACTTGGGTACAGGAAACCATTGAAGGAGGGAGATAGACTGCTTGAGGAGAAGGTGGACCAAGGTTCAAGAAGAGGTGAGGGAGAAGAAGAGGAAGAGGGAGAAGAAGAGGAGTTAGATCTCTCGGATGAAGAGGAAGGCAAAGCTGACTTAGCCATGGCCAATATCTGAATAGAGATTGATAAAAATATATTTAATCTGAAATTTGCAATGGTGCTGAGAGTATTAACATGGAATGTTAATGGTCTGAATGAAAAGACCAAGAGAAACAGGATCACACATTTATTGAAGAAAGAAAACTTAGACCTTATTTGTCTACAGGAAACACATGTTGCAATGAAACACATGAAGATTCTAAAAAACAAAATTCTGGGACAAGAATTTGTATCATCTGATAAATTGAAGAAAAGAGGAGTTGTGATATATGCAAAACACAAACTAGAACCTAAGTTGATAATGAAAGATGAAGAGGGAAGATTTTTGATGGTGCAAATCACTTGGCAATCTGAAAAAATTTTCATCGTAGGAATTTATGCGCCAAATGAAAGGAAATCAGAATTTTATAGAGATTTAGAACAAAGACTGCTAGATTATATGGACGAAAAACTCTTCTTGATGGGAGATTGTAATGGAGTAATGATGCCGGATTTGGATAGATCCCAGAAAAAGAAAGGCTCAGAAGGGAAATTACCAAAATCCTTTTTTGACTTAGTTGAAAATTTTGGATGGACGGACATTTGGAGATTGAGACACCCAATGGAGAAACAGTTTACCTTTTTTTCTGAACCAAACCGGAGTTGGGGAAGAATCGATTACATATTTGTTCCTAACGATACTTCACATAGAGTGACGAAAGTGGAAATTCTACCTAAAACGATCTCAGATCATAATGCAATTGTGATGGAAGTTAAAACAAAACTGCAAGGTTTATACCGCTGGAGATTGAATGAAAGCTTATTGGATGAGACAGAGACTTTGCAAATAGCGAAAAAAACTTTTAGAGACTATTTGGAAAATAATTGGAGAAGAGAAACACCAATAAACTTTGTATGGGATGCGAGTAAAGCTGTCATGCGAGGTCTCTTTATTCAAAGAAATTCATATCAGAAGAAACAGAAAGAAAAAAAGAAATATGAGATCCTAAAAGAAATGGTGGAGACAGAGGGAAAATTGGTGGAAAAACCAAAGGAACAGAAATGGATTCAAAAATTAAAGATGCTCCAAACCCAGTTGTCAATGGTTATCAATCAAGAAATTGAATGGAAGGTTAAGATGATGAGACAAAGAAACTTTGAATCGGCAAATAAAGTAGGGAAACTGCTGGCCTGGCAACTCAAATGGAAGCAAAAACAAAAGGTGGTGAACAAATTAGTAATAGATAAGAAATTAGTGGATGACCCAAGAGAAATTGTAAAGGTGTTTCGGAATTTCTATAGTGATTTATATATGAAGAAAAAAGAGGATCCGGAACAGATTGATAGATATTTAAGAGAAAATGGATTGGGGAAAATTTCAACAAGCCAACTGTCGATATTGAGTGAGAAAATTACCCCACATGAAGTACAAAGTGCAATAGAGAGGGCGAAATTAGGAAAATCACCGGGTCCAGATGGCCTGACTGCAAAATATTATAAAAAACTGTCAGAAGAAATGTTACCAATAATGGTCGAGGTGATGAATGAAGTGTTAGAAAAAGGAGTTATACCTAATACCTGGAAGGAGGCGTATATAACATTGATCCCAAAGGAGAACTCGGATGTGACGGATGTCAAAAACTATAGGCCTATTTCCCTTTTGAATGGAGATTATAAATTATTTGCCGATGTTTTAGCCAATAGATTAAAAAGGGTGCTAAATGAATTACTACATAAAGATCAAGCGGGGTTTCTTCCTGGCAGACAGATGAAAGATAACATAAGAAATATAATTGATATAATAGAATATCTAGAAGTCAGGAAGGAGAAAGAAGCTGCTCTGATATTTATTGATGCTGAAAAAGCTTTTGATAATGTTTCCTGGCAATTTATGAAGAAGAATTTGGAATATATGGGAGTGGGAACAAAGTTTTGGAATGGTGTTAATGCAATATATAATGAACAGAAAGCAAGTTTATTGGTTAATAATGTGATAACAGAAAGTTTCCCGATTGGGAAAGGTACAAGACAAGGGTGCCCATTGTCTCCATTGCTGTTTATTAGTGTATTGGAAGTATTGTTAGTTAAACTGAGAAATATGGGGACATTTAAAGGTATAAGTGTGGGGGATAAGGAATATAAACTAAAAGCATTTGCTGATGACTTGGTTTTGACATTAGAGAATCCTAAAGAAAGTATTATTGAGGTGATGAAGGCAATCGAAGAATTTGGTAATTTAGCTGGCTTCAAACTGAATAAGAATAAGACAAAGGTCTTATTGAAAAATGTAACTAAGAAAGATAGGGAAGAATTTGAAAAATTGTCTGCTCTCTCAGTTGTGAAAAAAGTTAAATATTTGGGAATTAATTTATCTCTTACGAACCTGAATCTCTTTGAGGATAATTACATTAGGGTTTGGAATTTGATTAAGAGAGATCTGGAAACATGGAATAGACTGAATCTGTCATTGATGGGAAGAATTTCGGTGATAAAGATGAACGTGCTACCAAGGTTGTTATTTTTATTTCAAATGATCCCAATAATTAAAGGGACAGGCCACTTTAAGGAATGGCAGAAGATATTGTCTAAATTTGTCTGGCAAGGCAAGAGACCGAGAATAAGATTCAAATTATTAACAGATGCTAAGGAAAGGGGAGGTTTTGCCATGCCAGACCTGAGATTATATTATGAAGTGGCCTGCCTCGGTTGGATAAAAGAATGGATAACTTTAGTTGATGGAGATCTTTTGGATTTAGAAGGTCATGACAATAGATTTGGTTGGCACGCTTATCTTTGGTATGATAAAGTGAAAGTACATAAAAGTTTTACGAATCACGTAATTAGAAAGTCATTACTTCAAGTCTGGGAACGATTGAAACCTTTATTAGAGAGACACACCCCGAGGTGGTTATCTCCGATTGAAGCATTGGCGATCAAGAGGAAAGATGCAGAAGGAGTGGGGATCACATATGGGGATGTGTTATTCTTCTCAGAAAAAGGCCCAAGATTGAAATCTTATGAACTGTTAAAAGAGAGGTTAACAGGTTGGTTTCAATACTATCAATTACATGACACTTTTCAGAAAGACAGAAGGATGTCTGGGTTTGGAGAGAAGGAATCTAAGTTTCAAACCATAATTATGGGCCCAAAAAAGAAATTGTTGACTAGATTATATAATTTTTTGTTGGAGTTGAATTTAAAAGATGAACAAGTCAAAGAATGTATGATAAAATGGGCCATGGATTTGGGTCATAATATTGAGTTAGATGTGTGGGAAAGATTGTGGAAAAAGAATATGAAGTTTACCGCATGTACTTTGATAAAAGAAAACTTGTTGAAAATGATGTATAGATGGTATATTACCCCAACGAAATTAGCAAAGATGTACAGGATGAAAGATGATTATTGTTGGAAATGTAAAAAGAAACAAGGTGACTTTTATCATATGTGGTGGACTTGTGAGAAAGTGAAGGAATATTGGGCATGGATATATGATGAACTCAAAAAGATGTTAAAGTGTACATTCCCAAAACGACCTGAACTTTTTCTGTTAGGGTTGGTGGATAATGAAATTAAAGGAGCAGACAGGACGTTATTTTTATATGCAACAGCAGCGGCACGAATGCTCCTGGCTCAGAACTGGAAGACAACGTATATACCGTCTTTGGATGAATGGAGGGCGAAATTACTGGATTTTGCAGAGATGGCCAGACTGACTTGCAGACTGAGGGATCAAGACAACCAGAGGTTCCAAAATGACTGGCAAAAATTTAAGAACTACATGGAGATCAACTGTAATGAATTAAAGACTCTTTCCGGATTAGGATAGAACTCGAAGGACTATTGTCTACTTTTAGAACCTTTTCTATAAGTATATAGAATGGGTTCGTTGGAAAGGAAGGCTGGGAGATGAGCAACGTTAAAACCGCGCGAAGAACAGAGGGAAGCTGAACCTTAGTGATAGATTGACTTTATATGGTTAATGTTTTGAATATGTTCTTTTTTCTTTTGTACTCTAAATTCTTTAATAAAAATGTTATTAAAAAAAAAAAAGAGAGAGAGAGATTTCCAAACTCTAATTATGACTTTTGTTTACCTGCAACTGTGTATCTGACTTTTCTGTGAAGTATTTGTGGGAGTGTATTTTCAGAACAAACTATAGAACAAACAAACAAACAAACAAATGGTAGCCTGCAAATAAAAAAAATAAAACTCAATAAAGGAGTTATCAGTAAAACTTGTTCCATGGAATACAAAGTATCATAATATTTACTTGTAGACTAAACCAACAAGAACTATTGATTATTACTTAGTTCACCTTCTACTCTCATTGACTGCCAGTGCCTGGAAACCTGAAAGCTTCTGATCTTGAAGTCTTCATTCCTTCCCTTGCAAGGTATCAGTTATAGTGCTCTACCTTCCACAGTTCCAGTAACCATGACTATATGCTTGTGACAAAGCAACAGAACACTCAGTATCCACATCTGGCTTTCTCCTGGAAAGGGAGGCAGATGTTGCTGCCACACTGGCAACAGTGGCCTATCTTTTAAGGTACTTGTAAGCCAAGTGTGGGGAAACTTTTTCCACCTTTGGACTGAGTTCTAATTTGGGAAGGACTGGGAGGTCCTTTCTAGTGATAAGGGAGGCAACGAGTATGGGACTTGGGTCCAAGCCATGTGAACAGGAATGTATATCTGACAAATGTGCACACATTCAAATCAACTGGGCAAAGCACAGCTTATCTAAAACTGTGCTTTGCAAAGCTTCCAGGCTGTACACATTGTAAACACTGCCCATGTGTTTGACGTAAGGGACACCAGGCCACATCCCTCCCATGGGTTCTCATTTCCTTAGCATTTAGTGGCCACATTTCCTGAGTATTTTTCCTCTGGTTTCTCTTCTCTCCTGCACCACTTCACATAAACCTCTCCGAGCCCCTAAATATAGATACGGCCTGCAAACCTACCATCCAATCATATCCAAATAAATCTTGCAATTGTCTCATACTCAGAAGCCTACTGCAGTGTTTCTCAGCCTTTTGAAACCAACATTAATCCCTCCCCGCCTTGAGACACACTAAGTAGCACCACTAAGGTGTACCACTAGTAACAATTATTCTCCAAATTTACTTTTCAAAGATATTTTACTGGATTTTTAAAGGTTTGATGTAGAGATGGGCACGAACTGATCCATCCCAATTACTGCCAGTTCATAAATGCACCAGCATGCTGCTCCCCCCCCCCCCCCGCCGCCTCAACCAACCAGCCAACCAGCTTGCTTGGGTTTTCCACCTTCCTAGCTAATCTCCCAGTCATGTGCAGCAGCACAGACTTCTCTGACCTGCCATTTTGCCCGAGTAGGAGATCAGCGAAGGGGACTTGGCAAAGAACCTTGAGCTGTTGCCAGGACTAGGAGATCTGGAGTTGGGGGAAGCTAGCACCACTGGGCCTGGAGAGTGGCTGAGTGAGCCATAGGAGGTGGGGTAGGACAGTGCAACTGCCTTTACAAACTGTAATGAACCTGTTCATCTTTAGTTTCATTCAGGGAAAGCCTGTCTGAAGAGGGAGGTCTTTGCCTGTTTCCAGGAGGACAGCAGAGACGGGGCAGTCCTGACCTTCAGCTGGAGGGAGTTCCAAAGTCTGGATGCAGCAGCTGAGAAGGCCCTTTCATGTGTTCTTCTAACACGCACCTGTGAAAGTGGCAGGATGGACAGAGAAAGGCCTATCCTGATTACTTTAGCATGGAAAGTCTATGTTTGAATTCCTGCTCAGCCATGGAAACTCACAGGGGTGTTGGACACTGGTAAAACTAGTCCTTAGACATTCTTACTTACCTTGGGGACTCTATTAAGGTCACTGTGGGTCAGATGCAGCCTGATGGGCCACAACATACCAAGCAGTAGATAGAGGGGAGGGGACAGAGGTTCCTATGTTTCTCCTTGGTTGAAAAGCAAACAAACCCCTCCTTTGCCTTACTGTATGGAGTGGAGAACATTTGTGCATCCAAGGGGTGATAGCAGAGTTAACAAAAGCAGCAGAAGAGAAGGAACGCTGAATCAAATAGGCTCCAAAAGCATCACCAGATATTAGAGGAACACAATCGTGATTTCAGATTAGAGATGGGCATCAAACGAAAATATAGTGTTTTGTTTTGTTTTCTTTCTTTAGTAGTTTCATTTTATTTTGCTATTAACAAACGTTTAAAGAACGAAACAAACAATCCCCCAAAGGGGGAGCGATTAGCTATTTCCCAACTCGATTTCTTTCTCGCCATCCCGCCACCTTCACAGGTGTGTCTCATAAAAAACACATGAAAGGGTCTTCTCGGCTGCTGCGTCCAGACTCTGGAACTCCCTTCCACTGGAGGCCAGGACTGCCCCATCTCTGTTGTCTTTCCAGAAGCAGGTAAAGACCTTCCTCTTCAGGCAAGCTTTCCCTGAATGAGGGGCTACCTACTATGTGACTTTTAGATGGATTGCAATTTGCCACACATGATTGCATTGATTGATCTCATAATAACACTTCTATGCTAGTTTCCATCCCGCATGTTTTTTTTCCTTTTTGCATGTTCTTTGTAGTTTTAATGGTACCTTTTCATGTTGTAAGATGCCTCTTCCAATTCCCTGTTCTTAACTTGAATATGTTTTGAATGTTCTGGGCTGTATATTATCCCTCATTATTATAAGCCACCTTGGGTCCTTTTCCAAGGAGAAAGGTGGGGTAAGAAAAGTCAAAATAAATAAATAAATACCTCAAAAGACATTGCTCATGTGTGAGCAGGGTGAATTGGAAACTCTTGCTCACATGTACTTGTACTGTCCAACACATCACAGTGATTGTTGTACATTTGTTGCACCAGTCCTATTAAAATTGGAGGGAAAATCTGATGCAAATCTTTTTATGTTTTGGTCTTCTCCCCCTCCCCCGATTTTGTATGCATGGGGTATTACCAAACCAATTTATTTATGTTTTATTCTCTTTTGTGCCAATAAAGGTTCATCTGCCTATCTAACAGCCCCACAGGTGTTTATTCTTTGGGCCAAATCCAGAACCAAGGTTGAAATATACCTTTTTGGACCACTGAAATACTTGATAAGGTGCATTTCCATGTGTACTCAAGGCATCTGTTATCTAACTCTACCTAAATTTTGTTGGAGTGCTTCCGTCAATTACGGTGCAGCAGTGGGTGAGATATAAGGTCTCATTGAGAACCTTACTCATTATTTTGAGACTAACAGCTACATATCCATTATCTTAATAAATAAGGTTCTTAATGGGACCTTTTCTCACAACCACTGCTACACCATAATTGACGGAAGGACTCCCACAAAATTTAGGCAGATTTAGATAGCTGAGGCCTTGAGTACATGGAAATATAAACATGTCACTTGAGCTCTCCTGGTTTTTTTACCTGTTAGAACCCCTACCCATTAACTGTCTCTTTTAGTGATCCCCTTATGTACTGAAAAATAAAAATTATAAAAGAAGAGAACCTTAGTCATGGAAGAGGTTAACACAGCATGTGAAGAAGTTACTTGGCCAATAGGATTTTGAACAGGTAAAAAAAACACTAATTAGCAAATTGCCTAAGAACTTGGCTTGGACCAGACTTCAAAAGCCTGGTAGCCTGCAGGGAGAGCAGAAGGGGATGTGTTTTGTTCCACCGCTGCCAGTTATAGATTAACCTTTCCTGTGCAATAGACAAGATAAATGGCAAAGTCCCTATTTTAGAAAGTCAAGGCCTACAAGGAAGAAGCTTGGTGGGAACCCTTCCAGGGATCGTTTGTCCCCCACTGCAAGATGGAAGAAGAAAAGCAGGAAGGAGACTTCAGAACTTACAAAGGTAAAGATTGCCTTCTCATTCCTGGAGTTGGGACCAAACAATTTGTTTTCCAGACGTGGAGAAACACACCCGACCTCTTAGTGTTGGGTTTAAAGTGGAGAAAGCCTAGTGGAGCCATGCACTCAAGCATGGCCTTAACGCCTGGATCAGTGAGGAGAGGAAACTTTTTTAGCCATTCCAATGGTGGGGAAGTCCAAAGCGGGTGAGGAGAGAGGAAACACTGCAGCACTTAATCGACTTCAAGCCCTTGCTGCCAAGCCTCAAGAAGAGATGTGCTTCAGCTTTAAGAAAGCGGGCAGAAACCCGCACAGGCTGCTAAGCCAGCAACATTGTGGTGAAGGGGGTGTTGCCATCTACAGCACCCAAAGTTGGCCATATTTGAACACAGGGTGGGTTGAATGCCTCCCACATATCCTCCTTCATGGGAGGGTGGGGGGATTCCTCAAACCAAGTCCATGAAAGACAAGAAATTGTCCTTGGCGAATTTTTTGGCAATGCATAAGCGACCAGCCTGCTCCCACCTGATTCAGGCTACAACAACAACAACAACAACAACAATCTGTTGTTGTTAATTCAATTTCTATACCGCCCATCTGGCAAAAATTAAACTGCAACTGTGCTCCAAGCGGGATGTAACCTCCATGAGGCCTGGAGGACTCAGAAAAGCCAACCATAAGCAGACTGTGAGGCAGATTCACTTATTTATTTATTTATGTATTTATGTATTAATATTTCTATACCACCCCCTTAGTGCAAACTGCACTACCTGAGGTGGTTTTCAAAATAGTCCTAAAATACAATACTAAAAAGATACAGCTATGAATAAAATCAAATTAAAATACAGTTAATGCAATTAAATTCCAATTTAAAAATCTTACAAAACACATTTAAAACAGCCATTAACAGAACTTGTTAGATAGCAAACACCTCATCCTGCCCGATTTCTTGGGGAGAGGAGCAAAGTAAAAGCCATATTAAAAATATGCCCCCTCTCAGATGGGTGATGGAGGGGGGGAGAAAAGAAGAACAAAACAAAACAACAACAAACACCACTAACTGGGGAAGGCCTCTGCAAATAAATTCCTTTTTCGGGCCTCATCTTATGTGGCCTCATCTACTACATGTCACTCCCATAGCAATAAGTGAGTATGGGTAATCTCTGCTTCCTTTAATGCATTATTGCACCCTGCAAAAATTAAAAAGAAATACTAGAGTGATTTCTTGTGGTCGAGTTTTCTGCTGCTGCCCTATTTGCCACCTCTTTTTCTTTCTTTTTTAAAAGAACGGAATTGGCTTTCATACACTCAGAGGTCTGACTTCAGCATCTATGCGCTACTGGCTGTCTCTTTATTGCTGAGTACTATTTTCTTAATTGTGGCCGTTTCCAAAGGTACGGTGCTTTTATTTTTACTGGAGGGGTTTCTGGTGTATGCTGCAAATGGTTTCATTTATAAAGGAAGAGATTCATTGGATTTAATTCTGCACAGAGAATAGGATCATTCACACTTTTGTTTAATACATTTTTAAAGGGGGGGGGAGGTCCTTAAGTTTTAATAAACTAGTTTATTTTATTTTTAAAGAACATTTTTCTATAATGCTATCCAGGCAAAATATCAGCAAGAATCAAGAATGTAGCAACCAATCCTGGATTAGCCAAAAATCAGAACAAAATGTGTGTTTAAGGAATTAAAAATGGCACCAAAAGTCACCACGTGCCCTGGGAACACACCAGGACAATATGTTTGGCACCTGGGCTGATGGAATGTGTAGATTTGTTTTTAAGGTTGTCCAACGTGGTAAAAGCTGCCATACAGGCTGTTTTATGCAGTGTGGGTTTTCCTCTTGGAACATCTATGAGAATGTAGTTTCCAGGCATGTTTTATAGCTGGCTGCATCAACCTCATCTTGTAAAGACGTGTGGCCGCTGCCGCACTTCCTTGAGCAGCCGCTTTTTATTTTGCATCGCCTTCTCTCCTCCCACGGTCACGTGGTCGCTACAGCGGTTCGGCAGTCTGCACTTCAGCGGTTGCTTAGCAATTGGCTTCCCCGTTCGCACTTGGCTGAACCACTTTAAACTACAACAGAGAAACAGCAGAAACGGGGGGGGGGGGGGACTGAAAAAAGGCAGTGTATGTCTGCAAATACAACCAAATTGCTTTAAAAGAGGGTGCAGGAATCGATTTAAAAAAACACCCCCCAGTGGTCGTCACAAGAAAAAACAACACAGTGGTTAAAAATGGACGTGGCCAAGGGGGCTCTTCAGAAAAAGCGATTTGAAAAGTGGACAATGATTTTTAAGGCAATTTGTCTTTAAGGAAAAGGCGTTTCAAATCTAAAGTGCATACTGAGAAATGGTCATTCGAGGCTATTCTGGCTGGTCTGCAGACATGAAACAGTGAATGAAAGAGTAATATTCAACATTCATCTCTTCTCTTTATTTATGAAACGGTTATAATTTTTATTCAGTTCCTGATGGTCCCAGCCCCTTTCGTTCCCATTCATTTGATAATTTATCTCCAGTTTTTTATTTGGAGGGATTTCCCCCTCCCTTCTAGTTTCACTTCCTTTTTTTGTCGATAGAACACAATCAAAAATGAATGTAAAGACCTCTGGTGACATGAGGAAATGCACACTCAGGGAGAACATTTTATCCGCTGCACTGAAGCTCATAAGGAAAGTGAAATGTCATCATGTGAAGTAGCGGTCACTCAAGTCATACCTGCATGCAATATGGGCAACAAGCGGCCTTCAGACGCTGTTGGGAAGTAGCTCCCGTGAGCCTTGCCAGCATCAGCACTAGTACGTATAGACTCATGGGAGTTCTGTAGGCCCACCGAACTCAGAAAACAACATTCCCCTATTCCTTCTCTACACTGATGGCAGAATCTCAGATCACGGGCTTCTCCCAGCCATCCGGACCAAGCTCTTAGTTAAACAGATATCCCAGGGATTAGAACTGGCTTCTGCCTTTGGCCTGTGTGCTTTCCTTCTGAGCTGTACTTTCCATCTTGATTCCCCATCATCATCATCATCATCATCATCATCATCATCATCATCATCATCATCAGATGAACTGAGAGGTAGGCCTACAAGTGGACTTGTCACAGTCAGCATCTGATAGTCCTGCATGATGTCATAATGCTTAGCGTTTGACACTTACACGGTAAATGTTGACAATTTGAAATGTTGATTTCGACTGTGATGTTCTGACATACCTCTCACTTCCACTTCACTTGCCATCCGTTTCCATTTTCAGCGGTAGCACTTTCCTCAGAATGGACGGAATTATATGCTGAGCTCCCAAAGAAAATGGTGGGACATGACTTCGACTGTAAGTCCATATATATATTCTCTTCAAGATGGGCTTGGAGTTTCAGATACTTAAAATGGAGGGCATGGAGCTCTGCTAGCTATAGTGCCTAACAGAGCTGAGGTGAGGGGGAAAGATGCCACCTGACATCCCTATATTTTTCCGTTCCTTGAGCTAATTTGTCTCATCTATGGGATTATGTACTTGTATTTTTAAGATTGACAAGGCCTCCCTGATTCTCAATCATTTTTGAGTCACCTGCCTACCAGCTAGGGGAGTTTAACAGGTTGGGGTGGAGGGGGGAGGCATGCCCCCCTCTCCAAACACCAACCTGTCAAAAAGCCCAGCTGCTAGACGGGGATCGCAAGGGAAAAGGAGGAGGCAGCGGTAAATTCAAGCTTCCTTCCCATAGCACCCCATGTCCAAAACATCCCCCTGGGAGGAGGGGGTGGCAGGGAATAAAGGAACATTTAGGCAGGGACTCTGGAATCTGACTTGACCTCCTGCTGGAGAAAATTCATATAACTGCATGCCATCAAGTCAGTCCTCACTTATAACTCATGGGTTGTTGTAAGTGAGGATTACAACATGGGCATAAAGGACTCAGATGTGGTTTGCCATTAGCTTTTTTTAGGGGTGCCCTGGGACTGTGCAGCTTGCCCAAGGCCATACAGGCTGGCTTTTCTCCCAGGAGGCAATCAAACTCCCAACCTCTGGCTTCTCGCCCAGCTGCCCTGACTCACTGAAGTATCCACCGACCTCTGAGAAAACATGTCTTACGGAATCCAGAAGTTGAGTCACAGCAACTGGATTTCCTTTCTTGTGAGATCAAAAAGAATCCTTCATTTGAAGGATAAAGGACACTCATCTCAAGACGAGGATGTAGACAGAGAAGAAAAGTGGTTCGAGAGAGGGGTCAGGGAAGCCATTCATGTGTGTATTGAAAATCCCTCTCTCAACAGGGGTTAGGATTTAGGCACAATCTGTCTCCCATTTACCATGTTGCCCTTTCATCCATCTCCAGACAAATCAGAAACCACTTCACACCCCCACCAGGAAAGCCACTGCTAACGACCCATATTTAATAGGTATAGGTGGGACTTTCACACACGCCAGCCCATTGTACATCTAACAAGCTGTTCAGGCCATTGACCATCTAAATAGCCTATTCAGACTAGGTTGATGTGAAATCAAGGTGAACTAGAAATTGGAGGCCACGCCATTAACTTTCCACAGACTGATGAAGCCACTTGGATGAGTGGTGAAACGTTTCAGTCTCACAAGAAAAGAAGTCCAGTTGCCATGACTCAACTTCCAGAGAACCTCACCTGGACGACTGAGAATCTTCACAGATGTCTTACAGAAACTGAAATGACTTGCAAATCTAGATTCCACGCGTCACCCTTTCAACCTGCCTTCCTGTTGAAAACCTTTTCAACGTATCTCATGTCTTCCCCCTTTATCCCACATTTTGCTGCTCCTGTAGACTCTCCCAGGTAGGCACACGAGATGCTGGAAGGACATCCCTTCATGCCTTTGGGAGCTGATTTTGCACCCAAGCACTGAATGCCATCTTTTCTCTCTATCCCTGTCTCTCTTTGCCCAGTGTTCCCATGTGATCCCAACACCAGACAATGGGAATACTTTGATGGAAAATGTTACTTCTTCTCCCTGGAAAAGACTTCTTGGACAGAGGCCAGGGCTCAGTGCGAGAAGAGAGCTTCTCAGCTTGTCACAATCGAGACCATGGCTGAACAGGTGAAGAAGAAAGCAATGCTTACTATTTGGGGAGCAGCTGTGTCACGGGCTTGACAGAGTTGGGGGTTACATAGACGAGCCAACAGGTGGCAAGGATAGGTCATGCCCACTCTCCCCCTTAGCCAATCCTACCCTTCACAGCCTGGAAGCAGAGCTGAATGAAAGGAGGTATGAGTTCTCTAATATAGGCTAAGAATTGTTACAGTGTTCACCAGGAAACGTTGAGTGATCTTGGAAACTTATCAGTGGTTCTAAGATAAGAGCAAGGCACACAAATTATTGTGAAAGGCATTTTTTTAGGCCAGTTCCAATGTTCTCTGCATTAACCTGCCTTCCCCAGATTGGACTTGAAGGGCCATAGTTCTACACCACCTCTGTGGGCCAAAACAGACAGAACGGCAGCTTCACAATTAGAAGTTGTGTTCCTGTCCGATTTAAAGGGTGCTTGTTTTTCCCATAAAGTGATTTGTAAGTTGGGAGTCAGCATCCTTTTCTTCATTGGCTAGACGTCAGGAAAGAAGCATGGGATTCATTTGCAAACTTTGGATCAATATGTCTTGCAGGGGTAAACATTTGCCGCTTTCTAGTGGCAAATCTGCCATCTTGATCATTTCTGCTTTTTGCTTATAACTGGAGTTGGATCCTGTTGTGGCTGCCCAATGCATTCAGCATTCCTGGTACAGAAATTTGCTGCCTTTTTACAATATCCAAAATCTGCCTCTTGAAATAGAGGTGGGCACGAAACATTTTTTTGTTTCATTTTTCGTTTCGTTACAGAACAAAATGAAAAATGAAGTGCCCTTTTTAAAAAAATGAAATGAAATGGAAATTTTCATTTTGTTCTCTTTCGGTTGTTTAATTATTTATTTTGACAAGCACCGATCTCGGCGCTTGTTAAAATAAATAATAAAAACAAGCACGGGGCAACTGGTCAGCACTAAGGTTTTTGTAAAAGTGCCGACCAGCCCACGGGCCAGCTGATCAGTGCTAAGTAAAAGAGAGAGAAAAGCACCAACTGACATGTCTGGTCGGCTGTCATTAAAAAAAAACAACAACCAAAGAACAAAACAGAGTACCTGTCGGAGTGTATCTCTCAGAGGTCGACTGGGACCAGACCCACGAGAATGGCGCAAGCGTGCTCACTTAGGGTGGCCACACCCAGGGAGGCGCGGAAGTCGCTCACGCGTAACCGCGCCTTCTCTGTGGTGGGCCCCACTCTGTGGAACCAACTACCTAGTGAGCTGCGCCTTGCAGCGTCCCTGCCCGCCTTTTAAAAAGCCTTGAAAACCCATCTGTTCAAGGAGGCATATGGCGACCTTTCTGTTCAATTTTTCCTTCTTCTTTTTTTCCTTTGTTGCCGCCCATGCCATTCTGTGCGGAAGGTATTGTACCCTCCCATTTTTATTGATGCCTCTGATTTTATGCTCGTTTGTTGTTGTTGTTGTTTTCTTTTCTTTTTACTGTACACCACCCCGAGTTCCGATACGGACGATAGGGCGGTATATAAATATAACAATAAATAAATAAAATAAAAACTAATTTTAAAAAAAAAAACATTTCATTTCAAATGGTATTTCATGCCCATCTATAATGGCCAACGCACTCTGCCTAATGATCTTGTGGTCCTTCCTATACAAGTAACTTCAAAGAAGTATTTGGCATATTCCAGGCCATGCCTTTTCTTGAAGAAGGATATAATTGTGAGATCCACCAGGCTCCTATGATTTCTGGAGCCTGCTAGGAGACAGGCTGTGGGGGTTCGTCTATTGTATCTTGACTGTTCACTGAAGAATTACAATTTGATCGCGGGAATTCGTGAAAAACAACTGAGTTTTTATTAAGCACATCAAAATTTGTCGATTCAACATTTCTTGTATTACAACTTTCTCCAACGGGAGACAATATAGGTAACTCCAAACATGGACTAACAGTATTTTCTAACAATAAATTCTTATTGGTTGACTTCTCCCTTCTTATTTGGGTGGTGGCTTGTGCATCATCCCATATGGACCCTCGTGTCGGCTCCCGCGATATGGGTATTGATGTGCTTGGGGAACGTTCCACCCCCAACCTGGAATCCATCCTACAGGAAACAAATCAAAGTGGAAAGGATTTGCTAAAAGCATGCATATTGGTAGAGCTGTTAAATAGTACAAGTGGGTTCTGCAGCAAAATGTTGTGGAGTGAAATTCTCCAGGCCACACAGCCAAAAACCCTGGAATTTGACCTGTCTTAACAACTGTACTGTGTTTCACATGCACGCAATAAATACCAAAGTGCAGGTTTATTTTCCTCTAACTCTTCTCATTTTTGTAAGCGGGTAACAATAAACAGCCACCAGAGGGCTGCTAACATTAGTACATTGTTTTCTTAATTGACTGAAGCCCACTGTGAACACTGCACCCAGTTATAAAAGGAAGCATTTCAGTTAGTAGGAATGCAGGGAGTGACTCAAAAACCACATTTGAGTTGGCTGAAATTGAAACACTATATATTGTAGGGTTGTTGATGGTGGGGTTTTTTGTTTTGAGAAATGTAGAGAGACTCACAGGAATCCATGTAGCCACCCATGCTTATCTTTGTGGGTACGTTGTCCTTTTCTCCCATCAGTAACCTGTCCCAGAATCCAAAACATCCACTTCCATTCTATGACTATTGAGCATACTTAGTACATCCACCCCCCACACACTGTGATTTTATTTCATTTTATTTGTCCTAAATACTGTTTCTTTGCTTCTGCAAGCAGGCTTTCCCAAGCCTCCAGTTTCTTCTCTCCTGTGAATGTGGCCATTCTGGCAACATTCTTTGCAATACCTCCTCATCCATATTTATTTCCTCTCTCTCTTTCTCTCCCTGTGTCTTATTTGTATGTACAGAATTTCCTTTCAAACCCGTACCAGGAATGAGCGATATTGGATAGGACTCACAGACAGGATCATAGAAGGACACTGGCAATGGCTGGATGGCAGAGATGAACAAACCGGCTTCACGTAAGCATTAGTTCAGCCCCGTGTCATTCCCCAGACACATCATGTACACACGAAACACAAGTGAAAGGAGATAATGGCAGAAATCCAGTAGTAAGTCACAGAGGAGGCCATAGACCTTTCAGGGTAACCGAGTCACTAAATCTCCAATGGACTTGCCCTGGTTGTGATATTACTAGGTTTCAATCACTGAAACCTAATAATATCACTAATAAATCACTCCTTACTGAAATTCTCACAGACTGAGAAGGCCAATTCCTAAAAACTCAAATCTTCAATGTCATTGTGAGGCCAGATCTCTCCCAGCCCCCTCTGTGCCCATAACCATCCATTATACCAATCATGGGGTTTTTGGCTTTTTATGACCATATGGAAGAAGGGATGCAGTAACTCATTGTAAAAGATTGCAATAGGCCAATCTGACAGCCTCCCAGACTGCTACACAGTCAGGCTGCTACGCTTCATGGTGGCAAACAGGATACTACTGTGTGTGCCTGTCCTGAGGGAGATAGTAGGAGAAGGTGCCCACATGGACAAAAGGATGGTCTAGAGCAGTGGTTCTCCACCGGTGGGTCCCCAGATGTTCCTGGACTGCAACTCCCAGAAGCCTCCACCACTCACTGTGCTGCAAGGGATTTCTGGGAGTTGCAGTCCAGGAACGTCTGGGGACCCTCAGGTTGAGAACCACTGGTCGAGAGGGTGAGCCATGAGGTCACCTCCATCAGACATCCAGATTCTATGTATTTGCACCAAGAAGACTCAAGATAGAGGTCATCACATAAGTTCTCCTAGCCATCATTTCCCCAATGCTACTCTGAAGATAACTGACCTGCACATTACCGCTGTCTCAAGGTCCACTTAGCCTTCTGTCCTTCTGAGGTCAGTAACATGAGTAACCAGCTAGCTGGAGGTGGGGACAATGTGTAACCTGCATAATTACTTGAAATCCACTAAGAGACTGCAGCACACTTTTTTGCTTTTAGTCTGCCTTTGGATCCTGAGCCTGGATGCTCTATTTTCCTTTTCTCCTCCCCTGCCACTGGTATGCCTACCCAGATAAGAAACACAGGTCATGGAGATTCATTATCCCTTCCCTGTGCTTGCCCAGCTGAAAACTGGGAAATCTGGCCGCCAGGAGACAACTTTTCATTGCAAAGACAATGCATGCAGTCCTGATCAAACTCAGGGAGGGAAGGAGGGAGGGAAGGGGGTTGAGGAATTGAACCAGGGCTCTCAGCACCACCCTGCATGTTGGGCTTGGTTTATATCTCCATTGAAAGTGGTGGTGGCCATGAGGCTGCTTTTTACTCCATGAAAAAGATGCTGGCAGGAAAGTTTGTCATGTTTTGGATATACTGTACTGTGTAAAAAACAAAAGACGAGTATTTTCTTTACTCGCAGATATTGGAAGCGAGGAGAGCCCAACGATGACCACCTGGGCGAGGACTGTGCACATATCTGGAACTATGGAGAATGGAACGATGTCTACTGCACATACCCCTGTTATTACATCTGTGAGAAACCCCTGAGGGACATGAGACCCCACCAGCAAGGGTGAACCTGAGCCTCTCGCCAGGCTCAGTACCGGAAGACTGACCAGGAATGAAGGTCTCTTTCCAAAGACAAACAAGCCCAGTTGAAAGAAGCATCTCGGTCGCTCTTGTGGAAGGGCTTTACTTTAAAAATGATTCAGTGACGGGATGGAGTGTGAATGTCATCAGCAGCTACTGCTGTTGATCTTTTGTGGATGTTGCAGATCCAGAAGCTATATCAAATGCTTTAAATAGGACAGCATTTTATAGACCTTGGCCTTTGGGCATATAAATAAAAAAATGTGTTTTTCTTTTCTTTTCTTCTCCAGTATTTCTCAGCTGCGACTACTAGGAGATTCTTAAGTGCACACGCACCCTTAAAGGCCGTGCATTCAAAAGGAGGGGAATCTCCATTCTAACTAACTAAATCAGTGGTTCTCACCCTGTGGGTCCCCATATGTTCCTGGACTGCAACACCCAGAAGCCTCCACCACTCACTATGCTGGAAGGGGTTTCTGGGAGCTGCAGTCCAGGAACATCTGGGGACCCACAAGTTGAGAACCAATGAACTAAATGACGTGTGCTTTGAAATATCCCACATACATGCAGGCAGGCATGTAGGTCCTCACACTTGCAACAGGCCACTGGATAGGATTTATTTATTTATTTATTTATTTATTTATTTATTTATTTATTTATTTATATACCGCCCATCTTCCTGAAGTTACTCCGGGCAGTGAACAGCAAACACCAAAGCCGACTGGAGTGGTTAGAAGCAGGGAAATAAAAGAAAATGGCGGGGGTGGTAGAGGTGGAGAACTCAAGGAAAGACAGAGCCCATCAGGCAAAAGACAAACCACGGAGGGGGGAAAAGCAAGGTGTGTTAGGGTTCTTCTCCACCCACCCACCCCAAAAGGCTTACATCAATGTATTCCACACCCCTTAATTTTAGGCATCATGGTTTTAGAAGAAAGTGGTGTGGCATATGTTGAAAAATATGGCATCTGTTCGCTTGTTTGAACAAATTATAGCCCACAATCTGATGAAGTTCCAACCAAAATTTATGGTGGTTAAAACACTGCAGTGCTGGTTTCTGAGGAACAGCTTCTCGTGGCAATGAAGACTTTGCACAGCAAAATTCGGTATAAGCCAGGGCTGACAAAACAACCCCATCCAAATGTTTGTTTGTTTGTTTGTTTGTTTTGCTCCAGCTGGGACCGGCTTAGACTGAGATGGTGGGAGTTGCTGCCCAAATATAGCTGAAGAGCAGCAGGTTGCTGCCTCTGCTCAAAGCAGTCACCACAGCTATGCACATATGGATGCATAAGCAGTAGGCTCTGCTTGTACAATCCATCTGTGAGAAGAAGGGGGTCGGCAAACAGGGCCTTCCTACATGGGCCCTTGTTTTTGCTGAAGGTTCGGCGTTCAGTGGGGGCTACAGTTATGTAAGCCTAACACTGGTTCCATTCCTACTGAATCAGCAAGATTCACTTCCTCTCTATAATATTTCCATGCTTTTGTATGATTGAGCAATTTATAATGCATGGTGTGAGCAATTTTAGAAACTGTTAGAGATGTAAAATTTCCAGAAATTTTGAAGCTCAGAAAAAAACCCCAGGTTTTTTCAGGCTTTTTCCTGGGGGAAACAGAAATTTTCAGAAAAATTGAAAAAATGCTACATTAGCACTCCGACCCCCTTTACAGCTTGAAAGTCATTCTGTTACTTTGGGAACATAAAATTTGACTATGGACAATTTGACTAGGCAGAAAATTATCACAACTAGCATATTAAAATATAGTGTATCCAAATAATTATTACAAACAGAATTTACTTTTTAAATAATATGTATTTTAATTGTAAGTAACAATCTTCAGAACTGTTTTCATGTTTATGCAGAACAAAAAACCCTCTACAAAGCAATGTTTAAAAATCCAGAATTAACAATTCATAATTCTTCTCCACAGTATTAAATAAAAATAAAATGAAAACCTCATTTTTGTAAAAAGAATTGAAGAGGTGGAAATGTATAGGAGGAAGTGGGCTCTTTTGATTTCATTCTTGGAATAGCTATTTGCCTGTAGGGCCCAGTTCAGGTGGCTGAGTTCAGTGTTGAGGAATTCAGCTTCACAGTTTCAGTTTACATGCTCTACAAGAGTTTTGATTATGCCTCTTTTGGGTGGGTTTTCTGTAGACTTGTGTCCTAATTGGAGGTCTGGTTTGTGTATGATCATGGTTCCAATACGTAGATGACACATTCGTAATTTGGAGCCATGGTGCAGATAAACTGGAAGAATTCCTAAACTACCTCAACAATATACAATTCTCCGTGGAAAAAGAAATAGAGGAGAAACTCCCATTCTCAGATGTCATGGTCAAACTGGACCACCAATTAGGACACAAGGTCTACAGAAAACCCACCCACACAGATTGGTACCTACATAAAATTCCAACCAATACCCACGACAAAAAAGAGGCATAATCAAAACTCTTGTAGACCATGCAAATCAAAACTGTGAAGCTGAATTGCTCAACACTGAACTCAGCCACCTGAACTGGGCCCTACAGGCAATGGCTATTCCAAGAACAAAATCAAAATAGCCACCAAACTGAAAAAACAACACCAGACTGAAGAAGAAAAACAGCCTCAAACAAACAAAGTATTTTGGTCGTACATAAAAGGAGTCACGGACCGCATGGACGAAGTGTTGAAAAAGCAAAACCTACAAACAGTATTTAGAACCACCACAAAAATACAACAGAGGCTACGGTCAGCAAAGGACAAAAGGAACCCACACACTACTGCAGGAGTGTACTGGATACCTTGTAGTTGTGGCCAGGTATATATTGGGACCACAAAGGACAGCATCCAGACCAGAATCAAAGAACATGAAAGACACTGCAGACTGCGCATGAAGTCCTCTTCCAGGACACAGAGGTACTGGACAACACTACCAATCACAATGTCAGACTACAGGGAGAAGCCATTGAAATCCACAAACATAAGCACAGTTTCAACAAAAAAGAAGAAAGTCTAAAAATCAAAAAAGCCTGGCTTCCAGTACTAAAAGCTACAGAGTGCAAAAGATCAAAACTCAATGATTCCCACCCAGCCACAAGCAACAGTGATCAGTTCACACAATAAAACAGATAACGACACCCATCAACTACACAGAAGGATCATTGCTGCCCCAATTACATTGAAAATCCCTTCATCACAATACAATGACTTAACACCTATTCTCCTGCATGAGACAAGTTTTTTCTTTCCCACAACTTAAAAAAACCCAGTCACACTCTATACCCCAGAGTGTAGAGACCTCCTAGTTCCATGAGCTCCTTGCCCTCTAAAGATGCCGGCCACAGAGTCTGGCGAAACATCAGGAAGAAAAACTTCCAGAACACAGCCGAAACACCCCAAAAACTCACAACAACTATCACATCCCGGTCGTGAAAGCCTTCAAGAATACACAGAAGCCTGAGATACTCCTCAGGCTAATGGCCAAGGTGTTTGAACAGGTGTGCCCCAGCACCACAACCACTCACAAAGTGACACCATGCCATGGGAAATCCCAGAAGGTGGTAACAAAAGCACAATACCCCACATTTTTAAACCAGAGGTTTTATGAAGAATTGAATTTCCTGACTATTTAAAGTGGGTGTTTAAATATGGATAAGCTACACAGAGATACAACCAGAAATGTCCCTCATATAGGGGCAGGGAATTCCAGAAGATGAACATATGATCTGTACTATGGTTACTGGGAGAAGACAGAAGTGAGAACAGCTTGGATGTGGCTGTAGTCCCTCTTTGCCAAAATATTTTGAAAGTCTGTTTGAAACTTAAAGAAATTGTAAATGTAAGTACAATACATGTAATGCATGTAAGTACAACACATGTAATGCAGAAAAATACATACTCTTTATACTCTCGGTTTAAGCAAAAGCAAAGTGCTTTGTTTATATACCACCCTATAGTGCTTAAAACATTCTCTGGGCAGTTTACATTTTAATTATGCAGGCTACACATTGCCAACCCCATTTTGCGGACAGTTCATTCCATGTCAAATCAACCAATGCATGCAACCTTGATGCCATGGATTTGGTTCATTTTTGGTACATTTGTACCTTACCATAAGATGTTTAAAAAAGGGGGCAGGGGGCGATGGCAGGGGACGGCAATGGGCGCAGGGGGCGGCGGGCGGGCGGCGGGGGGCAGCGATGGGCGGACGGTGACGGGCGGCTCGCGGGTGGTGGTGGGACGGACAGCGGTGGCCAGTGGGGCGGCAGGCTGTCCAGCACCCTCTCTCCATTTTGGCACCCTAGGCAACTGCCTAGTTCGCCTTAATGGAAGCGCCGGCCCTGTAGCCAAGGAATGAAAAAGGTTCTTAATCATTAGGTATAGAAATTTTGGTCTAGTTTCGGGGCTAAATCAACTTAATTCTGTTTATTTGACATGGAATGACCCTAACCTTGGAAAGATGGAAGGCTGAGTGGGATTGTACCCCAGGTCGTTGTGAGGACAGTTTTAGCTGCAGTTCAACCACTGCCCCACAAGGCTCATAAACCAATCTTGTCATGCCTTCTCTGCCATATACAGACTACATAGGTATGTTTCAGTTTCCAATCCATTTCTTTGAATTAGACAACATGAGGAAGAAAGCTATATTGGTCTGAAAACTCTACAGACATGTTGCGTGCATTTTTTCCAAGATATATTTTTGAAAGAAAAAGAAAACGAGAGTAAATTTAGCAAAGAAAGTCACTGGAGGCCAAGGTCAAAATCATCCATACTATGTGAAAGAAAGACAGTGAGGGAAGACAGGAGCAAAAATCAAGTCCATTTGAAATGTGGTTTTGGCACAGATACTAAAGACAGCCAGAAAGGGGGATGTTTGAACAGGTCAAGCCTTGGACACTCACTTGATCAAATGCCTGAGCTTATCTTACCTTGTGCATATAACAGGAAACACAAAAAAGTGACCAGAACAGCCACCATGGCTGTGAAAAGCAGGATGGAGCAGTAAGAAAAGAGGAAGATCTCATATGAGATTGGTTGCCTCAGTAAAGGAGGCCATAGATGTTCATGTCCAAAACTTAAGGGGAAATTGGTTTGCCTGATCTGAGCAGAGTTCTTAACGATGGGACATTTGGGAAGTCAGAAAGGTTCAGAAAAGTTGGGTTTCCCTCCTTCTTTCTGTTAGAATATGCAGATCACTAGTGTCCCAGTATGCAGTGGAGGTTATCTGTCAATCATCCTGTTCTGGTTTGCTATTGGTCTTTCTGTACTTTGCTCTTTTCTGCCCCTCCTCTTTAGCTAGGGTGCCATGGTGGCTCAGTGGGCTAGAGCGCTGAAACGGTTGGCTGCAAAGTCAGCAGCTTGGCGGTTCGACTCCCGGGCACCATGCAGCGGAGCGAGCTCCCGCTGTTAACCCCACCTCCTGCCAACCTAGCCGTTCAAAAGCATATAAAATGCAAGTGCAACAGTTACAGTAAGGGAGTGAACACCAAGGCGTAACTTATCCAGCAGAGAAATTCAATTGAGCATTTATACTATAGACTGGGCTGTGCTATGTATTGTATATACCCTGTTTCCCTGAAATTAAGACCTCCCCCAAAAATAAGCCCTAGCAGGATTTCTATGCATTTGTTAAATATAAGCCCTACCCTGATAATAAGACCTAGTGATGGGCGTGGCTATGGTTGTGTGCAGGGCTGACATTCAAGCATATTATACTTAATATGAAAATAAGCCCTACTATGTCTTCTTGAGAAAAAATAAATGTAAGACAGTGTCTTATTTTTGGGGAAACACAGCAGATAAGGGAATGTTCAGTATTAGAGATGGGCACAAATTGAAAAAATGACATTTTGGTTTTTTGTTTTTCGTTGTGGGTCCTGTTTCGGTTCATTTTTGTTTTTCATGATTTTTTTGGAAAAATTTCATTTCGTTTTTCGTTTTTCATTTTTACCCGCTTTTTGCACGATTTAAAGCATTTCCGCATGCGGGCGTCCCCCAACGCCCCAGACCAGAGGGAAAACACTAAAAAAAATGATGCTGGCAGAGACTCAGTATAGACTAGGTACACAGGGAGGCTACAAAGGGAGCGGCGGGTGTTGCCCAGGGCGTAAGGCAGCCGCAGAGTGACTGCACTGCGGGGCAAGGGAGGGCACTCACCGAGAGGTACGCACGCACACAGGGAGGCTGCAAGAGAAATATCTTCTTTCTCTCCCCTAAGAGCCAGGCTGCAGCCAGCAGGAACACAGAGACACACACCTGCCTGGCTGGCCTAAAGTAACGAGTCACAGAGACAGCAATCCCACCCTAACTCCTACTGCAGACTGCAAGGAGGATGGGGGCTGCCAAAGCTTTTTATGCCCTCTGTGGCTTCCACAGTCTGCAACACATGCTATTGCTTGAAATTGTCCAAGAATTTACATGATCCCATCACATGGCTTGCATCCATCTTGTGGTTGGAATCCATTTTGTGTCATCCTTAAAGGGAAAAGAAAAAATACATCGCGATGGGAGAAAGACAAAAACAAACGTTTTAAGGACTGCAAAACTATCACTGCGTTTTTACGGATGTCCAGGGCACTTTAATACCCAAGAAATCAATATTAGGCATCTAGGAGCCATTTTTGGTCAATGTCCCCTAACTCCCCTTAAAGGAAAAAAATACAGCGATCTGAGAAAAGACATAAATGCACGTTTTAAGGACCCCAACCCCCCTGGTAGGTATTATCAGGCAGAATAAATAATTATCACTGGGTTTTTATGGATATTCAGGACATTTTTTTAACATTTAAAAGCAGCTCATTTCATTGCGCGTTACCATTAACGAAAATGAAACGTAACAAACCTAATTTTCGTGGTTCTGTTCTGTTGGTTCCAATTTCATCACAATTTTCGTTATTTGTTTCATTACGTAACAAAATGAATAACAAATAATGGAACGGAAAAAAAAAAAATCGTTTCGTGCCCATCTCTATTCAGTATATTAGCAGCTGGAAAAGTTTGCCCTAAACCAGAATTAACTTGATATGATTACACCTCGAAAAAGCTGCCACAAGGAAGGCAGATCAGAATAGGCTGCCACTCTCAGGTTCTGGTAATACATTGGAAGAAGGACCTAAAGATGGGCACAAAGTTAACAACAAACCAGGAAGTTCGTCAAAAACCAATTGTTCGTGGATTCAGATTGGTTTGGGTTCATTCAAATAGGACAACCTGAGCTTTTGCAAACCAACGTATTTTGGAGCAGTTTCCGAACCTCCTGATTACTGCACTCCTCATCACCTTCCTACATTTTCCTGCTTCTGTCATCTTGAAAGACCCCATGGTTCCAGCAGGCCAGCAGCCTCTGTGCATGTTTTCCCCTCTCAGCTGAGAGAAGGGGGCATGCACAGAGGTTCTCCTGGTTGGCTAACTCTCTCTCTCTCTCTCTCTCTCTCTCTCTCTCTCTCTCTCTCTCTCTCTTTCTCTCTGGCTGGGAGGCCTCTGCCCATGCCAGTTGACAGGTGGGGACATGTATAGCGGCTGCTGGCCAGGTGGAACCAAGGGCAGCAATGGCAGCACAGGAGGAGGAGAAGGCAGCGGCAGGAAAAGGCAGGGATTCAACAGGACGGGGAGTGGGAAGGGGGCAAACTGCCAGGCTTGCATGCATGTACAGTCACTAAGCTGTCTTTTTCTTAAAAGAAAAGAGAGAGAGAGAGAGAGAGAGAGAGAGAGAGAGAGAACAACCTGATTTGTGGTTTATGCAGGAACATTGTAAGTTCGTGGTTGTGATTCATGGACTTCCATGAACCATGAACCAAAAGAACCCCCCCCCCCGCGCGCGCCAATTTTGGCCGTTTGAGGCCTTCTCAAGAAAAAGCCTTTTCCTGCAGAATTACTGCATGTGAGGAAGACAGAAAACTACAGTTCCTGTTCCTCCCCCCACTTCATGTTTCCCTTCTCATTATTCCACTCTGTACATTCACCCTGTGTGTTCTCTTTCCTTAGCTCTCCTCCAATTTTCAACCAACATAAAACACTGGGAAATAAAAAGTCCAGGTTTAGTCATCTAATAAAGGTCGATTTTTGGACCCTTATGAAAAATAATGAGTATTGCACTCAATACGTACAGGTACTTATTTCATCAAATATATGTTCGGAGTGTAATAAGCCGGAAGGAGGTTTTTATCATATATGGTGGATTTGTGGTGAGGTTTGAAACTGTTGGAAACTGGTACATGAACTTTTACCCCAAAAAATTATATTTTGTTATAGCGTTTAAACCACAACTGTTTTTTGTTGAATATTATGCCCGAGGTGACAGATGTAAAGAAGAAGCATATAGTAACTTGCAGCCAGAATATTATATGTAAGAGACTGGAAGAAGAAGACGGGTCCCCCAAAGACAGAAGAGTTGCTGGTAAAGATCTTGGAGATGGCAGAAATGGACATCTTATTGGAGATTTCCAAAGAAAAAAATACAGTCCAAAAAGAAAAAAGGAATTTGGGAACTGGCATGTAAATGGATACAAAATAAGCCTGAAAATCCACTTTGAAATGTAAAAGCTGAATAATGTTATGTATTGATCTGTAATTGCTTGTTGAAGTAACTGCCTTCCTGTTCCAAAGGGAACAGGCCTATTGCTTGATTCTAGTTGCTGCATTTGGATCTTCAATCCTATTGGTTCCCTCCAAAAGGCAGCCTTGTGATTGGTTGTAATTGTTCCCTCCAAAATGTATCTTTTCCTAGCCAGTCCTGGCCCCTATAAATGTAACTCCCTCTCCCCAGTCCTCAGTCTTGTCTCTCCCTGATTAAAGAGCTGTTCACTAGAAGCTGTCTCCAGCCTGCTTTGTCTCTGAGCTGAAATCACTGCTGAATCACTAACCCCACATTACAATAAATAAGATGTCATATGCTTGCAGAAAGAGCAATAATTTTATGTAATAAGGCAGAAGGGATAAGCATGTTAAAGTGACTATAACAATATGGATGTACTATTGTGTCACCCTTCCTCCTTACCTTATTTCCCCTTCCAATTACTCTACTCTTGCCCCTTACTCTTAAAAAATAACAGAAAATGTACTTATTTTAAAAAGTCAGCAGATTGCAAAGAGCTTGAGTCTTACCAACAGGGAAGTGAAATCAAGGATTGTGATGAATCAAAGTGTATTTCTCTAATTTCTGGGAGGTTGCTGTTCTCCTTTAGGCTGTTTCCACCGGTCACATTGCTGTTTTAAATAAACTGGTTTTACTCTTGAAATTCTGTGCTACTAGGGTGAATCAAACTTTCTCTGTCTCATGGGCGCCTTGCTCTGTGTGAACTCCACAGCTCCCTTCCTTCTCATCCCAGGTCTCTCCCAAGGCCTTCCTCCGGCCGTGTGTTCATTTCCTCTGTGCCAAACCTAGTCCCGACTCCCTTGATCAAATCTGAATGAAGCAATTTTGCATCCCCGTCTAGTCATTCCTACAGTCCATTTGCTGTGGCTATGTGGCCAGCATGGCTGCAAGGAAACACTCTTTACCTTCCTGCTTTTTATGGCAGTACCTGTTTATCTACTTGCATTTACATGCTTTCGAACTGCTAGACTGAACAGGTCCGGTTGGGCTGGTTCATTATCTGCAGGAGGAGAAACCTGATGTCTTAGTGCTGTGGCTCCAATGGATGTGCTTTATATACCCTGTGGCCTAGGTATTGTCTAGATCTCTCCTTTATTTGTCTTCATCTATTAAAAAATCAACAAAAAGTGGTCTAGGAGCAGGGAATGGAGTGCTCCTATTCAACTTGGTGCAATTATCCTACACCACCTTCAGGGAATGGGGGGGGGGCATTTTTCTCTGGGGCAACAGCAAGGCAGGAAACAGTGAAATCATACTTCACATTCTCCTTATACGGCCGCCCATATAATGCATGTGTGTAGGCATTTTTATCTATGGAAGTTACAGCAAGTAGGGCGTTTTTACACGATCCCTAAGATCCGCTGGCCACTTAAATTCGGACCAGAGATTTTGGGGGTTCGTTGCTCTTCCTGTGTTCCCACCCCCTCCGCACTTCCTTGCTCCTGTCTGTGTGAGGGGAGGGAGAAAAAAAGGGAGAAAAAACGCAGGCTCACCTCCGTCTGCCGGTGGAAGCCGCCCCGAGCCCTGTCGTCATCATGATTCCTATCTCTTAAAGGGGCGGCGGGGACAAAAAAACAAACACAAGGTGAGGAGAGCCCGGCACTCACTACTTTACATCTGCATCAGAAATTTTTCAGCTCCAGAGACCAGGTACTTGAAAAGTGTGCTGGGATGCGCTTAGGTGGGCGTGGCCGCACTTAATTTTTTGTAAACTCCGGAGCTGGTGGGGAAACAATTTTAAGCTCCGGATCTGGGAGCAATTTGCCGCGGATTTTAGGGGTCGTGTGAAAACGCCGTAGAGTTTCCCCATCCTGTGCTCCAGTTGGGCTTTTGCTGCTCTAATTAATGATACAAAATTCCCCAGTGAAATTGTCACTGGAAAGAAGAGGGAAAACGGAATGGGTGCTGTATCTGCTTAGGGCTGGATCACATTAAAAGGAAATTTGTGGTTGACCTGTAGCTTGAATTAAATGTCTTCTTGACTCCTCCACCCACAGAATTCTCTGAAACCCTGGTAAGCCACTTTAAGGTATTGACAATCTAATAACTTTCCCTGCTAGGCCAAAAAATGGGGTGGTGGTGGTGTTTGAATTGTTTTAAGTGGCAAGTCAAGAAACTGCCTGTAAGGTAAAGCCAGTGCCTTGGATTCTATTACAGGCAGTTTCTCAAGCAGCTTTTTAAAAGCAGGAACATTTAGATTATGATAAGAAATAATATAAATGCTAATTAAGATGCATTGTTCAAGGGACATGGTCTTAGATAATAACAATGTAGATATCAAAGATAGTATGAGGTAGAGGGGAATAGAATGTTTAAAGTTTATGTGTACCGATAATCTTCAAATTGTTATATTGTTATAATTATAGAATAATGAACATGAGAGCAAGTCATGAGATGAGGGCCGATCCTTCTTTCAGGAAAATCAAGTTCCCTGGCTCCTCACACACCCACAGGGCACAGCTCTAATATCAGCTGGAGAAGTTCTCATTGTCCTTGACTGGGAAGCGGGTGGTGAATAAGGGAGGGTGGGGAGGATGTGGGGCTACACAAGAAGTGGGAAAACAAGAAGGCAGGCATAAAGGGAGAAGCAATTGGATGTTCTTGTTTAGTACGACCTGATGACAGGTTGTATGTGACAATATACCATATTTTTTCATCTACAAGACCCCCCCCCATGTATAAGACGACTCCGAATTTCCCAATTACACTTTTCAAACCCCATGGTTGTCTCCTCAGGTTACTTCCATGTATAAGCCAACCCTCAGTTTTTAGTCTAACAATTTAAGAGAAAAATATAGTCTTATACATGGAAAATACTCTCTCTCTCTCTCTCTCTCTAATATATATGAAGTGTGTTTATTTCAAAACTAAATTTTTGAGAAGACCACTTACAAAATTTATGACTGTAATGCTAAATAATTTCAATATAATTTCTTATAGTAAAAATGGTCTAGGGCAGTGTTGGCGAACCTATGGCACGGGTGCCAAAGGTGGTTCTCAGAGCCCTTTCTGTGGGCACCCAACATTGCCCTTCACAGCCACCTGCATTCAGGCTAAATTGGTGTATTGGTACTTCACAAAAAAAATAGTGTGTTTTGAATCACACTTTGGGCACTCGGTCTCTAAAAGGTTTGCCATCACTGGTCTAGGGTCACCAGTTAAAAGATACAAGGTCAACAAGATTATTCAAAAGCAGGTTGCCATTGTGGCTACCCTGCACATGCTTGGGCATGCCTGAGCATGCCCTGTCTGCTATCGCATGGACCTTATCACGGTGAGGGGGAGGACGCCAAAGGCAGTGTCTGCAGCAATTGGGTGTGCTGGTCATGGAACGAATTAGGTAAATTTTAATAATTTCTTATGGATTTTTTAAAAAAATTATGATTATTTTGGTTTTCGAGTATGCTTCCAGAATGGATTGTGCTCATAAACCAACGTACTACTGTATAAAGGAGAAATAAAGCATGGTCAATTAATGGAAACCTGGAAACCCTTATTATAATATATGAATGAATTAACTGATAAGAAACATGGTTTAGGAAATAATCTAGATTGTTGGTCTGTAATTTTTTAAGATGGAAAAGGAAATTGGGAGATGTGGAGGAAACAAAAAAAAACACATGCAGGTGTGTTTGTGAGTTGAGAGCAGATGTGTGTCTGCGAAGGCAAGCCTGCACCCGCTCCTATGAGCACACGTCAATTAGGCAAGGACAAAATTAGGCCCCCGCATCCGGCTGCAATCCTTCATATCGTCAAAAGCACAATGCAAAAACACCGGTTCAAATTGACCCAGCCGTTCCCCCGAAATAAAACGGTAAGAAGCTCCCGTCTCTTTCCCTACAGCAAACCTTGGTAACAAGGCTAGGGGTGATTGACAGCAGATTTGATACTTTGTTTCACAGCAAGGCAAAGCAAGGGGGAAATCCGAACTGCAGGCGTTCCCCCCTGAGCCTCAGGAAAGTAGGGGGAATGAGGCAAACCCTTACTCCTGAGTAGACCGGACCTTGGCACACTTGGGGGGGAATGGGGGATCATCTCATATTAACCCCTTTTCATCACTGCATCACTCCCTGCACAGCCAAAAAATTTTTTTTCTCTTTCCTTCTTTTCCCTTCTTCTCTCTCTCTCTTCCCAAATAAAGGTTCCTCCACCCTTCCCCTCTGTGTCCTTTCTCTCCCTGCCTTCCAGTAATATCCCCAATCCCCTCCATTTTCCCAATTCCTTCTTCCTTCGGGTATCTCAAAGCCTGGATAAGGGTACATGCTGCCTCCATGTTGGGGAAGTGACCTCCATTTCAAATCAAGGAATTGTCACCCTGCCACATGGCAAAACCAGTTCAAACTGCTTGGTTCCCCTGAATGGATTTTGCCAGAGGGAATCTTCTCCTTCCTACTCAGAGACAATGGTCTGTATGGGGCACCTTTCCTGCTTAGCCCTCCAGCTTCCGGCTCAGGCACCTGGACATCAAATTCCTTTGTCTGCATCTGGCCCATGGGAAGCTCTGCCCCTCAAGACTATACTCACCCCATCTCTTATCATGGATGACTCATCGTTCATCCATTGTGTTTGCAACCCTACCCAGTTTGGTGTGTTGTGTATCTGTATTATGTGTCTTGACCACCCATTGTTCTCCCAACTGGAAACCCATCATCCAGTCTGCCACCCATTCCCTCCCCCTATCAGTGTGAAACACTCTCCACCTGAAGTGCCCCGGCCCACCCACCCCCGGACCCCATTGGCTCACCTTTTCCCAAACTCCACCTGCCTGACACCTCCCAGGGGATGGTCAACCCAACCCACCTGCAGGACCCTATTGGCCCACCTTTCCCAAACGCTACCTGCCTGACACCTCCCAAAGGATGGTCAACTAAGGGCATAAAGCAGCATGCCAGGGTCACCTCGGGGCAGGCTTGTTACCTCAACTTTGGGGGTGGCAGGTTCGTCTGGCTGTGCTTTATTGGGCTCAATAAACAACAACCATAAAGATTTCTCTCGTGTCTGACTTTTAAGAAAGTTCCAGCGTACAAAGGGTCAAGGATTAGCCTTAGCCCAAGACTCTACAGAGACTAACTCTAATGCTCTTAAACTGTGCAAATAGCTGGAAAATAACTAAGATGGTAAAATATTTAACAAGTAAAATTACAATGTAGGCTACTATATTATAAGGTTTCTTTTTTCTTGTCTTCTTGTCTTCAAAGAAAAGAATGTTTTAAAAATGTTTTTGTAACTGATGTGCATCATTGTGTGAGTGGACCAGAGACAGAAGGAAGAGACAGCAGTGCACCGTCTGCCAAAGAAAATCTAACAGGGAAAGATAAGGAGGAGGAATGTAAAATAAAAGGAGACAAAATGGCGAACATTGAGGAGGCCTATTGGATCACTTATGGGGGGGGATGAGGAGGACAAGTTGCGCGCATGAGAAGATTGACAGTTGGGCAGAGAGAGAAAACCATTGGGAGTGGACGTTGGGACTCAGACCTGTGGTGGACGCAAAGGGGAGAGACGGGAGTGGTGGCTATTGGAGCCCATTTCGGTCGGTACAGGTCAAACCCTTAATTTGGCCAGGGAATTCCAACCGGATGCGGGAGAGAATAAGACAACCACCCCAAGAGAACCCAGTAGTCCAATGGGCATGGCATCCCTGTTGTGGGAGCCAGTGTTTCGGGAGAAGATCCCCGGGCCTACATTAAGCCCTCCAGAGGAGCTTCCATCTGTTCTTCTTCCTGAACATTAAGGGTTAAATCCGTTTATGTTTGAAGAGACAGATATGTTGATGATCGCGCGGGACCAGTTGCACCTGTTGTGCGAAAGAAAGAAACTTCTGTGTCAGATAATAAAACTTTATTAAAAAAATGTACAAGGGGAAAGGACAATCCTCATTTGTATTCGGAACCGGGATATCCTCACATCGAACCCTCACAATAATCAGTGATCCTCTATATATAGTCTTATTGGTTTTGACTTCCCCTGACCTCTGCCTCTGCCAAACAGGGAAAGTGGTTAGTTTGCCAACACCCAGAAGTGGTTCTCTTATTAAGCCACATTGGCAAACCGAGAGAGGAAGAGTTGCTTTAGATCAGTTCCAGCAATCACCTGGACTGGAACCGATCCAAATGAGAGCGATCCTATCCATATAAAAAGCCCATTGACCCACAACAAGAGGACACATGTAGGGACACTCTGGTTTGGGATGGGGTGCTTTATTTATTTATTTATTTATTTATTTATTTATTTATTTATTTATTTATTCAGAATATTTTTACTCCGCCTTTCTCCTTGGAAAAGGACCCAAGGCAGCTTGCAATAGTGGGGGAAAATATACAGCCCAGAACAATTAAGACATATTCAAGTTTAAGAACAGGGAATTAGAAAAGGCATCTTACAATATTAAAAGGCAACATTAAAACTAAAAAGGACACATAAACAATTAAAAGGAAAAAAATCCATAACGAGGGATGGAAATTATCATGGAAAACACAGGTGTATTTATGAAGTCATATACGGTAATCCATCTAAAAAGTCACATAACAGGTAATCCCTCATTCAGGGAAAGCTTGCCTGAAGAGGAAGGTCTTTGCCTACTTCCAGAAAGGCAGCAGAGATGGGATAGTCCTGGACTCCAGTGGGAGGGAGATTCCAGAATCTGTCTGCAGCAGCCGAGAAGGCCTTTTCATGTGTCCTTCTGAGACGGGCCTGTGAAGGTGGCAGGATGGAGATGTTGTAAATATGTTGTTCAATTATTGTCTCCAAGAGCATGGCAGCCCATCCCTGCAGCTCTCCAAACGGCAGCATCCCATGCTGTCAGCCTCTTCCAGTCACTCGGACTCTTTTTCCTTTTACGCTCTTGGAGAGAAAAGGTGCTGAGAGAATAAAGCAGATGGTTCAGGAGCACCTTGTGATAGAGAGACTAGAGTGTGTCTGTCTGATGCATCCCACCTGACTACCGTGGATCCTGATAAAAGTCACTGCTTACATGAAGAACTGGCTGGAAGGATGCTTGGTGGGGAAATACATATTCCCTACTCTGAGTCATTTCTCAGGGCATGCAGCTCTTACCTGCCTAGATATCAGCCCTGCAAACAAGGCTATGTACTCTCTACTAGACATCCTTGGACTGCCGCTCCCAGAAAACCCAGCCAGCAGAACTAACGGTGAACTGGTGGACTGCAGTCCAAGAACATCCAAGTTACCAAAGCTTAGATATTAGCGGATCAATTGCAAAACAAAAGCAGGTTGATCTGTCAAATCCAGAGAGAGGGAAGCTCGTGATAGGGAAGAGTTCCCACAATGAAACTGTTGCTGGAAGAATGGGAGTTGAGAATATCATATCTGATAGAGATGGGCACGACCAGGAAAAATGACGTTTCGAGTTTTCGATTGTCGGGACGGGTCCGTTTCGGCTCGTTTCCGTTTGTCGAGGAAATTTTCAAAAATTTGTCATTTCCGTTTGTCGTTTGTCGTTTGGGTTGGGGTTGGGGTTGGGGTAAGTGGGCTCTGGAAGGCACCTCTCTGGGTGCTTCTCTGACATCTGACCCACTAAGAAGGGAAGCAAGGGAAGCGTTTCGCGGAGCCGCCACGTACCATACATTTACATTACATTATGTTAGGGTGGGGTGGCAGAGGCACCTCTCTAGGTGCCTCTGACTCAGTAAGAAGGGAAGCATAGTAGCGTACTGCCGTACAGGTTAGGGAATGGGATAGGGGATAGTGGGCTCTGCGAGGCACCTCTCTGGGGGCCTCACTTTGACTCACTAAGAAGGGGAGCGTACTAGCGTACTGACGTACAGGTTAGGCAATAGGATAGGGGATAGTGGGCTGTGGTAGGCACCTCTCTGGGTGCCTGGGACCCACTAAGAAGGAAAGTGTACTTGCGTACGGATCTGGGTTAGGGTTGGGGTTAGGGTAAGGGCTAGGCTTAGGGTTACGGTTAAGGTTAGGGTGGGTTAGTGGGCTGCACCTCTGGGTGCCTCTGACCCACTAAGAAGGACAGCGTACTGGCGTATGGGTTAGGGTTGGGTTAGGGTTAGGGTTAGGGTTAGGGTTTGTGGGCTTTTAATGCCCTCTCTGGCACACCCAGAAGTCTCAGTCAAAACCTGGCCATGCGATTGGTGGAATGGGTCCAAAAATTTGCATGATCCCATCCCATGGCCAGCCCATCATTGCGCATGCGCAGGTGTAAAAAAATAAAAATAAAAATAAAATAAAATAAATGGAGACGTTTTATTGCAAGAAAAACCCACTGCTGCTACTATAAAAAACCAGGCATTTAAAATACCTAATTTTCAAATGTTTCTGTGGTGCTTTGGTGGGTTTTTGGACCACGATTTAAAAATAAATATTGCGGTCGCCATTTTGGATTCCCCCCCCCACCGCATGGCAAATGGAGACGACGAGGATGCCCCCCCCAGCCTGGTACCAGCAGCCCAGGACAGGAGAGGGGGGGAAGGCCAGGGACCCCCCAGAAACCACCCCTCGGTAGGTGCCCTCACTGAGGCAGGCATATTTTCGCCTGCTTTTATGGCCGGGAATCGTTTTTTTTTTAACTTTTTTTCTGTGCTGTTTGGCATCGCGCGATCGCCGCGATGCCATGAAGGACAACGAAAAATCAGACCCAATTTTTCTTTTTCGGTTCGAGTTTGAGTTGGAGCGGAGTAATTCTCGTTACCGTTACCCGTTACGTAACGATAACGAGAACCGAAAACGGAAACGAGAATTTCGCCTAGTGGTGCCCATGTCTAATATCTGATCTGCTTTGATCTGCTTTGATTTGCTTTCCTGGCTTGAGCAGGGCGTTGGACTCAGTGGTCTTATAAGCCCCTTCCATCTCCGTTATTCTATGATTCCATGATATTCATGTTTCTAAAAGACTGAGATGAATGTACTCCCTCAACCCCAGGACACCCATGCACACACACAAAGGACATGCCTTGGATTTATTTACTTTATTTATTGGATTTTTATACCACTCATCTGGCAGCGAGGTCACTCTGGACGAGTTTTCTTTGGGCTTTTTCTAAGAACTAGGGACTCATGTGATACATTTCCTGGAGAAGGTTCCCCAATTTGGTAAGTACACTATAAATCCATCTGGAACAGGAACTTGAACGTGAAAGCACCGTGGTGCCGATGGGTGCGGTTTATGAAAGCCGGGGAGATCTAGACAACATCTGTTTAGAGACTGGAAAAGTCATGGCATCAGGAACACCAGGTAAATCCGTAGGAGAAGGGTGTGCCCCATTCTTGGGATGAAGACTATGGGCCTTTTTACACGACCCCTAAGATCCGCTGGCCACTTAAATTCGGACCAGAGATCTTAGGGGTTCTTCGCTCTTTCTCTGTCCCCACCCCCCTCCGCACTTCCTGGTTGCTGGCTGCCTGAGGGAGGGAGAAAAAAGAAAGAAAAGAATGCCGGTTTACCTCCGTTTTGTTCCGGGCAGCATTCAGATCTCTTAAAGGGGCGGGGCGCAAAAAAAGAACAAACGGAAGCCAGGACAGCCCCGCACTCACTATCCTTACACCGGATCAAATATTTGTCACCTCCAAAAAGCAGGTACAAGAAAACTGCTGTTTGGTCTTGCTAAAGTGGGCGGGGTCGCACTTAATTGTCTGCAAAGTCCGGAGCTGGTGGGTAAACATTTTTAAGGTCCGGACCTTGCAGCCATTTGCGGCGGAGCTTAGGGGTCGTGTATAAACGCCCAAAGGTAGTGTATTTATAGCATAGTGGAGCTGGTGGGCATTCAGTGCAAAGGCAGACATTCCCTCTAGGGTTGAGCTCTGAAAAATTAATGTAAGTTGGAAGCAAAAAAATAAAAATAAAACTGCCCCTCTTTGTAGCTGACCGGATTTTCGTGCAGGCATTCATTGAGAAATTTTTTGTCCCCCCCCCCCAAGAGAAAGGGCAGTTTTACATTTTAAATCTGAAATGCTAATACTGTAGTAGTGCAGCATTTACTATTCCCTGGAATAGGCAGATATCCTAGGAAGAGATCAGTCAGAAATATCCTACGCAAAATTGCAAAAAGTGTAAACTATAACGTTATAAAATTGTAAAGTTGGAATTTTTTCTAAAACAATTTAAAAGTGTGCATCATTTTCAGTTTAAAACTGGAGTGAGCAGCATTGTTGGGGAAGCGCAAGCTAGTCCAATGGATTACAGAAGTTTATTTGCTGTTTATGTTGAATTTCACCACGACAAAGAGACAGTTTTATTTGTTGTTGTTGGCTTGACATAGAACGAGACTGTTCTGCTAAGGAAATTGAGAAGGTTCCATTCCCACCTGTGGCTACTGAGGTCTAATTTTCGGCTTGTCAGTATTATTGCTCTAAACTAGATTTGTTTAAATGTATTGTTACAGACTGTATCCCTCATACTGTACGCACTATAAAGTGAAGGTATAAAAACCATCCGTAGGTTCCAGGTACCTTATTGCAAAGCATCTTAAATCGTATTTCACAACCCCATGGATTGTGTAAGTGAATGTGGGAGTTGCGAAAAATCCGGGGCAATGGGGCACCCATTCCTCTCCTGCACACCCCCTTCCCTACTTCCTCAGCTGACACCCCCCCCGCCTTTTTTCTTTTGCCTCCTGGCTGATTTCCTTCCAGTCCCTAGCAAGGCACATAGGCTCTCTGCCCTGCCCTCTTGCTCTGAGCAGCTGATTAGCCAAAAAGCCAGGCAGGGAAAACTGGGCTGTTGATGAGATGTGCAAAATCAGCCCAGGAAGTGGAGGCTGGTGATTGAGAATTGTGCCTGGGGAGGCAGCGGTGTATCTTCACTGCAATATGGTTATTGTTGAGAGATCCACACACACCCATAGATTCTTGGTTGTACATGATCAACTTAGCTCTTATCAGTGCAAATGTGAAATTTCACCACCACTCAGTTGCCCAGGTGCATTTACTGTACAGTGGTACCTTTATAGTCTGCCTGGGTGTGAAAATCATCAGGAGAGGCTTTTTCTCAGTGCCACCACCTTCACAGCCATGGGTGAGGACACAAGAGGGGCCCTTCCCTGTTGCTCCTCCCAGACCTTGGAACTCTCTCCCACTGGAGGCCAGTCTGGTCCCATCTTTGCTCTCTTTCTGCAAGCAGGCAAAGACATCTCTCTTCAGACAACCTTTCCTAGAGCAAGGGGTTGCCCTAGAAGGGTTTGCTGCTTTGTTGTAATGTTTTGGTGTTGCTTTTGTTTCTTGTCTTTTAATGTGGCCTTCTTTTTATTATTTGTATACTTGTTGTTTTTGGCTTTAAATGATGAAAACTGCCTTGGGTTGCTCTTAAGGAGAACAGTGGTGTAAAATATTTTAAATAAATAAATAAATGATACACCTGTAGTGAGGTGAATTGCATGCTATAGTTACAGGGTTTCCCCCCTGGATTCCCCAATGCAGTGTAGTGGCTAGAGTATGGGTCCTGGATCCAGAAGTCTTGAGTTCAAATCCCCACTTAGCCAAGGAAACTCGTGTTGTGTTTTATGTGTGGAGCTGGTGATGCCAATCTTTAAATGTCCCACTATCTTGAAACCCGTTAGGGTTGCTATAAGTTTGTTCTCACTTGATAGCACATAACATAACAAATTCTTCCTAGTAGCTAAAAAGTAAAGATAAAGGTTCGCCCCGCATATGTGTGCTAGTCGTGCCCGACTCCAGGAGAGGTGGTCATCTCCTTATTCAAGCCAAAGAGCCAGTGTTGTGCAAGTCCATGGCCATGTGGCCAGCATGGCTGTAAGGAAACACTTTTACCTTCCTGCTTTTTACAGCGGTATCTATTTATCTATTTGCATTTACATGCTTTTGAACTGCTAGGTTGGCAGGAGCTGGGGTTAATAGCAGGAGCTCACTTCACTGCGTGACACCCAGGATTCGAACCGCTGAGCTGCCAACTTTATAGCCAACAGTTCTCAGTGCTCCTCTGGAAGTTGAGTCATGGCTACTAGACTTCTTTTTTGAGAGATAGAAACATTTCGCTGTTCATCCAAACAGCTTCACCGATTAAGCTGTTTGGATGAACAGCGAAACGTTTCTATCTCTCAAAAAAGAAGTCCAGTAGCCATGACTCAACTTCCAGATAAACTCACCTGGATGACTGAGAATCTTCACAGACATATAGTTCTCAGTGCATGGCAGGGAGTTGGACTAGATGCCCCATGAGGTCTCTTCCAACTCTATGATTCTATGAACCCGCTGAGCCCAGTTGGAGGCTTGTGTTAGGAAACATGCAGTAAATCAGCTGCATTCTTAACAACATTATGGAGCACACAATCTGAAGTCAGAGTGGAACAGACAACACTGTTCTTAATGATAGGGATTGCAACATAGTTCTTGTTCCATGCTGTCGAGTCATGAAGACCTTCTGGCCAAGCAATCTCCAAAATGTCCTGTTCTAAGTTGTTCCCTTTCAGCTCTTCTGAATTCAGCATGGGGTACTGTGTAAAGGAAGCTCTTGTGGGTCTTGTCGATCCACCTCATATTTAATCATCATCTTTTCCTGCTGTTTCAGCCGTTCCCAGCATTACTGTCTTTCCACACACACAAAAAAATAATCTACCTTTTTATGCTTTGCTCAGAGTACAACTGTCTCAGTTTCAATATTTTTGCCTCTATAGTTAAGGCTCAATTTGATCTAGGGCCCACTTGTTCATCTATTTGGCAATCCACAGTATCCACAAAGCTCTTGTCCAGCATCACGTTTCAAACAAATCCTTCCCCCCCCCCCTCGTGAGCTTTCTTTGCTGTCTAGTTTTCACACCCATACATAGTGATCAGAAATACAAGAGTGTGGATGACCTATGTAATAGAGGCTATCATAAAGTAATATTAATCACTAAGTATATGGGCAGCCTTACTGTTGATATTTGTATTCAAAGAAACTCTGGGGGTAATTTCCATACAAGGTTTGACATTCTCTTCTCTTTTTTTGCAGACAGGTACATACCTCTCGTCAAGAAGAAATCAGCATTCCTAGTTTATTTGCTGCTGGCACTGTCTTACCTGCTTATTATCATTTTGTTTGGACTTGTGATCTCCAATGGTAACTAGATTACTTTGTGTCTAAAATACTTCCATTATCTTCAGAAATAATGTTGGAAGGATTGCCAGAATCTTAAGAACATAAGAAGAGCCGTGCTGGATCAGGCCAACGGCCCATCTAGTTCAGCTTCCTGTATCTCACAGTGGCCCCACCAAATGTGCCCAGGAGTGCGTGAGACTAGATATCTGTTTCCGGAAAGCACTCCCCTGCATCTGGTCCTTGAAGTACCCCGGTTTGAAGCCTGGAGATTACACATCTCCATCATGGTTTGTAACCTGTGATGGACTTCTCCTCCAGGAATCTGTCCGATCCCCTTATAAAGGAATCCAGGCCAGATGCCATCACCACATCTTGTGGCAGGGAATTCTACAGACTAACAACACACTGGGTAAAAAAAAATCGTTTGTCTGTTCTCATTCTCCCAGCCCTCAATTTGAATGGATGTCCCCTAACTCTGGTATTTTGTGAGAGGGAGAAGAGCGTATCTCTATCCACTTTTCTCAATCCCTGGATTATTTTGTGGAATAGTTTACAACTAATTACAATGCAGCTGCCAGGATAGCTCAGTGCGATGGGGTACCGGGCTGCAGACCCCCCCCCCCAAACCAGGAGATGAGTCAGCCTGTGTAGCCTTGGGCATGTCTGACAGTCACAGGCACCATGAAAAGAAAGGAATGCTGAACAACCTCTGAGTGGAGTGATGTATTCCTAGAAAACCCTTTCAAGCATGTCCAAACTTCACCCCTCCTGATGTTTTGGACCGCAACTCCCAGAATTCCAAACCTGCATTGCCAATGATAAAGGACTGTGGGAATTGTGGTCCAAAACATCTGGAGGGCCAGAGTTTGGACATGTCTGCGTGATTCGCCATGAGTCTGAATTGACTTGGTGGCCTGAAATTATCTGAAAACTGCTCTGCCAGGATGAATAGCGATTCCACCAGAGATAACAGAAGAGTGTTCCAAGACAAGGGAAGAGGCATCATACAAACCCGGCTTTAAGCTGATTTAGAACATTTGAACCACTCACATTGGGACCTTCTCGTCTGGGGGAATCCCTCCCCAGGTCCTCTGAGGTCTTCCCAAGCCCTGCCTGTGGCAACCTCTCACACTTTTAAATTTAAAAAATCTGAAATACACATATGGTACTATACGTGCTCTGTGAATGAGCAATGGACTCATCACTGTCTTCCCATGTAGTGCAGAATTATGGGAAAGGAGGTACAAACAGAGGATTGCTGTGCAGACAGTCTCCAATTTAAGCACTGAGTTTTCTCAGTAGGGCCAAGACTGACTTCCTCTGTGAAACCTTGCAGAGCCACTGTCACACTCAGGGTAGATAGTAGAGATGGGCACAAAAAAAAATGAAATGCTATTTCAGTATTCTGTTACATAACAAATTACTTTGTTATGTAACAAAACGGTAGGACATGTTTCATTATGAAACACGGCTTCATTATGAGACACAAGATCTTCCATTATAATTTCTCCGGTGCTTTCCCTCCCAGTGTGTTTGACCCATCAAAGTCTCTTAAGGGGGAAAGATCATTCAGCTGCAGAATGCCGTTGGCCACTGGGCGTAGGGCCCTTCTGTCTAGGACCTTCAATGGATGGTGTCTGAAATTTCTGGACAGCTGTTTCTGTGCCTGTAATATTGCTTGTGTTTGTATTTCCTCTTCCAATTTAGAACTGAGACTTCCCTCACAAGTGGCCAGGCTGCACAGACAGCAGGAAAGGAGCAAGGACTGTAAGTGTCTCTGTGAAAAACACACAGTGGCGTTTGGACCTACTTAACTGGGGGAGGGAGAACACTAAAATCCACCCTCCAAATTCAACCCAGTGGAGTGATTGGTGTCGGTGTGGGTGTTGATGACTCTAAACTGAGAGAATCCCCACCCATACCCACACCCTTCAGAAGCTAGCTGTGGTAACTATCCACAGCCAGTGCTGCTTCCAATGTTGGGAAGGCAAGTCTTCCCCATCAAAGGCTCTGTCTTCCGGAAGGAAGGTCAACTTTCCTTTGTAAGGAAAAGCCAAGATGGCCGTTGACGTGACCTTAGATTGATTTTGTTAAATTCAGGCTAATACTCAGGGCACTTGCACTTGCCTGGGGAACTCAGCGTCAACAGGTGCTCCTGTGTGCTTTGGAACGTCATTTGTCACCTTTCAGAGGAAAATGGGATATGATGGGTCAGTGGCAGAACATATCTGGGCAACAGGTTCCATATTTCATGCATTTCATCAGTGAAATTTTCTTTGATTAGCAGAACTGGGGAAGCCTTGTGCCGGAGCAACTGGGGAACAACCTGTTACTCAGAAGTCAAGCCTGAAATAGTTGCATGTCAGACTGTAACCTGATAGAAATTCTGGGAGATGTAATATAAAGATAAGATTAATGCATGAAAAACAGCAGCACCTTTTTCCATTCTCTGCTCAGTCGGTAGAGAGCAAACTGTTGAGATTAAACAGTTTGAGAATGAATCCATCTTCTTTTAGCAATCCTGCCAGCAACATTTCATAATAGTTATATTCCTATTTAGGAATGCCTCATCATTCACCCGAAAATGAAGTTCTTCTTTGGCATTTGCCCAGCAGCCCACCCCCATCTTTTCAGAAGGAACCATTTGACATCTTTTGGACCAAGAGCCTCAGATCACCCAGGTTCCCAAGAGGCAGAAGGATGTAGTTGCCCCATATCTGAATTTTGGGAACCTACCACTATTGCAATGTACGACAGTCATATAAATGCTTTTATTCTGAACTCCTCCCCCTTTGCCAGTGTTCCCCTGTGGATCCAGAAGCAGGGAATGGCAATACTATGATGGAAGATGCTACTTCTTCTCTATCCAGGAAGCTACCTGGCACACAGCTAAGTCTCATTGCGAGGAAAGGAACTCAACACTGGTGGTCGTTCATGATCAGCCCAAGCAGGTAAACATGCTACAATTAGAAGCACATGGTTGGGGATCCAGGATGAGCCTTTTGTATTATAACAGGAAGGAAGGAAGGAAGGAAGGAAGGAAGGAAGGACATTTTCATGTTCTTTCATTGGGCGCTTTTACACGACCCCTAAGATCCGCTGGTCACTTAAATTCGGACCAGAAATCTTAGGGGTTTGTCGCTCTTCGTGCGTCCCCACCCCTCCGCACTTCCTGGCTGCTGGCTGCGTGAGGGGAGGTAGAAAAAAAGGGACAAAAGAATAAAGGCTTACCTCCCGGTGCCGGTGGAAGCTGCCGGGAGCCCCGTCACTTCCTGGTTCTTTCTCTTAAAGGGGCGGGAGGCAAAAAAACAACAACAAAAAGAAGCGAGGAGAGCCCGGCACATCCGCATCAAGATTTTTCACCCTTGGAGAGCAGGTACAAGAAAAGTGTGCTGGGACCCGCTTTAGGTGGGCGGGGTCGCACTTAATTATCTGTAAACTCCGGAGCTGGTGGGTAAACAATTTTAAGCTCCGGAGCTGGGAGCCATTTGCAGTGGAGTTTAGGGGTCGTGTAAAAAGGCCCATTGAAAGCTGAAAGAGACCCTCAAAGATATAAATGATTTGTGTTTAGGGATAGAGGCTGCACTGCATCTTTTTCTTTGATTTTTTTAAAAAAAATGGAATTTGGTTAAATTACTGTGCATTTATTCTGTGTACAATTTATTTTTGGTGGTGGTGGTGTGTTGGGAGCAATGGTTTACTTGTGTGAGGTTTATGACTGTGACTGTATGTCACAGGGCTGCGCGGCTCGTTGTCATGGTTGGCTGTACTATTGACAGCTTTGGTGCAGATTGTTTCTCTATTGCAGTGTTCCCCAACCCCCGGGCCGCGGACCGGTGCCGGTCCGTGGATCAATCGGCACCGGGCCGCAGGCAGGTGGAAATCCAACGCATGTACAGCCTCCTGTAACGTGGAGACGCGTTTGTTAGGCAGCTTCCTCTGGGGGATTGCCCGCCTTTCACGCGCTGGCACTGCAGCGTTTCTAGCTCAGGGATTCTACGGCGCTCCTTCCTTTCAGCGCTTTCTTTCCTTTCGCTCCACGAGGAGCGGTCGGTGTTTATCTTTTTTTTTTTTTGGGGGTCGGGGCGACCACGGAGGCGCCTGCGCGCAGCGGCGGCGATTTCCTTTCAGGCACTCCGAGGGGCAGCCCCAGCAAGCGCAGGCAGGGCCCAGAGGGGGAGAGGGGGGGAGAAAGAGAGAGAGAGAGAGAGGAAGATGGCGGCCTCCTTGTGGCTCCGCCGGTGGTGCCATAGCCAGTCCACCTGCTGGGCAGGCATGGCGTCCGGGGGGCTCTGGGGGCCACCCCACAAGTAGCGGGCTGGAAATTTCTCCACGGGACCCTGGAGCTGCTGGGTAAGTGCCCCAGTGCATTAGCGGCGAAGGGCCAGCAGGCGCGGGGGATCGTTGCCTTTGGGACTCGGTGGGAGGCGAGCAGAGGTAGGCGTGACATTCAAGAAGAGACCGAAGGGTGGGCCTGAGCTTCTGAGGGACGGATCGCCCCGACAGATACATAGGATCGGTTTTTAACCGCAGGGACGCCAGGCTCAGCACCGATGGAGAAGTCACTCCAGCCTGGCTCCTGTGGCAGTAAAACTCGCGCTTGTGGCCCCTTGAAAATCTAAGGTTGCCCTGGAGTTCATTCCTTCAGGTTTGGGGAGTGAAGAAGAAGCCCCAGTAGCTCTCCCCCCCACCTACTCCCCCCCACCCCACTCCGCGGCCGGCTTGCTTGCTGCAGGTGCGCAGCTCCTCCTCTTCCGTTCTCTGCCTCCGTCTGCTGCCCCCCAACCCCCGTCGGCGGACGGACGAATGGAGGGCGAGCCCTCCCTTCCTCCCTCCTTCCTTCCCTCCCTCCTTCGGGCTTGCCGTAACGGCTTTGGATTGCGGCGCCCCCCCGGACCGCCATGCCCCCCCTCCTGCCCGCCTGCATCTCTTGCTGGCCGCGCGCACGATGGAGGAGGAGGAAGTGCCACCCTGCTGGGATCCTGCCGCCCAGCAGCAGCAGCAGGTAGGGAGGTAGGGAGGGCAGCGCAAGCCAGCCCCGCTTTCTCCCGGCGGAGGAGCAGCGAGCCCCCCCTCCCCGCCCCAGTCCCAGCCCTCAAGAGGCGCAGCCTGGTGGACGCAGAGGCTCGGAAGAGGAGAAGCGGGGAAACGGCCTCTCCCAGCGGGGGTTGGCGGATGTGTGGGGGTGGGGTGGGTGGGTTGGGGGGGAAGGATTCATCCTCTGCCGGTGGGGAGGCTATGGGGTGAGGCTGGTGGCAGGTGGGGGCCGGTTGGGCCTGTCGAGGCAGGCCCACAAGAGGAGGAGGGGGGTGAGGTGGGTGGTTGGGACTCGGAAGGCGAAGGCAGTTTTGGAGACGAAGGAGGGGGGAAACGGAGGTTAAATCAAAATTATTAAATCAAAACAAGCGGGCCACGGAAAAATTATCAAACATTTACCGGTCCGCGGGGATAAAAAGGTTGGGGAGCACTGCTCTATTGCTTTGCTTATAGAGCAGCTTTAATTTTTTTAAAATATTAAGCAAAAAAACAATAAACCATCAAACACACAACTATACTGTATACGCTTAAATTCACTATTATTGTACAATATCACTCTTTATATATTTATCCTACCCAGTGCCACCCATCTCTTCAGAACTAAGTTCTGGTACTTTGACTTTATAATACATACTTCCCAATACTTCCTGTTACTCAATACATGTTTCAGAAATGCATTCCAATGCATTTCTCTAAAATAAAAAAGGATACTCCTAATTTTCATATCACAAGCCAATTTATTATTAATTGCCACAGTCCACATTTCTCTGTGGAAATATTCATTTTCCCAGTTCTTCTTTATCCTCCTTTCTTTCTTCCTTCTTATTTTTCAAGACCACCACATATGCATATACAGTGGTACCTGGTATAAAGGAATTAATTCGTTCCAAATGAAATTATGTTAAGCAAATTTTCCTTTATACAAATTTCCCATTGGAATACATTGAAGACAGAGTAATCCCTAATCGTGACCATTTTTATGTTGTACGGATTTGTCCCATAGACAATTCTGTAAAGCAAATTTTCCTTATATCTGGATTTTTTAATGTTGTACAGATTTTATGTTATACAAACCCTTTGTCATACGAGGATCCACTGTATGTTGGTTTCGCTTTCTTGCACCTCTAGCACAGAGATGATAAATTTACGTATGTTTATTGTGTTTAACTTACCCGGTGTAAAATGCCATTTCCATCTTGCCATACAGCAATTTTCTTTAATTCTTACTGACATTTTTTCATTATTCCCCCCCCCCACACACACACATCTTGCTCAATTCTTCTGTTTTAATTTCTTTACCCAAATCCTCCTGCTACAAATCTTTTATCATGGGCGTTTCTGCTTATACAAATAGTTTATATATTTCATTCACACTGCCTTTTCTAATTCTTGCTATTTCCCTTTTCTGACTTTTTTCTGTGTTCTTTTTGGAATAGTTTTAAAGAGCTTGTTCAGGTTCCCTGGATGCAACAAAGTGCAAATGAGGGAAACCAAAATAAATGACCCAGAAGACTCTTCCTTTTGCATGTAAAACAAAAGAACATATGCATTAAAACAATACAGAAATGAAAGAGGTACAATGGAAAGAACCAAAAATGAAACAAATTCAAAAGTGTACAGCAGGGGTCCTCAACCTAAGGCCCCGGTGGCCCCCCAAGGTCCTGAATCCGGCCCCTGGGACCAATTGCAACCCCCCACCTACCCCCTGTTTTGTGAGCAAGCCAGCCTCCGCAGCTGCTTTTGGACTGTGATCCGGCCCCCAGTGGTGTCTGGGTGGTGGTGGACCGGCCCGCTGTTTGAAAACTTTGAGGACCCCTGGTGTACACCAATCATATCCCTAGTGCAGATATAAAAAATTCCCTATATTAGACCTCATTTGTAAACCTTGCACGAACCTCATAATGGCCAATTTTCTCTTCCAAATGCCTTGGGGTGGAACAATCCCCAAATGAACAAACAGCTAATTTGCAGTTTTCAAAGCTGCAAAACATCATGCTACAAAGTGATCAATGTCCGTTTATTGCTTTAGGCGGTTCAGTTTGCCATAGCAACTCTGGTGTCTCACTGATTTCCACCTTGAGAAGGAACTCCCTCCTGAATGATTTCTATCACTCAGATATGGGGACACCATCAATGTATACCTTGTCTAGCTTCTTGCGCTCCTGCCACAGAGAACCTAACCTTACAAATTAATCTTTTAACATTTCTCTTAATTGCCAGGAGCATGTGTGTGTGTGATATTAAAACATAAGAGCTGACTGTCTCCTATTTCTCCTTGTCCTTGGATTGTAGAATTTCCTGCAATCCCAAACACGGAATGCCCGCTACTGGATTGGACTGAGCGATGAGAACACAGAGGGGCAATGGAGGTGGATTGATGGCACAGATTACCTGAGAGGCTTCAAGTAAGAACAGCCTGTGGAAGTTGTTGTCACCCAGAAACGCCACATGCATTAGAACTGCCTTGCCCTTTGAGGGGCCAGTAAAGATGAGCAAAACATTAAAATGAAACGTTATAAAACAAAACAAAAGCAAGCATTCCACCAGGCAACAAAACTAAACACCATTTTCTGTTTTAGAAATGAAATGTTTCATTCTCCCTTGAGAATGGGCTGGCCCTGCGGCTGGTTGGCGCTAGGAAAAAAAAATTAAAAGCACCGAAGGCCAGCTGATTGGTGCTGGAGGGGGATAAGTTTTTAAAAAATAAAATAAAAGCACCAACCAGCTCCAGGGCCAGCTGGTCGGCGCTAGGAATTTTTTAATTTTTTTAATTTAAAAAGCACCAAAGGCCAGCTGATCGGCATGGGGGGATAAAAATATTTTTTTAAAAAGCACCGACCAGCCCCAGGGCCAGCTGGTCGGCGCTAGGGGGGGAAGCAGAAAACGGGATCATATGCGCTCTAATGGACTTCTGGCTCTGGAAAAATATGCATTTTTAACCAGAGCAAAAAATACCTAACACCCGAGGTAGGTCTTGGAAAGCTCGCTAGAAGGGGCCTTACTGTGTTGTTGTTTTTAAAGCCCGGTGGCCATGGGGACAAGATTTTTGGAAACGGTTTATCTGAAAATTAGATCAGGATTTTAAAGGACATGTAAGAGAGCCCTCATTGGAAATGCTCTAGAGCTCACCATATTGCACAAGACCGTGACCACTGACTAGGTAACCACCCTGGGATGTAGCACACAGAGAAAGAGGAGATACATATCAAAAGTGTTTAGTGACTCTTTGTAAGGCCCCATGCCTTGTATTTTCAATCACTCACTGAAAGTGCATCTATATAAAAAGAAATTCAACAGAGTTCTTGATACTTTAAAATGTCTAGCTAGTCAGCTGTCAGTTGTTTCAGAGGAATGGCCTGAACAGCACTCTCATGATGTCCACTCCTGGGACTGACCTCACATCTGAAGTTCCTACAGAACTGATGTGCCAGGCCACATACTTCCTGTCCTGCATCTCTGCTTATATCAATGTGTGTGGTTTGCGCCTTTTCCCCTCTGCCACTCATTGAGTCTTTGTAAGGGCTCCCAAATGCTAATTCCTCACACCAGTCCTGTTCACCCCATGCAGGGAAGATGAAAATAGATGGGGGAAGGGCAGAAAGAGTGATAGCAATGCCGGATGAAGCTTTCTGGGGAATCTCTAGGGTCCAGTTCAAGTGCCAATTTGAAGACCTGCTTCATAGAATGAGAATGACTCCATGTAAGCCAGACAAAGAAGAATAAAGAACTTAGGTTACCTAGGAATTCTGAGCCCACTAGTATAACACCCGAAGCGCTGAAGGTTCACCACCACTGGTGTAGTCTGAAGGCATGTGATGAAGCACATTGGTCTGGCCCTGGTCGGTACTCACAGAGGAGAGGTTGGGCAATCCTGTTTAGATGGCCTTGGGTTCCACGATGGAAGACAATGGTAGATGTGCATGTAACCAATATGGGAGGGGCTGTGCCAAAGTTACCAAAGGAAACTTGTATGTGTCCAATGTAAACAACCTGGGAAGAGGACAGTGTGGTTAGAATGGGACCTTCTCTTGGAATAACCTGACCATCTTTTTTATTTAGGTATTGGAAACAGGGGGAACCCAATGATCATCAAAGTGTAGAAGACTGTGCCCAGATTTTTTCTTCTGGGGAATGGAATGACATGACATGCAACTATAAAGCCTTCTATATCTGTGAGAAATCTCTGCCTTCTTGAAGGACCAAGAAAGAAGGGAAGACATTTTACATCCCATTCCAGATGCAGAGAAGAGCATTGCAAGAACTGCCACTGCTTTTGGAAGCTGGATAGTTTTCCAAACTACAGTGTTACCCATGATGAAAACATAGCACAGATGGAAAGCAATGAGCATTAAAAGACTATGAGCCTCAAAATGTTTCTAAGCACCATAATAAAACGGTCAAGTCCATTACAGTGTATTCCTGTCCATGTCTGCTGAAAAGGAAGTTGCAGTGAGTTAGGAGTGCTTAGCAGGAAATTGTAGGTAGGATTGAAGCTTAAGTAACCTTTCAAGCAAGTTCCTAGTTGTCTCCTTAACACAGATGAAAAGAAATGTACCTTCACTTTTCAAACAGGATTCTATCAGCTGAAATGAGGTGTTGGTAGCTAATGACTAGTGGGGAGCAGCCCCTGTGGATCTATACATATGCAGAAAGAGGTAAAGTTTTAGTTCTCTCTGAAAACTCTGTCCACTAATCTGTAATTTCTCAATTTGTCTAGTTTAGAGGAAAGCCAAGTAAGATTAGATAAAGAAGGAATGTCTAAAGCAGAAAGTCAGGAATGAGTAGGGATCAGGAGGTTCTTTCCCTGTTAGAGTATTACTATAGTTAATTGTGGGAGATTAGGACAAATGAAAGGAAGCACTTTCACAAACTTTACCTGGTTAAATCATAGAATTCTCACATCTCACAAGAGATGTTGAAAATGATCAACGTGGACAGCTTTTTTTCCCCCTTCCTCCCCTCCCCCCCCCTCCCTGGCTGGGTCACCATGTCTGCAGGGACTCACATACCAATCGTGTTGGGTCGTGGACGATACGCTAGGAGTCACGGGGTTAGTCGGATAAGAAGAACCAGGGTCAGGCAACTCGTGCCTGTCCCACGTTCTGACCCCGTAACTCGCCTCCACGTATCCGGGAGCCATCCCGCCAGAGCCTCCAACCTGTCCTGCCTCCTCCTTAACGCCAGGTCGGTCCACAATAAGACCGCCGTCATTTACGATACCATCACTGACGGCAGGGCCGACCTGGCCTGTATAACGGAGACCTGGGTGGGCTCAGAGGGGGGGCTTCCCTCGCCCAGCTGTGCCCCCCTGGGTTCCTGGATCAGGGAGTGGGCAGGTTGGAGGGCCAGAAGGGGGGAGGAGTCGCCATTGTATATAGGGAATCGCTTCACGTGACCTGGGCCTCGACATTGGTGATTCCAGGGCTTGAATGCCTCCACCTGTTGGTAGGTCAGCGGGATAGATTTGGCATTGTGCTGGGCTACCGTGCTCCCCGCAACCCTGCACAATCCCTGCCAGAGCTCGCGGAGTTCATCGCCGCTGCTCTGTTGAAGTCCCCTCGGCTTTTGTTCGTCGGGGACTTTAACGTGCATGTCGGTGATGAGCTCGTCGGCGTAGCTCTGGAATTCATGGACACCATGACGTCCATGAGCCTATCCCAGCATGTTTCTTGCCCTACCCACAGGAGTGGGCATTCCCTGGATCTGGTATTTACCTCCATGTCGGGGGACTCCAATCTGGAGGTGCGGGACATCGTTCCCACACCAGTGTCATGGTCAGATCACTACCTGTTGTCCTTTTCCCTAGCAATGGCGGCCCCTCCTCGCGGGGACCACCGGCCCCTTGTTTGGGCCCGCCCCCGAAGGCTTCTTGATCCGGCTCGGTTCCGGGAAGCCTTCGGGGAGCTTTCTGGCGGTCTGGCTGACGATTCGGCTGAAGCCCTGGCTAACCAATGGTTTGAGTCAGCTGCCGGTGCTGTCGACCGAATCGCCCCCAAGCGTCTCCTCCGGGGCAGAGCCCGAACCTCTCCGTGGTTCACGGTGGAGTTAAAGGCAATGAAGCAGGAACGGAGGAGACTGGAGAGCATCTGGAGACAAAGCCGCACGGCGATAAACAAGACTGCCGTTGTGATCCAGACTAGGCGCTACTCGCGAGCGATCAGGGATACCAAAAGATCTTTTTATTCCCTGAGAATTGGTGAGGCCTCGAACCGCCAGGCAGAACTTTTCCGGGTGGTCCGAGACCTCACCAATCCTAGTCTGGCTAGGCCTCCTCCTACTGATTTCAGTAGTGAGAACTTTGCAGTCTTTTTTAGATCCAAAATTGAGGCCATCCGTGCTGGCTTTGAATCCAGTGGCACTGGCCCTCCCTCGCCATCCCCAGCCCCCTCACCCCCCCGTTCTCCTCAACTGGTTGAGTTTGGGCCTGTTTCTCCTTTGGAAGCCTCCAGGGCTATTGCCCATTGCCGTCCCGCGACCACCCCCTTCGACCCTTGCCCATCTTGGCTCATTAAATCTGCCGGAGGGAGCATGCCTGAGTGGGCCGCAGCCATCGCCACCGCCTCCTTCAGAGAGGGGGTTTTCCCCTCTCGCCTGAAGGAGACGGTGATTAAGCCCATCTTGAAAAAAACCGGGATTGGCGTCGGACCAATTGTCCAACTATTGACCGATTGCCAATGTTCCCTTCATGGGCAAGGTCATCGAGAGGGTGGCCGCGGTGCGGATTCAATCATTCTTGGAGGAACAGCGGTGCCTTGATCCTTGCCAATCAGGCTTCAGGCCTGGCTGGGGTACCGAGACAGCTCTGGTCGCGCTGCAAGATGACCTAATCCGGGCGGTCGACAGGGGTTCCTCTACCCTGTTGGTTCTCCTGGATTTGTCAGCGGCCTTCGATACCGTCGACCACGGTATCCTACTGGACCGGCTCCTGGAGGTAGGGATCGGGGGCACTGTTCTCAGTTGGCTCCGGTCCTTCCTTCAGGATCGGCTCCAGTATGTGCAGCATGGGGGGGAGTTGTCGGCCCCGTGGACACTCCCTTGTGGGGTTCCGCAGGGGTCGTCTCTCTCTCCCATGCTGTTTAACATCTATGTAAGGCCGCTGGCTGGGGTCATCAGGAGATTTGGGCTGCGTTGTCATCAGTACACTGATGACACGCAGCTCTATCTCTGTTTTTCCACCTCTGCAGTGGAAGCTGTCCGATCCCTCGACCAGTGTCTGGAGGCGGTTATGGCTTGGACCAGGGCCAACAGGCTCAAACTCAACCCTGAGAAGACCGAGGTGATGTTCTTCAGGAGTTCCCCGTCTGGGTATGGAGGCCCTCTCCCCAGTCTGGAGGGTGTTTCCCTCCAACTGGCGGAGAGGGTTCGGAATCTGGGCGTGATCCTGGACCCGGCTCTGTCCCTGGATGCTCAGGTGGCGGCCGTGGCCAGGACCGCATTTTTTTCACCTTCGCCAGATCGCCCAGATTCGCCCCTACCTAGACGGGGACTCCCTGAGAACAGTGGTCCAGGCGCTGGTGATCTCGAGGCTGGACTACTGTAATGCTCTCTACATGGGGTTGCCCTTGACTCTCCTCCGGCGATTGCAGCGGGTGCAAAATGCAGCGGCCAGACTGGTGGCGGGTGCGCGTCGTTATGACCGCATCACCCCGGTTCTGGCCCGGCTGCATTGGCTACCCGTTGCCTCCCGGATCAGATTCAAGGTCCTGGTTTTAGCTTATAAAGCCCTCCATGGCCTGGGCCCGGATTACCTGGCGGAGCGGATCGCCCAGCGGTCAACATCGGCCCGACCGGTTCGGCAGTCGCGGGCGCACTCGCTGCAGGTTCCATCCCTCCGAGAAGCCAGGCGGTCCCGTACTCGGAACCGGGCTTTCTCGGTGGCTGCTCCAACCATATGGAACAGCCTCCCCAGCGAAGTGCGCTCTGCAGAGTCCCTGCTGGCCTTTCGTAAAGCGGTGAAGACCATTCTATTCCGCGAGGCCTTTGGTGACCTAGCCTAGCCTTTTTTTTCTTCCCCCGCCATCAATAACTAGGTCGAATTTTGACATAGCAGCGGTGAGGTTTGAATTAAAGGGTGCGCCCCTGCTGCTATTCTTTTTAATATGCTTCTTATTAATCTATGTTTATTTGCTGATTATGTTTCTTTATTGTGTTGTAGTGTACCTACGATGTGTATTTCCTGATTTGTTCTGCCATGTTCGCCGCCCAGAGTTCCCGTTGGGAAGATGGGCGGGATATAAATTCAATAAATAAATAAATAAATAAATAAATAAATAAAACAATTAGTGAGATTCCTAAAAGCCAATTAATCTGTTCTGGAGGTCAGACAACAGTAAAAAAAGAGGGGAACAGATTACAGTACATTGGTGTTAGATGCATTTCCATGGGAACGCTATCCCAATGCCACCAAAGAGGGGAACAGCCTTTTCCCCTCTTTGATGGCGTTGGGTTTTTGACAGCCCTGATCACAAGGAATGATGGGGGGGTGTCAAAAGCCTCTGCCCCCTAAAGATAGGAAAGGGCTTTTGCCATCTTTGGGGTTGTTGTTTTTTTATTTTTGAAAGCCTGACCCAGCAAAACACGGGGAAAAGCTTCTCCGCTTTGCTGGGTTTGGGGGGGGGGATCCCTCACTTAACTGGCAGCTAAAGGCTGCTCCTCACAGCCCGACACCCAGCTGATTTTGACAGCTCAGAGCTGTCAAATCAGCTGGGTGTCAGGTTGTGATGGTTGCGACGGGAAAAGGCTTTTGCCGTTTTTGTGGGTGGTGGGTTTTTTGAAAGCACTTTAGGCTTTCAACACCAACACCACCCCCCAAAGACAGCAAAAAGCCCTTTCTCGTCTTTGGGAAAGGGATTTTCCTGGCTGTTCCGACCCAGCACAGGGGTGAGTGGGCAAGGGGTGAGTCCACTGCTAGCCCGTTCAGCCGCCCCCCCCCCAGGTCAGAGAAGCCCAGATCTGATTTTCAATCACAAAAAAGGCTTTCGGCTCCTTTGCTGGGGGTGCCTTCTTGCGATTGAGGCCCCTCTCCCTCGGGCTGCCCAGCACCACAGGGGCACCCTGGTGAAGGGGGACTAGGGTGCCCGTGTGGTGCCAGACAGCCTGAGGAAGGGGGACCTCAATCGCAAGAAGGCACCCCCAGCAAAGGAGCTGAAAGCCTTCGTGTGATCGAAGACCAGGCTTTCGAAAGACCCCGTGCCCACAGCTCCCTCCTTGGGTGCTGTGCCGGTGTGGGCCTTTCAAAAGCCTTGCTGGCTCGGGGTAGCCCTGATCCTGGCTTCTCTGACGCAGCAAGGGGGCGAGCAGGACAGCAGTGGAGAACAACATTCCAATACCACCTTGACCTTGCTTCTCAGCTGGTTTCTCATGAATAGGATTTTTATACACCAAACTGACCTGGACCCTGAGCTGTTAGCTAACATTCTTGACTCATGCTCAGTCTATGCAACACATACATGGCTGCGGTGATGTTCTCTCCCATCGTCTCAAACTTGTGTTAAGGATTGTTCTTTTTTAATATGCTTACATGCCATGCAGTACATCTAATGCATGTTTCTGGCCACAGAACCACTACACTCCTTTTCCCTCCACTCTTCCTTACAAAATCCAGCGGAAATTCTCCTTATAGCAGTCATTCCCAATTTTGGGTCCCTAAATGTTCTTGGGCTATAACTTCCAGAAACTCCAGCCAGCATAGGCAGTGATGAAGGCTTCTGGGAGTTCTAGTACAATAACATCTGGGATGGGCACTTGAGTCATGGGACTCGCTGTCAAGTTGGACTTATGTTGCACAGGTGATTTGACTTAGGTTGTTTTTCCAGTGACTTGGACTTGTGACTTAGACTCCACTCACCCCTCCGGGAGGGGGGCAAAAAAGCTTCTGTTTAATAGGGACTCAGACTCGAACATAAGAGCATAAGAACAGCTTTGCTCGAACAGGCAACAGCCCATCTAGTCCAGCATTCCGTCTCACACAGTGGCTCACCATTTGCTTCAGGGTATTCCCAAGCAGATGTCTTCACCTGCTTCTGATTCCCTGCAAATGGCATTGAGAGAGATCCTGCCTATCTCTCCAACCTGGAGGTTGTCCTTTGGCATCCATAATGATAGCCATGGATACCCTTGTTCTCCATGAACTTGTCCAACCCTTTCTTAAAGCTGTCAAGGCTGACAGCTGCCACCACTTCTTCTGGCAGGGAGTTCCATAGACTAGTGATCCTCTGGGTGAAAAGGTACTTTGTCTTATTTCTTTGAAATCTAACATCCAAAGGTTTCATGGGATGCCCCCTAGTTCTAATGTTGTGCAATAGGGAAAACAGTTTTTCCTTATCTACTTTGTCCACAATGTGTATGATTTTATAAACTTCAATCAGGTCACCTTTTAGATGCCTTTGTTCAAAGAGTGAAGAGGCCCAGCCGTTGCAGCTTCAGATGATAGGGAAGATGTTCCAGCCACCTAATCATTCTGGTTGCCCTCCTCTGCACTTTTTCCATTTCCATAATATCCTTCTGGAGGTATGGTGACCAGAATTGTACACAATACTCCAGATGGAGCCTCACCAAAGATTTATACAGAGGCAAAGTTACCCTTGCTGACTTATTTTCCATACCCTTCCTAATGATCCCTAGCACTGAGTTTGCTTTTTCACTGCTGCTGCACACTGAGTTAACACCTTCATTGAGATGTCCACCAGGACACCAAGGTCCCTTTCCTATTTTGTTGCACAGAGTTCAGACCCTATCAGTTTATAATGTCATTGAGGTTCCCCCCCCCCCACAAATGTTCCTGGCACCGGATTAAATAGGATTTTTAGTGCCTGGATACAAAGATATCAATGGGCATAGAAATATCATCACTGTCAACTGAGCAAGTGAACAAAAATACTAATACATATTCAGGGTGACATGTAGACTCATTTGTACTTAGGGTCTGTTTAATCCAAGATTTGGGGGAGATTTGAGGGGGCAAGTAAACAAGCTGGGGAATAGAAAGACCCAGTAACCAGAAGATAAAAAAGGATGCTGATTTAGCAGCAACAGATACATGAAACCATAACAATGGACAAGACAGGGAAAGCTAAGCAACTGTTAGAAAATATTTTTCAGCTCAGCCCTTTAAAAGCCCTCGGAAGAAAATGCAACATGATGCTATTTCTGTAATTTACATTTCCTTCCTTAATTTTGCTGTTACAACCATAAGTCAATTGCTATATCTTATTCGACAGTACTGTATTTTTTTCCTGTCTCGATTCAGTCCCTAATAGCAGTGGTGTTCTGGCATCACATGATCAAATCGTATATCCACCTGTTCAGACAGATGATTGGGAGAATATGGAGTGTTAGTATGTTACACTCAGCAGCATTCATACAAAAAAAGTGTTCTGCTTATACAAGCTGTGTACATGTCTGTGTGTCCTATATGTCTTAATTGTTCTTGATTGTATATTGTCCCTCATTACTGTAAGCCAGACTGGGTCCTTTTCCAAGGAGAAAGGCGGAGTAAAAATACTCTAAGCACACACACACACACACACACACACACACACACACAGAGAGAGTTGTTGGTGCATGGTGGCCAAAATCCTCTTGATATTTGCACAAGGTTTGTGTAACTTGCTGTTGACCTCTAAATGTGACCAGGAGAAAGAAAGAGCTGGAAGCCTTCATGGCCTAACATCGTGTTAAGAAAACAAACTGCACCAATATCTTACTGACCTTCTTCTACCAAGTGCCAGGGCTGCTTCCCTTTTCAATAGGGAGCCAGACCACAAAGGCTTCCAGCGAGGTCTTTCTCCAGGTCAACCTTATTGGGGTGTCAACAGGTATGAGTCGGCTGGATGGAAAGAGCAGTTCCCAGAATGAAGAATTCTGGGAGTTGAAGTCCCAAAAAAACCAAATGACATATTCTTAGTCACTCACTGAGAAGAGGGTGGGTTTTGTTTTTGCTTTTCTGGAGGGGCTGAGCTGCTGTTTTGTTCTGAGGCTTTCTTTCTTTAGCAGAATCCACCTGTGGATCCTAAACCAAGCAATGGGGATCCTTTAAATCTGGCTGTTCTCCATCTACCCAGCTACCAGGCAGCTGGCTATGACATAATACGAAGATCAAACATTCCTACACTGGTGTGGCTGAGCAGGTAAAAGTCCACTAATATGAGCAGAAAATATGTTTGTGTACATTCAATATATGGCAAGCAATTTGGGACACATTGGTTATCTGTGGTTTGAAATGCATGCACTAATTTCTGTTCTTTTAGACGAAGGATCGGGATTAGAGATGAGGACGAATAACAAAATAGGGTGATTCGTCATGATTCATCGGGCCCGACAAACTGACAAATCGATGAATTTCTAGTGATAGAATGGATGAAGCGATTTGTCTCCCCTTTAAAATGCTATAAAATGCCCCCTCCCCAGGCAACTAGAGATGCCAAATTTGGAGAGAAGCAACCAGCAACAATCCTATATTATTTGGGGGGGGGGTGCATAACGCAAGCATTAAAAATCCAATCTCTACCAAACTTGGTGGGATTGCAGAGGAGAGTCAGAGGATGCTTCCCTCCAAATTTGGTGTATCTGGGTGGCATTTTATGGCACAACAAATTAATCAGTTAAACATTGCGAAATATTCATCAATCCATATTTGTCCGGGACTTAATTTACGATGAATACGAATCAATGCATTTTGACAAACAATTCTAATTTGTTAGAAAATGTGATTTGCTTTTCAATTTACTGTATACTCATCTCTAATCAAGATGCCTTCACTCCATGATATCTATGGAACTCCTTTTCTCTGTTTATCTGGCAGCGGGAATATTTAATTAAAAACTCTCTATTTCCTCTCCCAACCCCCTTTCAGGTTCTCAGGCTCTCAAGGACTCCCTTTAGCCCTGGGAAGACTTTTGGAACCTTGGTACGGACAGAGAACTCTTAATAGCCATAAACATCACTGTCAGGTAATTGTATCATCCTACTTAAAGTTGTGGAAGAAGATTTCAGCTACTGTATTATTACAAGAACTGAAGGCATACCCCCCCCCACACACACACCAGATACATGATTAATGGAAATGCCATTGAAGATTTTACAAATAATTTAATTCAGTGTCTAGCTTGTCTCACTAGATTTTTTCTACCCACTGATCTGACAAGGATTTGCTCTCCACTGAATGCATTTATTGCTCTTTGTGTCTACTATTTTTCTGTAACAGTATCTTTTCCTATTACTAGTTTGTTGCTTTTAATATTTTTGTTGTTTACATACTGAATTTGTTCATCATATCTTGAAGATCATTTAGCAGAAAATACTATCATTTTTTTACAAATAAATAAACCAGTAAGGGCTACAACAAATAGAGTGTTCTTAAAGTTCCTAGTTTGTATTTTCAAGCATCTCATTGCCAACTTTAGCTGACAAGAGAAGTAGGGAGTAAGAGGAAAGAGTTGTATTCTTACAGAACGTAATTCTTGCTCTTGGTAATTAGTTTTCTTTAACTCTAGTCATAGAATCTCAACAGCCTGATTCAAATATAACTTTTTTTAAAAAGAGAGACCCATGAGGAAGTTTTGTTTTTAAAAATAAGCAAATCAACTACTCAAATGCTTCCATACCTTTGTCTCACTGAACTCAGTGCATTGAAATGTTGCCCTTGCTTTCTCCTCCCATCCCACCGTTTAATATGTGTGCAAGAAGGGCTGTGATGTAGGCAGGTCTTTGGATCTGGGTCAAGACTCAGAGTCTTTGGTCCCAAGTTCCAAACCTCAAGTCTGGTCTGAGTCCCTTTTAAAAACAAGCTCCCCCTCTCCTCCAGGAAAAAGGCTGGAGTTGGTGGGTTCCAAACCACAAATCAAGTCTGAGTCATCGAATTAAAAGATAAACCATTGTGTCCAAGCTGAGTCACCCCTGAGACTTACGTCTGACTTGATAGCAAGTCCTGCAACTCGATTCCCCAACCCTATATAAGGGTTAATTCCTCCTTAGATATAATCTACCTTCGTGTACTCTGTAAGGAGCTTCTCTAGTGTTCCAAAGGGGGAAGCAAGCTTGAGACTGGGTTTTGAGCATCTTCCCAAGTATAGGGAAGGAACACCTATTTCCAACACCAAGGGCAGCCATCTGTCGTGTGGTGTGTAGTGCAAGATGAAGGGTTGGCAGCAGCTTCGTAGTATTAAATGGTCAATTTAAAAGGAAGGTCTTCCACTACGCCTCGCTCTTGTGAATGGATTCTTCATTATGGGTACAGCAGGAGCTATACTCAGATTACATAGAGCAGAGGGAATATGGGGTTTCACACTTCCAACGAACAGAGACGAGGGTGGAGAGAGTTCCTTGCTTGTTTACATGTTGCACTGTTCCTCTTTGGTAAGTGAATCAGCTTTGTGTGTAAATTAATTTGTTATGAAGAACTATAATGAGGAAGTGAATGTTGTGATGGGAGTCACCAGCTGGCAGACCTCTGTGCCCCAAGAAGAGTACAGTGAAATATCTATTTATCTATTATATATATTTTTTTATATTTATAAGTTTATTCTCACAACAGAAGGGTCCAATATGCAGTTCTCCTGGTGCTATGTGACCCTCACTCCCATCAGCTGTTTCTCAGCAACATCGGTAGAAAAATATATTTCTGGGGTTTTTTTCCTTTTAATATTTTTAATATTTTTCAGACCGTGGGTAAGCGAATGAGTGGGTATGCATCCAATAAATATGAGGGGGTTCTGCTGTATATCCTGCTGTCCAGAAACAAGCCCCATTTATCTCAGCTGAGTTCAATGCACGGGCCTCGCTTTCAAGTATACCGACACTGGCGTGCTCTGTCTACATACTTGGAAAAGTAGAAAAGAAATTGAGACAAGGGAAGAAGCTACTTTGCAGTCCTGTGGCCACAAAACATTCCAGAGAAGCCCCGTCTCTCCCTCTTTTGATCATTAACCTCTCCTTTTGTTTCTGCGTAGTACGTACTTATTCTACACTCCTCTTTCCGTGTATTTATTCAGTCAAAGGGCACTTAGGCCTGTGCTAAGACTGAGGTCCTTTACCCACTGAAGCTCATTACTTTCCTGAAGTACTGCCACAAAGATGGAGCCAGTCTGGCCTCCAGTGGGAGGGAGTTCCAAGGTCTGGGAACAGCGACAGAGAAGGCCCTCTCCTGTGTCCCCACCAAGCATACCTGTGAGGGTGGTGGGACAGAGAAAGAGCCCCCCCCCCCCCGAGGATCCCCATAGATGGACAGGCTCATAAACTGGTTACATTTTATTTCCTTGCTGGCATCATGAGCACAATACTATGCAGCATTACTGGTCCATTTCCTGGCTTTAAGTCATGGATCCAGAAGGATAATATCCCACCTTCATAAAGCAGAGCTTTTTTGTAGAATCAAATAAAGATAAAATGCTGCCATTTACAATGCTGTTTTTGAGATACATGCTGTACCTATACATACTGTCTGCTCTGTATCTATATACCACATGACCATTTTTAAAAAGTTATCATTACAACTAGAGGTGGGCACGAACCAGAAAACCCATGGTTCAGGTTCGTCTGGTTCGGGCCCACTCTTGGTTCAGTTCGGGTTCGGGTTCGTACTTTTAAAAAAAAAAATTGTATGAACCCGAACTGGTTCGGGTTCTTACAGGCAGCAGCAGCTCAGTGGTGGTGGCGGTGGATCCTGGCCCCTGCAACAGGGGCTTTTTGAGGCACTGGCATGGGGCCGGTGCCTCTTTTTTTTCTTTTCAAGCGCCCACTGCGCAGCCCCTGGGGCCAGGTGGGTGCTTCTTTTATTTTTTTCATTTTTCCTTGATTTTAGAGCACCGACCCAGCCATCCCTGGGGCCTGGTCAGTGCTCTTTTTTTTTTCTTTCAAGAGACGACTGCACGGCCCCTGGGGCCAGGTAGGCACTGGTTTTATTTTTTCCCCTTTATTTTAGGGCACCAACCCAGCCACCCCTGGGTCCGTGTCATTTTTTAAAAATTTTAATTTTTTAAAATTTATTTTTAATTTTTTTAATTTTATTTATTTATTACTCTGACCACGTGGCCCGTGTTACAGCTGTAGCACAGGCTGGTTGGCTTTTTTTTTTGCCAGCCGCAGGCCAGTTCTGTGGGCCGTGGACCGGTACCACGACTCACAGGCCGGGGCCGGTGCTCGTGGGCCACTAACGGGCATGCACGCTAGATCAGATTTTTTTTCTGGCCATGCTGGTTCCGCGGCCTGCGGGAAGGGTCCAGTGCTCATGGGCCGGTACCTGGACCACGAGCCGGACTGGGTTTTTTAAAATTATTTTTGGATTTTTTTTCCAAGCGCCGACCGTGCATTTTTATTTTTTCCTTGATTTTAGGGCACCAACCCGGCGACCCCTGGGACCAGGTCGGCGTTCCTTTTTTAGTTTTTTTTTATTTTTATTGGGGTTTTTTTACTGCTGACCACGTGGCCGTGCTCCAGCTGGAGTGCGGCCGTTGGCTTTTTTTTTTTCTGGTCGCTGTCCCTGAAGCCAGGAAGACCGGGTCTCCAGGACCAGCACCAGGTAGGAAACATCTCCACCTCCCATTAATGAAACAAAACCAAACCAAACCAATTTTTTGTTGTTTATTTCATTTCATTCTAAATCCACTCTGGGGTTTGTTATTCGTTTCATTATGTAATGAAATGAATATCGAATAACGAAACGAACTAAAAGTTCATTTCGTGCCCATCTCTAATTACAACAAAGGTATTAAAAGAATCAATATCTCAGCGGCAGCATTCATATTGTTTTTCACCGCAATGATTCACTCTATTTGAACCATTATAACAGGCTAATTTGCACTTTAATTTTGTATTCATTCATTTTCCCAGGAAGGGGTGGGGAGGGTTTTTGCAATATTTCCTTTGGCTTTTCTAGGAAATAGCAGGGGAGGCAGGGCTCATCTGTCATTCTGAAGAAAGTTCCTCGCTGTGAAGACATTTCATAAGCCCATCAGTAACAGAGACTTCAAGACAATGACCGGCTTCGTTAAGATGCTGCAAGACACAGACGTACTACAACCAGTAGAGATTGGATCAGTCAGAGCCTCAAGAACAATAGGTAATTACCAGCTGATTTAGCTCATTCTCAGGGTGATGACAAACGGTTATGTTTCTAGCACAGCGGAGTTGATCTGTGTTCAGTCAAAAGAGACTCTTCTCCCGCCAAGGCTGAGATCTGAAAACCAAGGGTTTTTCAAACTGTAACTTGAAAGTATCAAGTGCCCAGCTTCCAACGACCTGACGCGTATGTCGTGGGCTGGCATTCCCACAAGGCACGGCTAAGACATTTTCCTTTCTCTTCAATCCATGGTAGCAGCTTTGCATTAAAAAAAAAACAGCTTCCTCCCATTGCTCTGTTTAGACAGGGGTATAGCATGGGGAGGGCAAGGGGGCAGGGTACCCCAGGCACAGCAGTTAGGGGGCACCAAATCACCTCCCTCCCTACCGCCACCCCCACCATCTCGAGTCCAGCTGCAAGCAGCAAAGTAAGCAGGCAGGCCAGTGGGCCAGCATCCTGTGAGGGGGCGCGGGAGGAGGCACAGGTGAGCGGGAGCGCAAAGTTTCCAGGCAGGCGCGGAAAGAGTGCCCGTGTGTATGGATATATAGGTGGGGAGGGGGAGGCAGCTCCTGCCTTCTCACCCTGGAGGGCAGGATGGGGCGAAGCAGGAGCCCACTGAGGGTAGGGGATGGCGAGAATGGGGGGTGTTCCTCCTGCGCCACCTGTTCACCAAGGGCTGGGGGCCGGCCGCCCTTATGGGTCAAGCGGTGAGGGACCACCGAGGCAGGGAAGAGGCGCAATGGCTGAAAACCGCGGCTCCGCGCATGCTCCCCTGCAGTGGCGGCATCTGGAGACAGGGGGGGCAGTGCGTGGATTTGGGGAGAAGCAGAGCGGGTGGGGGGAGGAGGAGAGAAGATGCCGGTCCAGATCGTTTGCAAGTGGCACCTCCGCTTTTGGCTAGGATTGACCTCTCCCTTCTCTTTCTCTTTCTCTGGCCCTGCTTTTTCATTCTTCTGCTCCCCCCCATCACCAACCCACTCAATGCCCCAGCTGGCCCAAAGAGCAGGCCTCAGAGTCCCCCCCCCGCACCAGAGCCAATGCACTGTCTTCTTGTGAGGCTGGGGATGGAAAGCTGGAGACTCTCATTGCCACTGCTGCCGCAGGCTAGTTGAGGGGCATGGTGGTGGCAGAGGGCAGGCTGCAGCCTAGAGGAGTGGGGACCAGACCGTGGGGGGGTGTTGCAGGGGAGGGTGCAAAAAACTGATTTTGTTCCCGGGTGCTCCAAACTCTAGCTAGCCTCTGTATTTAGAAAAAGACAGTGACATGCATTGAGATTTCTTACCAAACCAGACCGACCTTTGGAAACATTAAAGGGAGCAGGGGGGTGGGTGGAAAAGACAGAATGTGGTCTCCCTATATCTTTAAGCTGCCAAGTGGAGAAGCTTGGGGGGGTTAGGGAACTCCTGCAAGAGGCAAGCAGAGGGAAGAGAGTGTAACTGTCTCCTCACCCACAGAAGGAGCACAGTTGAATGAATGTTCTAGGAGCATGAGACAGCATAGAGCTCTTGAAGCAGGTGGGAGCAGGGTGTGATGGGGCCATCATCAGCTCTATGGCAATAGAGGAAAAGATTAAAACTCCCCTTTCCTCAGGTCTAGATCTTGCTCCTCTGAATCCATCCCTAGACGATTATTATTATTATTATTATTATTATTATTATTATTATTATTATTATTATTATTATTATTATTATTAATTACATCCAAATATATTAAAAGAACTGGCAGAAGTAATTTCAGAACCATTGGCAATACTCTTTGAGAATTCCTGGAGAACAGAGGAAGTTCCCATAGATTGGAGGAGGGCAAATGTTGTCCCTATCTTCAAAATGGGGGGGGGGGGGGAGAGAGAGACCAAATAATTACTGCCTAGTCAGTTTGATTTCTATTCCTGGAATGATTCTAGAACAGATCATTAAGCAGACAGTCTGTAATTATTTAAGAAGCAATGCTGTTGTTACTAGAAGTCAACATGGGTTTCTCAAAAACAAGTCATGCCGTCTAATTTGATTTCTTTCTTTGATCAAGTTACAGGCCTGGCGGATGAGGGGAATGCTGGGGATGTTGTTTATCTTGATTTCATTAAGGCCTTTAATAAGGTTCCCCATGCCATTCTTGCAAAGAAGTTAGTAGAATGCGGGATAGATTATGCTACTGTTAGGTGGATTTGTAATTGGTTGACTAATCATACGCAAAGGGTGATCGTAAATGGCTTCTCCTCAGCATGGAGGGGGGGACCAGTGGGATGCCCCAGGGTTCTGTTCTGGGTCCAGTGCTATTCAACATCTTTATTAATGACTTGGACGAAGGAATAGAGAGCAGACTGATCAAATTTGCAGATGATACCAAATTGGGAGGGGTGGCTAATTCCCTAAAGGATAGGATAAAAATCCAAAATGACCTTGACAGATTAGAGTGCTGGGCCAAAGCAAATAGAATGAGTTTCAACAGAGAGAAATGTAGGGTCCTGCATCTAGGCAGAAAAAAATGAATTGCATAGATATAGGATGGGAGACACTTGGCTGGAGAAAAGTACCCGTGAAATGGATCTGCAAGTCTGGGTGGACCACAAATTGGGCATGAGTCAGCAGTGTGACGTGGCGGCCAAGAAAGCCAATGCAATTCTTGGTTGCATTGACAGAAGCATAGTTTCTAGAGCAGTGGTTCTCAACCTGTGGGTCCCCACCCAGATGTTCCTGGACTGCAACTCCCAGAAGTCTTCATCACTAGCTGAGCTGGCCAGGATTTCTGGGAGTTGTAGTCCAGGAACATCTAGGGACCCACAGGTTGAGAACCACTGTTCTACAGCAAGGGAAGTGATAGTACCACTCTATTCTGCTCTGGTCAGAGCCCACCTGGAATACTGTGTACAGTTCTGCGATCCTCAATTTATAAAGGATGTTGACAACCTCAAACGGATCTAGAGGAGGGCAACCAGGATGGTTAAAGGTCTGGAACATATGTCTTACAAGGAGCAGCTTAGGGATCTGGGAATATTTAGTCTTACAAAAAGAAGGCTGAGAGGGGATATGATAGCCATGTTTAACTATATGAAAGGCGGTCATATCGAAGAGTGGGCTGGCTTGTTTTCCATAGCTTCAGAAACTAGGACTCGGAGAAATGGCGGCTCCGCTCGAGACTTGTTGTTGGGCGGGGCTTTTCTCCCACCCAACCGATGAGGCATGAAAGCCTGTTACGGTGGCTGCGTGGGCAAGGAGCGAGCCTATTTAAGGCTGCCCCAGCAAGCTCCCTGCCTCTTTCCTTTGCTGTCCATTTGCCCCCACCCTCCCGCCCCATATTGTGGATGATGCTTTGCTGATTGCTTCGCGGCTGGATGGGAATTTTTGGCTGTTACTCAGATTGGCCAGGTGTGACAGCAAGTTTTCACCCATCCCATCATCCTCAATGTGCAGCTGGGTGGCATAACTACTTCCTTAAACGGTCACATTTGGCGGGTAGCGTAAGTGGTATATTCATTCAGTTAAGACCTCTCCTTTATATTGTACCTTTAAGATGTTTGGCAGCCCTCATATAAAACTAAATAACAACAGGAATTAGAAATAGATAGGTTAAACTATAATATACAGTAAGTCAGGTAAATGAGGGCTGCCATTGGAGAAGGAGATTCAGTAGGGGAAGGATGCTTAAGTCGTTTGGCTGCATCTTTCCATATGCATTCCGAATCTCTTAAAACAGGGAGAGGCTGTTTGTTAGTTTTAACACCTACAGAGGTTTACCACTTGTGCTATGGCACAGGTCCTCTTTATTTTACAGTTAAAGGTTAATATTTAAATAGGGTTGTTAATAAAATTGTGGCCCATATTTAACCCAAAAACTTTGTCTCGTCTCATTATTTCGGTTGGGTTGGGAATGGTTTCAAACTACAGGAAAAGAGATTCCATTTGAACATTAGGAAGAACTTCCTGACTGTTAGAGCTGTTCGGCAGTGGAATATGCTGCCACAGAGGGTGGTGGAGTCTCCTTCTTTGGAGGTTTTTAAGCAGAGACTGCATGGCCATCCATTGAGGGTACTTATGGGGGTTCCTGCATGGCAGGGGGTTGGACTGGATGGCCTCTGAGGTCTCTTCCAAATTTATGATTCTTTTTATTTATTTATTTATTTATTTATTTATTTATTTATTTATTAGGGTGGGGATAGGAATCCCGGCATTTTTTATGCAATACCAGGTATAACAGAACATATAGTTTGGATCTCAGTGACTCTAATTTGCTGTCAAACAGTGGTCTGGTGAAACTCACTGATTGAAAGGAGAGAGAGAAGATTTTTTGCCGTGGTGTCCGCTCATGGCAGACACTGCTTTAGGCCACTTAAACTGGAAATGAATGGGCATTGATCTATAGAGTTAGTTGTCATGCAGGCTGAACAGAAAATGCCAACCTATTTTCTTAGGCCAATCCCCAAGCTTGAGAAAATTAGAGAAAACACCCCCCCCCCAAAAAAATATTCTTAATAGTCTGGATCACAAACCTTGGTTTCTACCTGATCCTACATTCAAAGGTTGGGTAACTTCCTGGTTTTGAATTTGTTTTGCAACTGGATTCAATACTCACTTCACCCCCCCACCCACCCACCCCACAAACAATGGTATTGTATTCAGTTTCAAATATGGCCCCGGTTCCATGTCCCTTTAAAAGCAATTTAAATTACTAGATAAACTGTGTCTAAAAATGCCATCCCCACGGCCACCCGGCTTTTTGAGAAAAAGAAAAAGAAAAAGACAACCCGGTAATGCTCCCTTAAGCGAGGTTTCTAAGACTTACCCGAGAGGTAGGGAATTTTTTTGCCTCACTTTGAAAATCCAGCTTTTAAGGAGGCAGACGCCGTGGGACCACACAGATGATCCGGGTTTCTTTTTCTTTCTTTTTTCATAGCACCGACTGGCTGTTCCTGGGGCCGAACGGCTATGTTTTTTTAATTTCCCTGCACATCGGAGCAACAGGAAGTTCAATCAGGTCCTCTAAGCATTAATTTTCCCCAGCCAATTGGTCCGGTTTTTTAAAAATGCTAGCGCCACCTGCTGGTCAAGGGGACTGAACTGCACTTTAAAACAAAACAAAAAAACAGCTTTGGATGCGATGGGACGAGAGGAAAAGCCGGACCTTCAGAAGATCAGGATCGAAATCCAGGTGTGACCACTCCTCATTTCAAAATTTCAGAACATAGATATAGCAATCTCCATTGGCAACACCCTTCCCCTGGAAGGATTGTTCAAAATGCTTTCAACCTTTGTCAATCCATTGCTGGCTGTATAGCTTAGTGAGCTGGAGTGCCAGGCTTTTGGTCAAGGGGTTGGGGATTCCACCTAGGATACAGGAAGGAGGAGGAGTTCTGGGTGCCAAAAGTTAGTGACTGCTTATCCAAATGATCCCAATGAGAACTGCTGGATAAGGTCAGAGGCTGAGGTCTCAGGCTGTGGAGTCAGAGGCTGAGAATTCAGTTCCCTGCTGTGCCTTCTTGAAAGGAGCAGGACCTGACACTCCATAGGGTCCCTCCCAGCTCTGCAGTACTAAGATAATGATCACGATTATTACTGGTTGATTGATTTTGATTGACTTGTGAAATTATCTGTTCTCCAATACAGAGACGTGCGCGCTCACACTTAATTCATATTATAGAAACCAGTACCTGTTCCCAAACAATGGGCAAGTGGGGTGGTGAAGAAAAGCCATGAAGAGAAGGCAAGTGAGGCCAAAACAACTGAGAGGGCAGAGGTGTGGTGAATGGTGAGGGAAGCACGGGTTGGATCGGGGACTGCACAGAGGTGAGGACCCGGAGGCAAATTGGGGAGTTTCCCACCTGCTCCAAAGGAAAACCAGGATGGTGCAGGCAAACAGAGGTGGCCATCTGAGTGGTGCCAATAGTTGATGCAACTTCCTTCACTAGAGCAAGAAGGATAAAAAGGCAGCACCAGGGCATCTTCAGTGCCCCACAAAAAAGATTGAGGAGGTTTGTTTCAAGACAAGTGACAGAAGTCCTGGCAATGCACACAGGCAAACCCTGCCTATCCACCATGCTACCAGAGCCTTTAAGGCCGGGCCACCCAAGGCACCTGGGCAGCAAAGACTCTCCTCGGGATTTAAGGGAAGACCTCCCACTAGAGAGACACAGCCTCCTCGTGCATATATTAGAGGGGGGGCAGGTAGCTGGGTCACTGTCCTCTATTGTCCCATTACCTACTGCCAAAACTTATATCCATCTTTCCCCTTGTTTCTGTTTTGAGAGAACCCCAGTTTTGTCTGGGAAAAAAATGTTCCTATGTTCCAATCAGGTACTATCACCAATTGTAGGCAGGAAATTTGTGTTTTGCTTCTAATGTAAACACAGATTTCGTGGAATGGATCTCAAGGAAAGAGAGGAGATCTCAAAGATGCAAAGTGGAGCCCTGGTGCCAGCAAATAAATAAATAAATAAATAAATAAATAAATAAATAAATAAATAAATTGCACCTCCGCTGCAGAGAGAGATGACGGGTGTCAGGCTCCTGTTCATGGCAATTTGACGAAATTTTGCAGTAAGCAGCTGACTGGAACTCTTCTGTATTTTACAATAGCTCTTCACCTTCATCTAATTTTGCCAAAACATTTTGCAGTGAAGGAGAACATACATTTACAAACAATCTTCCAAGAAGTCTTCCAAACTTCCTTTTCCTCTTTCTTTTTCATTTTTAATAAAAAGAAGTTACATACTTATATTCCATTTTGGTATCCTCAAGAATGTGTTAATTATCTGTTCTAGCCTCAGAATGGGGCCTTTTGGGAGCCATATCTTTCAATAATCCCACCTCTGAATTTCCTAATTCGAAAATTTGAAAATAAGATAACATATTCTCAATACACCGAATGCAGTTTGATACTGGTCAGAACCTTTTTCCTTATGCCCTCTGGTGGAAGTCCATCAAAATACATATCAAAAGTGAATGGCCCACATTTACACATCAGTGTAGACATCTTTTGTTGTACCTCCACTGGCTAACTTGGCATGCAGCAGCCAGTGCCTACAATGGGTTCCTAACTTGCAAAATTTTGCAAATCATGCCAACAGATTTAATGCCAGCATAGTTTTTCATTGGGATTTGGGTGTGTGTGTGTTGTGTCGTTACAGTCATGACCGACTCTTCATGACCCCATGTCCATGGAGTTTTCTTGGCAGGAGTACTGGAGTGGTTTGCCAGTTCCTACTCCAGGCGCCTACAGCACCTGGTATTCCCTGGTGGTCTCCCATCCAAGAACTAACCAGGGCCGACCCTGCTTAGCTTCCGAAATCAGGTGAGATCGGATGTGCTTAGGGCATCTAGGCAGCTAGGATTTGGATAAATGTGTATAAATATTTTCTTTAACTTTTAAGTACAGAATCTTGCCCTTCTGATAACCAATGTTGCTTCCTTTTTTATTTGAACGTGGAGGGCAATGGCAGTGACACAAGAGGATATGAGAAGGAGGTCTGGCTGGCAGGAGGCCTCTCGCAAATGCTATGGACCTCTCACTTGAAAAGGACCTGCTGGGGGTCAGGGGTTACACCTCTTTCACTCCCTCTCTTATGTTTCATATTGCATTGTCTCTTCCTGTAATAAATCAAACATATGAGCCAATGTTCTTTGAAAAATGGTTAGAGAAGAGACTAGTATTCCTGAATTTGAGCAAAATTCGCTCTTATCACATCCAGATACAGGGCTGAATCCAGTCTTAGCAGACACTCTAAAATTAACACGTTAGCCACTGATAGAGATGAGGGCTAACCACCAAAATGGCCGTTCGTCACGGTTCATCAAGGCTGACAACCCACAAATCATTAATTCCCCCACCCACGAACCGACAAACCAAAAAATCAGTTTGGGGGGGGATGGGGTTTTTAGATAGCTAGTAGCTGTCTTAAAAATAAAAGATCTCCCCACCACTCCAAAGGCCCCCCCATCATCTTCTTAGTTTAATGGCTACCACATCAGTGTCTGGCATTACCACCACCATCATAACAAAGAAGGTCACCCAGTTTCCCTTCAGGTCTAAAGCCAATATCATAATCTGTCTTTTTATTAATCCCCATCTGTAATCACTGAATGTCTCTACAGTATGTCATAGTTCCATGCTGCTCTAAATTAAAAAGTGCACAGCTTCCAATAATCTGCTGCTAAATACATTATCTTTCTATAGTACCTACTCCTATAAAGTGATATTGGCTGAAATCCCGGCCGTAATAAGTTATGAGTAGGCCCACTGAATCAGTGATTTAGTGAGCCGTCTTCTCTCTAAGTTCCATTGATACAGCAGGCCTTCTCTGGTTGCAACTCTCTACTCAGTTGCTGCCTTGGCCCAAATCCTTTTGCTTAGTGTAGTGAATTGCACTAGAATAGGCCCACTGAATCAGTGAGGATTTGGAAAGTCAGCTCCTCCATAGGTTTAATCGATTCACACCAGCTTATTCTGACTGCTCTTGATTTTAGCCTAATTAGTCACAGTCAAAGTAAGTATATTTGAATCAATGGAACTTATGGAGTCGTTGATTTACTAAATTCCCTTGGGTACAACTGGCTTCCTCTAGTCAGATCCAGTACACTAAGCAACAGAATTTTAGCCATTGAGTACTAAACTTGTGACAACCTCACTCCGCAAATTGGACTTCCAAGATAAGGATGACCCTGTAATTGTTTGCCTTCTTTTTCTTCTCTCATTTGAAAGGCAGATACCTGTCCCGGGAGAAACTGAAAACATCTTCTTTCCTGGTTGGTCTGCTCCTGGTGCTTTCTTACTTGCTGGTCATCATATTGTTTGGACTTGTGCTCTCCGAAGGTAAGCACAACGATCTGAGATCTGGCACGCTTCCCTGCACTTAAGGCAAACTGTGGGAGGGATGTTTTTTGCTCACATAGGCAGTTACTTCACGTCCTTCCTTGTTCCGTGACTAGTTTTGTACCGTGACAGTGTTGGCCGCAATCACGTGGTTTTGTCCCAGGTTCAGGGCTGCCAAATATCGTGGAATGGTGGTATTCAATCCATACTGAGCTAATAACCCCCATTTGTTTTCACCTTAGCTAGCAGGACATAATGCCTGGTGGGAGAGAAGATGGTGCTTAAATATTTGTCAACGGTGTGGGTGAGAAACACATGAACACTTCCATTCTGTCAGTGAGTATATAGAAGAGAACCACGAATTAGCCACAAACATTTTCAGCCATTTTTGAGGTGTAGTGGTTAGATGGCAGTATTGCTAACTCTGCTCACAAACCAGGTTCAATTCCAAGTGGCCAGCTTGAGGTTCACTCAACCTTCCATCCTTCCAAGGTTGGTAAATTGAGTACCCAGCTCACTGAGAGGGTGTGGGAATGTGTAGCCGGCATAATTAAATTGTAAGCCATCTAAAGAGTGCATTAAGTGCTATGGAGCAATATATAAGCAGAATGTTTTGCTTTGATTTTTGCTTTTGTAGACAGTCTATCAAATGTTAAGGAGGAGAAGCTCTCCATGCATAGAAAACTACATGAAGAGAGCCACTTCATAGGGAGAAGCACTCTGGCACAATGCCATACACAACTATGTGGGAATAAGCAGCACAGATCTCAGTAGTCCTTAGTTCTAAGTAGGTATACCTGTTGGTTGTTAATAGAGATAGGGGTTGAATCAAAACATGGTGAGAAGTCATGATTTATTTATTGGGGCCGATGAATTAATGAATTTCCAGTGACAAATTGATGAATCAATGAATAGATTTGTCTCCACTTTAAAACGCTATAAAATGGCCCCCAAGGCATCTAGAGACACCAGGTATACACTGATTCTCCTCTATAATCCCTGGAAGTTTGATGAAGTTTGGGGCTCATACCTCTGAGCCCTGCACCCCCAAAAATACACACACACCCAGGAATGTTCCCCCAAGCACCTGGACATACCAAACTTACAGAGACACTTCCCCCGACTCTCCTATACAATCCCTTCAAGTCTGGTGGAGATTGGAATTTTTATGTACAAGTTATACACCCACAAATTTGGGGGGCCTAAGAAAGCCTTGCACCAACTTTCCTCAAACTGAAGAAGTTACTTGGATGAATAGTGACATGTTTCAATTCCACAAGAAAAAAAATTCCAGTTGCCATGATTCAACTCACAGATAACCCCACCTGGATGACTGAGAATCTCCACTGACATACTTCTCTCTGCTTTCGAAATCTTCTTTCACTGCTCCTGTTTAGAAAACAGTGATAGATCTGAAACCTTTTTAAAATGACCTCCTGTGCTGTCTTGTCTGTCTGTCCGTCATTTAGCTGACTAGCTTGTGTGTTGATAAGCACTAACACTAAAAACGTCTGACTGAAGAAGCTTTTGCTGCAAAAACTCCTTCCTGGTACAAAGTGAAACAAACAGACAAAAATCCTCTAGGTAGATTCAAACAAAACAAAAACAATCCTGCCTGAAGAGAAAGGGAGATAATGGTCTCTTAGCTAGTTTGGACCCAAGCCATTTAGGGCTTTATAGTCAAATCCTGAGCATGAACCTGAAAATAGTCCATGTGAAAATGTCTGTGCGGCTTCCTCACTCCCTTTTGAAACCTTCATGCTTCACTTCACTCATCAGCATCAAAATACATTCCTCTGGAGGAAAGATGAAGTCTTACTTTCAAATATAATTCTCAGAATTTAGCCATCTAGGGCCTTTTCACACGACCCCTAAGATCCGCTGGTCCCTTAAATTCGGACCAGAGATCTTGGGGGTTCGTTTCTGTTCCTGCGTCCCCACCCCTCAGCACTTCCTGCTCCTGTCGGCGTGAGGGGGGGGAGGGGAAAAAAGGACAAAAGAAGCCTTTACTAACCTGCCGGTGCCGGTCGAACTTGCCAAGAGCCCCATTACTTCCTGGTTCCATCTCAAGGGGCTCTTAAAGGGGCGGGAGGCAAAAAAACAACAGACAAGCCAGGAGAGCCCGGCACTCTTATCGGCATCAAATTTTTTTCACCTCCAAAGAGAAGGTACAAGAAAAGTGTGCTGCGTCACGCTAAAGTGGGCGGGGTCGCACTTAATTGTCTCCAAACTCCGGAGCTGGTGGGAAAACATTTCTAAGCTCCGGAGCTGGGAGCCATTTGCAGCGCAGCTTAGGGGTCGTGTATAAACGCCCTTAGACAGGAGATCTTAGGTATTGCCTTTTGAAACTGACCCCCCCCCCATTTCTGTTCTCAGGTGAGTAACAGAAGCTGCATCCTGCCCCATGTTTTATTAGGGCAGTTTCTCTTCTTCTCAGATGTCCTAAACCTAAAGGACTCCTGGGGCCTTGGGCATGTGAAAATGGCACCCGTGAAGTGATTCCTGAACCTTTTGTTGGCTTGGCAACCCTGAAGGGTATATGGAATGCTTTGTTCATGATGTCATAGGTAAAGAGCCAATCAACACTGTGCACAGCCAGCTTCTGCTGCACAGCTATAAACATGGCTTCCCTCCCTTTCAAAGTGTTACATTTTCATTTAACATAGTGAGGGCACACGCACAGCCAAAAAAACCCACCACCAAAATCACACTAAACTTTGAAACCAGAAGTTTTATGAATCTTTTGATTGCCCTGATTATCTTGGAAAGTGGGGATATAGCATGGTAATTTAAACAGGTCCAAGTCAAGATGGATGATACCCATGCCTTTTTTTGCAGAGGTGCTCCCCTAAATGGAGAAAGGGATCTGCTGAGCACAGCTTGCAGTTTTTATCCCCTACGTATCTGCTAGATAGCTCACTGGCTTACTTCTCTAGCTGCAGAGCCAAAGGTTTGGAGTTCGGTTCCCCCACTGTAGCCGCTATCTCACCTGGGGAAGATCCGTATATTGTGAAAGTCCGGCTTTTCTTCTTTCTTGTTCACGTGACTGAAGATGTGGGATCTCCATTCCCACATACAAGGATGTTTTTTTAAAGCACAGACAAGCCCCAGGGCCAGCAGGTGGCACTAGAAAAAATAAAAAAAATTGTGCTGACAGCCTGAAGGCCAGCTGATCGGCGCTGGGGGTAGGGGAAATTGAAAAAAATATTTTAAAAAAGCGCCAAGGAGCCCCAGGATGAGCTGTTCGGGGCTAGGCGGGGGGGGCAGAAAACCGGATCATATGCGAGCTCCCACGGACTTCTGGCTCACATTTTTTACCGGAGCAAAAAATGCCCAACTTCTCTGGTAGGTCTTGGAAAACTCGCTAAAGGGGGCATAACCGGGTTTTTTTAAAAAGTCCGGTGGCCATGGGGACAAGATTTTGGGAAACGCTTTATCTTAAAATTTAATCAGCATTTTAAAGGATGTGTGATAGAGCCCACTGTGCCTCCTTGAGAGGTGCTGGACCTGATGATGCATAGGGCCCCTTCCAGTTCAAAGGTTACCATCTTGGTTTTAGCATGATGTGTTTTATGTGCTGGACACTGGAAAATAAGCATGGTCTTGACTTGCAAATTGAATTTGCTGTTCCTTGTCAAATGCCATTGTGAGATGAAAAGCAGGTTACTTGCAAGGGATGCAAATCGGATGCCTAGTTTACCTTTGAGCTCTAAATCATTTTGTCAGTTTAGAGTACACACCTGGAACGCATGGAGATGAAATGCCCAAAAGTGATTCTGCAAGAGAAAACGCCTCCAGAGAGCTTTTCCCTCTAACACCGGTGGTGTTTGAGTATCCATATGGTCATAAAGGATATGGAATCATGGACAAGGCAGCTCTTAGAGACTTGACTATGGAAGAATGAGATCAATTTAAAAATGGACTGTTGATGCTTTTCTCCCTTTTGGGCTGACAACGCTTTGTGCCTTTTTATCTTTTATGTATAATGTTAGGATCAAGGGTTTCTACAGAAGTGGAGCGCCTACATGAACGAAGTCAAATAGACCAAGACTGTAAGTGGGTCTCTGATGTTTGCTTTGGCTTTTGGAGTTAATTTTGTTGGGGTGGAGGGTAGTTAGTATTACAGATGGATCTCACCCTCCAGAGTCTCATATAAGCAATATGCAGTGGACCCTCGTATAACAAATGGTTTGTATAACATAAAATCTGTACAACATAAAAATCTGGATATAGGTGAAATTTGCTTAACAGAGTCGTCTATGTGGCAAATCCGTACAACATAAAATTGGTCGCGATTAGGGATTACTCTGTTTTCAATGCATTCCTATGGGGAATTTGTATAAAGGAAAATGTGCTTAACATAATTTCATTTGGAACAAATTAATTCCTTTATAAAAGGTACCACTGTAAAAAAAATTGCAACCAGGGGCTCATGACTTCATTTAGAAGGGCCATCCAGTTTGGGTGCTCACTGATTTCCAGCTGCAGAAGCTGTTGCGGTCACCTGACAAGGTACCAGTCACAGACAGCCAGGTACACAACTAGCACTAGATGTGACATCATCACATCAGCTTCTGCAATTGGAGTTCTCTGCCTGTAAGCATCAGCGTTGTCTTAAAATTGCACAGTTGGAAGGGATCCTGTAGATTAGCGAGTCGAGCCCCTGTCAAGGAGTCACAGTGGGGAATCAAACTCCCAACCTCTGGCTCCACATGGCCGTTCCATTTTAAATGGTTTACTAAGACTGGCAGCTAAAACAATTCAATGTCATCTGGAACCAGAGGAAATCTGAGCACCCAGATGAGTTTAGTAACAAGGTTAGGGGCTGGAGCTTCCATAATGATTTGTCTTGTTCTTATGCCTCTCCCAGAACTAGCATAAACAAAATAGATGGTGATTAAAAAGAAGAAACTATAGAACAGGCATGTCCAAACTTTGGCCCTCCAGATGTTTTGGACCACAACTCCCACAGTCCTTTGCCACTGGAAATACAGGCTTGAAATTCTGGGAGTTGTGGTCCAAAATATCTGGAGGGCTGAAGTTTGGACATGCCTGCTGTAGAACATCATTACCCAAGAGGTCTAGCTTTCACTGGATGGATTTTGGAAGCTGCCATGGAGAAATCTTGGGAGATTGGTGGCAGAGCTATATATGGGCAAGATCTACAGTACCTTTCTATTTCCCGACATCTTTTGCTGAAACGTTCTCCCTTGCGTGACTAGAAAAGACCTTCGCCTAAGCATCAAAGTAGACCAGGTGGACAGTACAGCGCTAGAACCCAACACCATGAGAAGCTCGGATGGAACTTTTCAAGTACCTACAGAGGAGGGACAGGATCTGTTCTGCATCATCTCAGAGTGCAAGGGATGATGGGCTCAAGTATACAGGAAGAGAGGTTTAGGCCAAATATCAGGGGGGAAAACTTCTTAATTGCTAGAGCAGTATGGCAATGGAACCAGTGGAACACGGCAGGTGGTAAGTGCTCCAACACTGGGAGCATTCAAGAGAAAATGGAGCAGCCATTTATCAGACCTCCTTTGGCATGGATTCTTGCATTGAGCAGGACTTGATAGCCTTTATAGGCCCCTTGCAACTCCATTACTCTATGATTCTGTGAAATCTTTTTAGTCTCTAAGTTGCCACTTGACTGACCTGGTATGTTTTATGTCACATAAAAATGGGATAAAATGTCATACTAAAGCCAGGCTGCCCAACCAGGGTGTCAGAGACCCAGTGGGTTGCCACTGGCCTTCAGTAAGACCCAGGCAATCTGTTTGACTGTAATTTATGAAAGAACCTTCAGGTTTTTCATTCCCAGCCATTCTTTTCTCTGCCAGTGTTCCCCTGTGGATCCAGAAGGAGGGAATGGGAATACTTCCATGGAGGATGCTATTACTTTGCCACGAAACAAGTCATCTGGCAGACAGCGAAGATGCATTGTGAAGAAAAGAATTCCAGCTTGGTGGTTATTCAGGATAACCCTGAACAAGTAAATGGAGTTTTTACTTTCAACCTTGCTTCTTGTCTGTACAGTTATTTGAGTGATTGACAGGGACTTTTCTGGGCATTGAGTGATTGTCTATCTATCCAGCACTAACAAGCTGTTTCTTCCATCCTTTAAATTCAAAGAGACCCTGCTGATCTGCTGAGTGTTCTGTCCCACTATTTCCTCAGATTATAGTAGTTGTTTGCTGTTGATCTGTTCAGTTGGTTATTATGTATGTGTGCAGTAAAGAAAGTGGTACACACAGGTCTGAAATTCCAAAAAAGGTCAGTAAAGAAACGGGTTTTTAAACATTATTTTATCTACAAATGCCTTGGGGAGAGTTATTGAGACTTTAAGTGCCAGTTAATGAGAAAGGGGTTGATCAGATTGCTATTCCCCTCTATTGACTACTGCATTAAGTGGAAATTCAAACTTCTCTAACAGTAAAGAGGATACAATATGGAGAACATACGTCCTGTACTATTTTGGCTTTTATGGAAGGTGATTATGCTACAGACGTTAACTGGATTTATCATCATTTTCTTGTATGACCCCCATATCTACAAGGTATACATACCAAGCCCCACTGTTACTGATGTGGGAAAATGAAGATTATACCAAACACTCACCCTGTCGTGTCTGTTCATCAGGAATTACTGACTGAGAAGAGACAGAATTGCCTGCCTCTGCTTAGTGGTGGCTGGTCCATCAGTCCTTCCTGGGATGCAACCCCACCTCATTTCCAGGGACAGACCTCTATTAGAAGCTTTCAGTTAAAAGCTTTCAGTATCATTCAACCTACTATTAACTTCAGAAGCTGCAGGACCAGGGTTGTTTCATACTTTTCAACAAATTTCAAAGTTTTCCCAAGGCGCAGCAATTCTGAAAGATATGACTTTTTAAAATTAAGGCTTACGTACAAATCCCTGTAAGCTTTGTGATCTTCCGTGACTAATAGGAAGTAAACAGGGGAAACAGAGGTAGAGTTTTTCACTTCTCCAAAACAGTCCTTAAGGGACTGGTCTAATCCATATTATTGCATCTATTGACAAAACTAGGACACCATTACTTCTTCCAGGTTAAAAACAAGAATATAAGAGAGGGGCAAAAAAGAGCAAGGAAAGCCCCCTCTGCGTTTTACTTTTGTTTTGTTTTTGTTTTAGGATTTGTTGTCATTATCATCATGGTTCTTATTATCATTATCCTCTCTTTCCTAATGACTTGCAGAATTTCCTCCAGTCTCGAACCAGGGGTGAGCGCTATTGGATCGGGCTCACTGATATAGATGCTGAAGGGGAATGGCGTTGGATTGATGGAACCAACTACAGGGCCAACTTCAAGTAAGAAAAAAAATGTTATGACCCAGAAAGCCACATGCATTGGGGAATATTTTTTTAGTCCTTATAATCCTGAAACATTATTTATTTATCTTTTCAATTTATATACCACCCATTGGGCAGAAAGCCACTCTGGGCGGTTTACAACATAAAACAAACTGTTACAAAATACAAATACAAGGATATAATAAAAAGCAAAAATATCACAAATCAAAACATAAATAAAACATCATAAAAATTAAAAGTAAATAAGATAAACTAATGGCGGACAAAATTAGATCACAAAATCAGCAAGGCAACGTAACAGTAAATAACTAAGGAAAGCAGAACGGAAATAACCAAGTCTTCAATCTTTTCTTGAAGACTTGCTCCCCACCCCACCCCATGTTTGCTATCTGGGATTGTTCAGGGACAACATAGTGGTATTTATTTTAACATTTTAGCACCAAACTCAGATCTGGGGGCGGGGGGGGTGGAATAATGTGGGCACTGCTTGGAGCCCAGAGATGGTGCCATTGTAAATGAATGCTTCTCCTTTCTGAATTTCTTTCCAAAAAATGTCCCTGCCTTCCTTGTTTAGGAACTGGAAACCTGGCCAACCCTCGGATTATAACCGCAACGAAGACTGTGCTGAGATCAGTGCCCTTGGGGAATGGAATGATGAGAACTGTAACACTCAAAACTTCTACATCTGTGAGAAACCATTGCCTTCCTGAGGAAGCAAGCGAGCAAGCTCTGCAGACTTTTTCTAGGATAAGGAAAAGGCTTTGCAATGATGAGCTTCAGCGCCAGAGACCATGGGTCTTCCTTCCATCTCCTTTCGAAGGACAAGGACTCGGCACGACTGAATTGAAGCTAGATTTCCAGGAATAATCATCTCTCGCCTCCCATTATTGGGGGGGTTTGTACTTCATAATGAGAATGTCAGACTTTCATAATTAAAAATATTTTAATCCAGTTAAATTTTTTAATTAATCTTTTTGTTTTCAAATTTCAAACCACTAAAGTTGTGTATTCTCGAAGGCTTTCACGGCCGGGATCTGATAGTTGTTGTGAGTTTTTCCAGCCTGTTTGGCCGTGTTCTGGAAGTTTTTCTTCCTGACGTTTCGCCAGACTCTGTAGCCAGTATCTTCAGAGGGCATGGAGCTCAGGGAACAAGGAGTTTCTCTCTGTGCTCTGGAGTATAGAGTGAGTGAGACTGGGGTTCGTAAAGTTGTGGGAAAGAGGAAGCTTGTCCTATGCAGGACAATGTTAGTCATTGTATTGTGATGGAGGGATTAAGAAGCTTCAATGTAATCGGGTTAGCAACTATCCTAATACGTACAGTAGCACCCCCGTATCCGCTGATTCAGTTATCCGCGGATGGTGATCAGCCGGGGGGGGGGGAGGGTGGCAAGGAGTAAAAAAAAAAACTTACCTTTTGGAGAAGCCCTCCTCCTCGCTGCCACCGCGGGTCAGCCAGGCACTTTCCGGAGGGGTGGAGGACATTAGGGGAAACATCCGGGCAGCAGCGGAAGAAGCGCCCAAGTGGATGCCTGCACCTGGAACATCGGGGGTGCCAGCAGAAGCGGCGCCCATGCCGCGCTGCTCAACGGGAACATCCAGGCAGCAGTGGAAGAGGCGCCCACATGGATGCCTGTAGGAAGTGCGGGCGCTTCTTCCACTGCCGCCTGGATGTTCCCATTGAGCGGCACAGCGTAGGCACCCTTCTGCCACTGCCCCCGATGTCCTCCACCCCTCCGGAAAGTGCCTAGCTGGCCCGCAGTGGCAGTGAGGAGGAGGGCTTCTCCAAAAGGTAAGTTTAAAAAAAACTTGGGGTGGATGGGGGTTGTGGGCTGGAAGGGGGAAAGCCACCACAGCTAAGAGTGTTAGCTCTTATCCGCAGATTTCTATATCCACGGGGTGTCCCGGAACCGATCCCCCGCGGATTCAGGGGTCCTACTGTAGTTGATGGGTGTCATTATTTGTTCTATTGTGTGAACTGATCACCTTTGCTTGTGGCTGGATGGGAATCATTGAGCTTTGACCTTTTTGTACTCTGCAGCCTTTAGTACCGGAAGCCAGGCTTTGTTGATTTTTAGACTTTCTTCTTTTTTGTTGAAACTGTACATATGCTTGTGGATTTCAATGGCTTCCCTGTGTAGTCTGACATAGTGATTGGTAGTGTTGTGTAGTACCTCTGTGTCCTGGAAGGGGATTACATGTCCAGTTTGTTTCAGGGTATGTTCAGCTACTGCTGATTTTTCAGGTTGTTTTAGTCTGCAGTGTCTTTCATGTTTTTGATTCTGGTCTGGATGCTGTGCTTTGTGGTCCCAATATATACCTGGCAACACTTACCCCCACCTCCACCCCACTGCCTATCAGCTAGCGTGAGGGGCTTGGGGGAGGGAAAAAGAGTTTTAAAAGCCCTGGGACCTTTTCCCCTCCCCCAAGCCCTGGGCGCCAGCTGATAGGCGGGGTGAAGGTTTTTTTTTAAATTTCATTTTAAACTAAACAGAAGGGAAGGGAACAGAACAAAATGAAAAACAAAATGAAACATTATTTTAGTGTTTCCTCCCCATCTCTAGTCAGGAAGAAAAACTTCCAGAACACAGACAAACAGGCCGAAAAACTCACAACAACTAATTATTCATATTTTCTCTCCACAGTAATAAAAAAAACCTCATTCTCATAAAAAGAATTGAAGAGGGGAGAAATGTATAGAAGGGCGTGGGCTAAGTTTCAATGATATTTTTATGAAATGATTTGGAAAATCTTTGAACACTCTGTCTTAAAATATTGTATTCATTATGTTAAAATAAAACATTCCATAATCATTTTTTCTTTTTCTTTTTTTCAATTTTTCCATTTTTTCAGAAAAAACCCAAAAACTCTTCCAAAAAAGTGGGGGGGGGGTTTCAATTTTTTTCCAGGTTTTTTTCCACCAGGCCTTCACATTTCTATTATTGCTTGGGCATCTCCAATTGAAGTTAGGAAAGCTCTCCATCTGTAATCTTGCAGGACCTCTGCAGACAGTACTGAGGGCATCTTCATTTAGACGGTTACTTCATATCCGTTTTGTCTCTGTTAGTGTTGCGCTTAGGAGTGGTACAAAAAATGTTACTTCATGTCCGTCGTGCAACTACTGAAATTTGCCTTGACCCAGAACAGGTGCCAAGCATGACAATACTGTACCTGGTGCTGGGGTAGGGTTTTCCCTTGTCACTCTTTGTTCCCGCTTTCTGTTCCGAGACAAGACACCGTGTAGTAACAACTGTCACGCAAGAAAAAATTTGTTTCTCTCAGAAAACGGTGTCCGGGTTTTTTAAATTTTATTTTGACTTTTCAGAAGCGAAATATCGAAAAAGAATTTTTAAGCGCCCCCCCCCCCTCAAAAAAAGGAAAAGCAAAGCTAGACAAATTCAGTGTTTGTCATGGTACAAGACCGTGAGGTAACACTTGTCACGAGACAAGTTATCACGGCCATGGGAACACTGAAAAAGGGACAAAACCACATGATCATGACCAACGCTGTCACAGTACAACACTAGTCACGGAACAAAGAAGAACGTGAAGTAACTGCCTTAAAAGAGAAAGCAGAAAAAGAACTACTAGAGTAATCAGACAGGCTCCATCCGATATGAGTACATACTGATGGAGAAAGGCATTTTTAATACTTTGTTCCAGCAGAGGGCAGTAGATTGATAGCAATGCCCAGGACAGTGAGGGGAAGAACAGATAAGGCAAAGGCATTCTTCCTTGCTTTGAGGTGTTTTTGTTTGTTTGTTTGTTTGTTTTTAATAAAGAGGTTCTTTCCTCATTATTAAAAAAATCCAAAATTTCATAATTTGATAGAAAGGATATTCAGGGATGGTCAATCAGGATAACTACCTCTTCTGAGATGCCCTTCTTGAAGAGCTGCCAGGTACAAGCTCAATCCTCTCTCTGAAAGAGATGCAACTAGTACTGTGTGGAATTTGACAAGCAGTAAGGAATACATTTTATTCAGGTCATTTGTGAATGGAATGGTCCAAAATTCACCAATCTCTTTATTAACGGAACAAAATGGCGTAGCTCAGTGGTTTAAGTATCTGGCTGCAGGGCCAGAGATTGGGAGTGATTACCCAGCATGCTTTCTTGAGAGGAGCTGGACTCAGTGATCCAGAAGGTCCCTTCCGGCTCTGCAGTTCTAAAAGAGAATTTGTAGTGCCTGTAAACAACATGAGACCAGATTCGAATGTAAAATTTCCAGCAATCTTGAAGCCCCCCCGGGGGGGGGATTGCAAAATATATATATGGAAAAATGGGATGGGGGGGACAGTCTGTTTCTGATTGTTTTTTTCAGAGTTTCCAAAACGTTTACATCTCTTATACCAGATTACCTTAAGAAGTCTTATTTTTTTTATTTGGACTGGAGTGCTGTACAATTTAAAATTAAGCACATGCATGAAATAAAGGTAAGTTTAAAATAAAGTAAAATGTTAAGATAATTGGACCATTTTTACCAGAAGCAGACTACTTCAATAGCATGTTCTCGGCTACTTGTTCTTCTGTACATATGGTGGAGCATAAATTGCATGTACATACTTGCTGTATTGATTGAATTTCTCCACAGTCACAGAAAATTTGTCCTGTATCCAAGTAGCCCCATTTTGCTCAATTATTCTTTGAGCTACCTACTTCACCTCAGCATCTATTTGCACTGTACCTGGCAATCAACCCAGTAGCAGCCAATTCTTCCTTCTTCAGTGCTCTTTGTCAAGAGTTAAGTCAAATAGTCTATGGATATTTAGAGTCAGCCATTTTACTGAGTCCAAGGTACCCTAATAAAGGCATTACTGTAATTTGCACGAGCTGATTATGTCCTTATTTGTACGTGAAAGAGAACACAGTGCCAAACAACTTTTTCTTTCCTTCTGGCACCATTTTCTTGGTAAAAGCAGGCAAAAGTCTTTCGTTTTTTATTTGTTTCCATCAATACCAGCCAATCCTCTCTCTTTAAATTTAAATAAAAGAAGTTTGTAGGTAAAAGAAGCTGGATCTTACTGTATCCTCTTGGTTGCATGTGATTTTTGCATGGGATCTTTCCCAATCACTATCAAACCATCCTCTGCACTGATCTATCTGACAGCCCATCTCTTCCCAGACAGACCACTATATCTTGCTGGTACATCATCCATTCCTAGGTCCCACCTCTCTAGTTACAGATTACAATTTCCAACTTGTTGTCCTGATTTTCTAGGATGATATTGGCATGTTTTGACAGGGGGGAAGAAAAAATGTTCCATTTCCAAAATAAAAAAATGTGTTTTATGCTCATTTTGATCCATCAACTGAACCTCAAAATTCTTAAATGTTTGGGTGCCTCTTTTTCAAGCAGAATGACCTGGTTATTAGGCACTTAGGAGCCTACACATGCTATCTGGAATAGAATATTATTATTTCTTCCTTGGACTGCATATCCTAGTATTGATTTTGTTGTGGGGGCCTGAAATTGTCTGCTGACAAATAGTTTCTGACTTGCTGACCTTGTCCTGGGGTTCCTAGTTATCAAGTACCTGTATTCAGAAGTGCTGAAATATATGCCTTAGGACCCTATATCCATGGAATCAGTATCCGCAATCTCACTTGTCTGCAATCTAAAAATATTAAGGCTATCTCACCTGGGTTTCGATCCTGATCTTCTGAAGGTCTGGCTTTTCCTCTTCGTCCCATCACGTGATTGAATAAGTGGGACAGAAGTTCCCACGTCCAACGCTGGTTTTTTAATTTTAAAGTGCAGTTCAGCCCCCCTTGGCCAGCAGGTGGTGCTAGCATTTTTAGAAAAGGACCACTTGGCTACAAGAGAATGTAAGCAATTAAAAAACAGACCGATTGGCCCCGGTTGGTGCTATAAGTTAAAAAAAAAGAAGAAACCCGGATCATCTGCGTGGTCCCACGATGTCTGCCTTCTTAAAAGGTGGATTTTTAAAGTGAGGCAAAAAAATTCCTACCTCTTGGGTGAGTCACAGAAACCTCGCTTAAAGGGGCATTACCGGGTTTTCTTTTTTCTTTTTTTTTCAAAAAGCCCAGTGGCCGTGGGGACGGCATTTTTAGACACGGTTTATCTAGTAATTTAAACTGCTTTTAAAGCGATGTGGGACCGAGCCCTAAAAGGAAAAAATATATAGAAATGCATGTTCTTATGGTGTAGTTACTGTACCAGAACTGCCCGTTAGAGGGAGCCAGAGACCATTAGGTATATATACAGTTTGCTATTATCTGCTGACTTTTGGTATCCATGGAGGGGGGGCTAAGAATGAATCCCACAGGGAGATGTAGGGAAGAGTCCTATTGTATAATAACCAACCACATTTACATATGTGGAAACCTACTTTGCTTTTAAATAACCAATTGAGCTCTCTTTACTTCCTTGAAGCAGGGAGGGGGTGTACCCTTTTTTCTCTGTGGCAGTTTGTTGTCAGTATGTCTGGGAAGATTCTCAGTCATCCAGGTGAGTTTATCTGGAAGTTGAGTCATGGCTACTGGACTTCTTTTTTGAGAGATAGAAACGTTTCGCTGTTCATCCAAACAGCTTCATCATTCAGATCGATGAAGCTGTTTGGATGAACAGCGAAACGTTTCTATCTCTCAAAAAAGAAGTCCAGTAGCCATGACTCAACTTCCAGATTTGCTGTCAGTAGCAGTTTAACAGTTGTGATTATTTTTGAAAGCTACGTGGTTCTTCTTTTTAGCACTCATCTTTCAATATCTTCATCTCAAGTTTCTGACATTACATACTTTTGTAACTAAATATTATTTCTTTCTGCTATTGTTTGACTGATTTTTTTCCTGATCTACTTATATAAGGGGCATTATCAGGGAACACCCTTTCAGTCGCCTACAATTATCTCGCTTTATGCTGTGCAAACTCCAGAAAACTCAACAAGAAGTGATCTAAAAGTGTTCTGCTTATATACCACCCCATACCACTACAAGTAGTCTCTGGGTGGTTTACAATTTTTAATTACAGTGTGCAAGCTACACATTGCCCCCCCAGCAAGCTGGGTACTCATTTTACCGACCTCGGAAGGATGGAAGGCTGAGTGAACCTTGAGCCTGCTACCAGGGATTGAACCCAGGTCGTGAGCACAGTTTTACCTGCAGTACAGGCATTTAACCACTGCGCCACGATGATCTACTTGTCCTTCCTGCTGTTGGCGATTGTGCAGTGAACCCACGGATACCCAGGTAGCAGGCTGTGTAACCTCATCAGCAACACCTGCTCCAAATGCTCCCATCTGGTCCCTCTCCTAAGTAACACAGTGGGGATTTGAAACCCAACCCACCCACCCGTCTCTTCCCTCCATAGCAGCTGCTCCAACCCACTGAGCTAAACAAAGAAATTACAACATGTCAAAGTGGTATGAAACCAGTGTATAGCTTAGTTTGTTAAAGGCAAATCATGCCGTCCACTGAGGAAGGAACTGTAAACCTAGCAGTATTCTTCTTTTCCTTTAGATGGAAGCAGAGAACCTGTTCCAGATACTGCCAGTAGCATGTGTTATTCTTCCCTTCAAAGCGATGGGTTGGGCAGAGGACTGTTGTGTCCGGCTGAGCTTGAGTTTTGAAGAAGTGCGCCCTGGACAAGTAGGAGGATGACCCAAAGAAACAGAAGGCAGAATAATGGAAGGTGATTCTCAATCTAGTAGAAAATGGTTATAGTATTATATTATATTATATTATAATTTATATATTATTTATTTATTTATTTATTTATTTAGAGTATTTTAACCCGGCTTTCTCCTTGGAAAAGAACTCAAGGCGGCTTACAGTAATGAGGGACAATATACATTCCAGTACAATTAAGGCATATTAAAGTTTGAGAACAGAGAATTGAGAGAAGACATAAAGCTACAAGGGAATGTGATCAATGAAAGAGAGAGTAAAAACAAACAAACAAACAAACATAAAAATATGCTACCTTTCTCCTCACTGGGGACCCTAAGCCACTCACAACAAACAGAACTGAAAACATTCAAAACGTCATTTTGAAAAACCATATTAAAATCAATTGTGTTTGTCATCAATATTTAAAAAATGTAGAAACATTTGAAAACATGATGATGATGATGATGATGATGATGATGATGATGATGATGATGATGATGATGATTCCCTCCATGGAAATAGGCCTTGTTGAGGAATTTATGTGGTTCAGTAAGGTTGAGGACTATGTTGGCCATCGTGCTGCTACCCTGAAGGCTCTCCCAAGCCAGACAGGTTTCAGCTGAGAAGCCGAACCAACTGTGTCCACCAGCCACATGATAAGATTTAAACAGAAATCCATACCAGATCAGTTGTCGACCGGGTCAACAAGGACCCTTCTAGTGACAAATGGGCAACCGGGTTCAGCAGACTCTGTTGAGGATCCAGGACAGGCTGCTGCAAAGCTACTGGAACAACGTAAACACAACACTTGGACTCCTGCTGAAAATTGAGAAATCATGAAATGCTATTTTGAAGCAAACCCAACATACTGTGGTTTTCGAAAATGAATGATGGAAATTTGGAAAAGGAAAAAACCCAAATAGTGACATATCCAAACAATAAGTAATAGACCAGAGAAGGTAATCATCTGGAGGGGGGGTAAAGGTAGACACAACAGAAGAAGAAAATGTATCAATAGAGGAACACCTTATGGGACAACCCACAAATTATGAGTTGACAGAATGGCAGACATCACCGGGGGCCGGGGGGGGGGGAATAGTAAACCATATTAGCCAAAACACAGAAAGACAAAAGGCTCCCTATTTTGCACCAATTACAAAGTAAACTAGTCAAAGATGTATTGACAGATCCAAGTGTAGTAATCAAAACAACACACTAAAAGAAATAAACCAGCTCATGTATAGCACAACTCCCATAATAGCCATGGAACTTGGTTACAAGCCGAAATAAAAACAACAACAGAAAACTCCAGGCACAACAAAGTGGTAGGTCACATTTTTAAAAAGCCACTAGCAACTTTAAAAACTTTAAAGATTCAAACTTTAAAAATGAAAAAGGAAAGCCAAACTATGCCAAAAATATGACATAGAAAGGAAAACTTGTTGAAATTATAGAAGACTCAAAACAACAGGTAACAGCTACAGCAAAGAAAATTGAGAGATATGATGGATGCTTGAAACAATATAGAGAAAACGCACAATATCAAAATAACCAATGATTTTTCTATAAAGCACTAGGAGAAAATGCAGAGCCAACGAAAGTAGACCCATGTAAAGATCAATTTTGGAAAGAAATTTAGGAAAGCCCAATGGGACATAAAAACGTCTCACAAATTAAGGACATTTTTAAAGAAACACAAGGGAAACATATGGATGATATAACAGCAACTGGAATGATTAAGAGGTGAGTGAAAACTAAAAAAACTGGAGTGTCCCTTGTCCATATGAATTGTATGAGTTTTGGTTAAATTATTTAACAAGTCTTCAGCAACTAATAGCAGTGCAATTTAATCACGTACTCCAAAATTCTGCAACTGAAGACTGGATTCATTTCACACGCTAGCAAGGTTATGCTCAAAATTCTACAAGGCAGGCTTCAGCAGTATATGGAAAGAGAACGAGAAGTGCAAGCTGGATTTCGAAGGGGCAGAGGAACTAGAGATCAAATCGCCAACATGCGGTGGATTATGGAGAAAGCCAGAGAGTTCCAGAAAAACATCTACTTCTGCTTCATCAACTATGCCAAAGCCTTTGACTGTGTGGACCACAACAAACTATGGCAAGTTCTTAAAGGAATGGGAGTGCCTGACCACCTGATCTGTCTCCTAAGAAATCTATATGTGGGACAAGCAGCAACTGTTAGAACTGGATATGGAACAACTGACTGGTTTAAAATTGGGAAAGGAGTACGGCAAGGCTGTATACTGTCACCTTGCCTATTTAACTTATATGCAGAGTACATCATGCGAAAGGCAGGTCTGGATGAATCACAAGCCAGAATTAAGATTGCCGGAAGAAATATCAACAACCTCAGATATGCAGATGATACTACTCTGATAGCAGAAAGTGAGAAGGAATTAAAGAACGTCTTAATGATGGTGAAAGAGAGTGAAAAATGGGCTGAAGCTCAACATCAAAAAAACTAAGATCATGGCCACCAGTCCCATCACCTCCTGGCAAATAGAAGGGGAAGAAATGGAGGCAATGACAGAGTTTATTTTCAATGAAATAAAAAGACGCCTGCTTCTTGGGAGGAAAGCAATGGCAAACCTAGATAGCATCCTAAAGAGCAGAGACATCACTTTGCCAACTAGGGTCAGGATAGTCAAAGCTATGGTTTTTCCAGTAGTGATGTATGGAAGTGAAAGCTGGACTATAAAGAAGGCTGATCACTGCAGAATTGATGCTTTTAAGCTGTGGTGCTGAAGGAGAGTCTTGAGAGTCCCCTGGACTGCAAGGAGATCAAACCTATCCATCCTGAAAGAAATCAACGCTGAATGTTCACTGGAAGGACAGATTTTGAAGCTGAAGCTCCAGTACTTTGGCCACCTCATGAGGAGAGAGGAGTCCTTGGAAAAGTCCCTGATATTGGGAAAGATTGAAGGCAAAAGGAAAAGAGGACGGCAGAGAATGAGATGGTTGGACGGTGTCATCGATGCAACCAATATGGATTTGACCAAACTCCGGGAGGCAGTGGAAGATAGGAAGGCCTGGCGAGCTCTGGTCCATGGGGTCACGAAGAGTTGGACACGATTGAACGACTGAACAACAACAGAAGACTGGATGACAACAGGCCAGGCCACACATTTTTGATAGTGAAAGATCACACAAACCTATTAAGCGGTAACTATTGACCAATTACATGTTTCCCAACAATGTTTAAACTCCTCACAGCAGTACTTAGAAGACCAATATATACAGCACAGTATTTTCCCATGTATAAGACTATATTTTTACTAAAATAGTTAGATTGAAAATTGAGGGTTGTCTCATACATGGAAGAAAGCCGAGGAGAGAACCACGTGGTTGCAAAACTGTTATTTTGGGATGGAAAAGTGGAATTCATCTTATAGGTGGAAAAAATGCAGGTAATTGTTTAACTTAAAACTCCCTATACCCAAGTGAACAGAAGGGGAATGTTAAAAACCAAAGGGGCAGCTTACTGATAAACTCATACTAAAGAATGCTATTGCTAAAAGATGAAAAGCAAATCTTAACAGGGCTGGATAAACTATACAAAACCATTTGACTCATTGCCATGCAGCTGGATTAACACCTGCCTAATTTTGGGAAGTTTCAGTAAAAATATTCAGAAGTCCTCAAGAAAAACATGGTAAAATGGAAAACTTTCTTAATGGCCTATGGTGAAGAAACGGGGAAAGTTAGCATCAAAAGAGGAATATTCCAAGGAGATTCTTTGTCGCCATTGCTTTTCAACATCTCACTCATCCCAATGTCAATAATTTTAAATAAAACTAGATTAGGCTACCAAACTGCAGAATAAGCAGGGGAAATCAGTCATCTGATACACACTGATGACCTAAAACTATATGCAAAAGTCCCATGGAGATACCAGGAGATGAGTCATGGCACCTGGACTTCGTTTCTTGTGGGATCGAAACGTTTCAATCCCACCAGAAAAGAAATTCTTCTAAAACTCAGGCACATTGTTTTATTGGACGCTACATGGAAAAATGTTTGGGGGGAACTGGAAGGTAACAATAGAGATCTAACCCTTCACCTACCTGGTGCTTTTTTCCTGGGACCCCCAAAGACATACAGTAAATATAAATAGCGGATAGGTTTTTACAAAAAGTTAGCTGGAGGGAAAGGGTGAAGCACAGCTGTGACCTCCTACGCTACCATTGGGGACTGTCAGATGATCCAGCGATGATCATTGCCTCACTTACTGCTGGTCACAAAGGCCTCATAGGACCAAAATGGGTGCCAGTATGAGGAGGTACGGGCAGAGTTGAGGAACAGGGAAGCTGCAGCCCTCCAGATCATGTTTGGACCCCAACTCTCATTAGCCCCAGGATGATTAGCCAACGAACAGGGACGACGGGAATCAAAATCTGGCAACATTTGGCGGGTAGTAAGTTCCCAACTTTTAGTGCAGGTTGCCAAACCCAAAATGTGTACCTTTAAGAAGTTTTCCCCCTTAAACTCCCATCATTCCCAACCAACATGACATAAAATCCTCAGAGAGCAGGGATAATGGGAGTTACTGTACAGTGCTGTACATCTCAATTGGAGGTCCCAAAGGAAAGAGATATAGACAGCAATGGTGGACCCCAAAGCGGAGCTAGGTCTCTTTTTCTGGTAAGGTCTGACAGGAATCAGACAGGCCTACAAATACATCCCTACATGTGATGCAGAAATTAATCCATTGTTTCCCAAATATTGGGCATTGAGGCTCCGTTTTCATAAAAACATCCCCATCTGATTTGCTTCTGAGGGAGACACTGTTCTATGTACGTAGGTCTCCCAGTTTTAAAGAGTGACACCCAAGGCAGTGACTCACACAGGGAACCATCAGGGAGCCTTTTTGGAGGTTAAACAATCCTCCTCTGTGAATTATAAATGACTAGTGGCTGCAGAAGGCTTTCCCTTGCCCTGTTTCTCTCTCTCTCTCTCTCTCTCTCTCTCTCTCACACACACACACACACACACACACACATACACACACACGTGCAGACATGTCTGCTTCTGAGAGAAGTTTCTTGGACTGTTGTAGGGTGCCCAGAACAGTCGTTAGGATGATTGCTTTGGGATCTCTTATTTAATTTATTTTTAATGGCGCACGAGGATATCCAGGTCTGGGAGTTTGTAAATTACTGTTCTGGTATGCATTGGTGATTGTGAATATACAACTTGGGAACAGTACTTCTTCCACATTAATGAAGGAGAATGTGCATGGGTAGGTCCCTGTGCACGATATTAAAACTCAAGAGCTGTACCGCACCCTGTTCCTTTTTCTTCCACCTTTCTTTCCCTTCCTTTCCTGGAGTCTTTCTTTCTCTTTGACACTCTTTCTCTCTCACACGCATACACAAACAAATGGAGAGGGAGAGAGAGAGAGAGAGAGAGAGAGAGAGAGAGAGAGAGAGAGAGAGAGATCTGTGATGGTGGTGCTGATATGCTGTTGTTTTAACAAAATAAGATCATGGCTTATTGGATGAAACTCACTGATATGGCTCTTGAAGGGCAGTGGAGATGGGAAGATGATCCTGACTACAAAGCAGGCTTCACATATTAATTAACACATAAAATAATACGTGGAGGAAGACACCTCCTGGTCCTGCAGGTCATGGAAGGCGGCAAAACACACATATGCCAGGCCCTAAAATGGGTAGGGCCAGGGTTTTTACATGATTAGGTGCAGACTGAGGCCCACATGCCACCCCCACCACTTAAGATCTTCCTAGCCTTTGCTCTTGCACCTGTTTGCTTACCTACCCTCAGATCTGTTGGAGTTACTTCAACCTCACGAGCTGCCTTCTGTAGTTTGGCTGGGAGGGACCTTTCTCATTTCGGGTGACTGTGAATCAAGCCAGCAGTAACCAGTTGCTCCTTCCTTGCCTCTGATTTCAAAGGGAACCCCGCCTCTCTGCTTGAGTGTCATTTCCCCTTCTCTTCCAGTCTGCTGGCAGTCTATGTATTCAATACACTGGTGCCTCTACTTACGAGTTTAATCTGTTCCAAATTCATGCTCATAAGTCGAACGACTCATAAGAAGAGCAGCAGTATCTAAAAAATAAAAAATAAAATAAAACAAATTAAGTAGAGCAGACCGCATCTAAAATTTGTAAGGCAGCAGTTAAAATGCCAACAGTTTTCCGCTCTTGAGTCGAATTGCTTGTAAGTAGAGCTGCTCGTAAGTAGAGGTACCATTGTATGCAGTTAGAGAATGTAGTGTGCAACAGTCTGCTGTAAGTAGGCTTTTTTTAACAGTATGCTGTTTCTAATCTGCTTGGAACTGTGAGTAAATGAAACCTTTTATCCTTTCTCTTACCAATGTCATAAAGTGGGTTATTGGGACTGTAAGTGCCAGCTGACAAAAAATAAGGGGTAGTCTACTCTGGGGAGACTTGAAGCCAGTTCTGCCTGGTAAGCGCCTGCACTTCTTCTATGCAACTAGAAGAATCGAACCAAATATCAGAACTCTGCAACGTGATCCAGAAGGGATGAGCCAGTAACTATCTGGGAGTTGAGTCATGGCTACTGGACTTCTTTTTTGAGAGATAGAAACGTTTCGCTGTTCATCCAAACAGTTTCATCGGTCTGAATACAGCTAGTGCAAGAGACCTTCTTATAGTCAGCTTGACCTCTTGTCCCCTGGTCTGATTGGCTCATAAGATGAACGAAGCCTGAATAGGCTCGTTAGGGAGACATTAGTGTCCATGGCCTTAAGGTAAACAATGGCCTAAGGTGCTGAAACCCATCAAGAATGGGTCGTTAGCTGTGACCTGGTGGTGAAGGCTCCTTGATTTGCCTGGGTACTTTGGAAAGTACAGCCTGATAAGTAGCAGATAGACTATGCCGGAGCCCACCACCTCTGTTGAGGGAGGGATTTTCAATGCTAACATGAATTGCTTCCCTTACTCCTCTCTCAAACCACCTCTCTTCTTTGTCTAATATGTGTACATCCTCATCTTTGAAAGAGTGGCCTTTTCCCTTCAAATGGAGGTGTACTGCTGATTCTGGTACTTATTAGGCTGTACTTTCCAAAGTACCCAGACAAATCAAGGAGCCTTCACCACCAGGTCACAGCTAACGACCCATTCTTGATGGGTTTCAGCACCTTAGGCCATTGTTTACCTTAAGGCCATGGACACTAATGTCTCCCTAACGAGCCTATTCAGGCTTTGTTCATCTTATGAGGCAATCAGACCAGGGGACAAGAGGTCAAGCTGACTATAAGAAGGTCTCTTGCACTAGCTGTATTCAGACCGATGAAGCTGTTTGGATGAACAGTGAAACGTTTCTATCTCTCAAAAAAGTCCAGTAGCCATGACTCAACTCCCAGTTAAACGAACCTGGATGACTGAGAATCTTCACAGACGTAAGCCAATAACTATGTTGTGAAAATGAGAACTAACATCAGGTGGCCTCCAGGTTGCTCTTCCTGGCGATCAGTCAGATTGCAACAGGGGCAATGAAGAAAATTTGGAGCTTGTTTCAGGTGTGAGAATGTTAGTCCTCTCATAGAAAGGCTATAGGTCAGGAGCAAGGAATCCCTTAGACCTCCAGACAATTCTCTCAGGCCCTGGCATTTTTTTCTTTACTTTCTAGCAACACATGAAAGGGCCTTCTCAGCTGCTGCGCCCAGACTCTGGAACGCTCTCCCAGTGGAGACCAGGACTACCCCATCTCTGATGTCTTTCCGGAAACAGGCAAGCTTTCTTTGAATGATGGACTACCTATTATGTGACTTTATTTATTTATTTATTTATACAACTTATATGCCGCCCACTACCCACTATGAATTTATCATACATGACTACACGGACTTTTTGTTTATAATCACTTACAACTTTGTATTTATAACTCCCCTTGTGTGATTGCACTGACACTATGTTTTCAATGGTTAGTTTGCATTGGATCCCTCATAACTTTTAGATGGTCTATCGTACATGCAGAGGCGTAGCTAGAGTTTTCAGCACCCAGGGACAAATTTAGTTTTCACATTTGCCAAGGGATAGGGAGTACAGATGGGCATGAAATGAAAAAAAAATTGTTCCGTTATTCGTTATTTGTTTCGTTATGTAACGAAACGAATAACGAAAATTGTGATGAAATTGGAATGAACAGAACAGAACCACGAAAATTAGGTTTGTTACATTTCGTTTTCGTTAATGTCGACGCGCAATTTAATGAGCTGTTTTTAAATGTTAAAAAACATCCTGATTGTCCGTAAAAACCCAGCAATAATTATTTATTCTGCCTGATAATGCCTACCAGGGGGGTTGGGGTCTTTAAAACGTGCATTTATGTCTATTCTCAGATCTCTGTATTTTTTTTTTCTTTAAGGGGAGTTAGGGGACATCGACCCTAAATGGCTGCCAGATGCCTAATATTGATTTCTTGGATATTAAAACGCCCTGGACATCCGTAAAAATGCAGTGATAATTATTTGAAATTATTACCTACCAGGGGGTTGTGGTCCTTAAAACGTTTGTTTTTGTCTTTCCCCCATCGCGATGTATTTTTTCTTTTCCCTTTAAGGATGACACAAAATGGATTTCAGCCACAAGATGGATGCAAGCCATGTGATGGGATCATGTAAAATCTTGGTCAATTTCAACCAATAGCATGCCCAGGTTGCAGACTGGGTAGGTGTGGCAGCCACAGAGGGCATAAAAAGCTTTGGCAGCCCCCGTCCTCCTTGCAGTCTACGGTGGGAGTTAGGGTGAGATTGCTGTCTCTGCGACTTGTTACTTTAGGCCAGCCAGGCAGGTGTGTGTCTCTGTGTTCCTGCTGGCTGCAGCCTGGCTCTTAGGGGAGAGAAAGAAGAGATTTCTCTTGCAGCCTCCCTGTGTGTGTGCGTACTTCTCGGTGAGTACCCTCCCCTGCCCTGCAGTGCAGTCACTCTGCGGCTGCCTTACGCCCTGGGCAATGGCCGCCGCTGCCTTTGCAGCCTCCCTGCGTACCTAGTCTATACTGTGTCTCTCCCAGCATCATTTTTTTAGCGTTTTCCCTCTGGTCTGGGGCGTTGGGAGACGTCCGCGCGCAGAAATGCTTTAAGTCATGCAAAAAGTGGGTAAAAACGAAAAAACGAAATGAAATTTTTTCAAAAAATTCACAAAAAACAAAAATGAACCAAAATGGACCTGCAACGAAAAATGAAAAACCGAAACATCATTTTCCCCCATTCATGCCCATCTCTAATAGGGAGGGGCTAAGGTGCCACATAGAAGGCAGCAGTGGTGTCCGGGGAGCCCTCCACGCCGGCCCTGGCAGGTCACCCACGCGCCTTCCTGGAGCTGTTTGGCACCCAATTTGGTACCCCCAGATACTGTGTCCAGGGACAGATGTCCCCCCTTGCCCCTCCATAGCTACGCTCTTCACTTTAACTGCTCACGTTCTCTTGTAACTTGAATGTTGTCTTTTAATGCTGCAAGATGTCCCTCAATTCCCTGTTTTCAAACTTGAATATGTCTTACATTGGGTCCTTTTCCAAGGAGAAAGGCGTGGTAAAAAATACTCATGAATAAAATAAATAAATAAAAATGACTGATCCAGACAGTCTGCTTTAGGGCAAGCTTTCCATTAAACCCAGGATGGAGAGCATTTGGGAATTCCAGATATTGTGGCCTACAGGTCCCACAAGGTCCCTCCAGTCTGGCCAATGCCAAGGAACGATGGGGTTTGCAGCCCAACCCTAGAAGGGGCAAAGCTACACAGAACTACATAAGGAACTTGGCAGTGGCCTCCAAAGCCAAAACAAGGCAGGGCCCTGAAAGAGCAACTTGTTGAACTGAAGCAGATCTACGGTTATGTCTGAAGGACGTGCAAAGGTTAAAAATTCCTCAGTATTCACCACACACTGCCTCCCATCTCAAACCAGGCAAGTCATCTCCAGCCTAGAAACAAGCTCTTCCCGGAGTTGTTTTATTTTTTTTAATATAAACTAAATGCTGCTCCATTCAGCTCAGTCAGGACTATGGCATAAGTGAAAGGCCTGGATCTGTCCCTCTGTAATGTCCCCCACCCCCATGAACATTTAGCCAGACACCCCATAATCTGCAGTTGGCCCTAAGGCATTAAAATTGTATGTAGCCAATATGATGGCTTCAGTTATTGTCCCATGGGGCAAAACCCAGCTTGAGCAGAAGGTTGCCGGAAGGATCAGTGGCCAGAAGGCCACTGAATCTTGGTCAGGATCTGAATCAAGGTCCTGTTCACCCCTGCGGAGAATATGTAAAGAGGAAGTGGCTGGCCAGCAGAAGGGTTAAGCGCACGCCCCCTTCCCTTCCACTGCTTCTCCTCCGTATATCACCCCTGTGTCATCATTCTTCAGGGATGACTGTACAGCTGCAAAAAAAAGGAAGAGGGTGAGACTCTCTCCAAGGGGGGGGCATTGAATGGGAAGGAATGCTCCCTCCTCTGCCCCCACATTCTCTGTCTCCATTGCAATCTCCTTTCACTGCCTTTTGGTTTCTTTGATGTGTGTTGACTACTTTGCACAGAAGAAGGCAGGCTTTTGTGGGAAGCAGGTGGCTGGGAGGCAGAAGGGCCAGGCAGCCCTTTCCTCATCCACTGCAAATCACAGCTGCCCCATCATTCTTCACTACTGAGCCAAGTCATGTGTGCTACTTACCGCTTAATTCTGGCTGATCTCCTTGAGAGGAAGGGAGATGTTTCATATCTGCTGTCTAAACTCCCTCTGTGCAGGCAACTGCTGTTCCTGCGAGGAGATGGCAATCACAGAATCGTAGGACGATGGAATTGCAAGAGTCCTGTGAAGCCATCAAGTCCAACGGCCTGCTCAGTGCAGGTAGATCCAGCAGACAGTGGGCCAATCTGGAAGTGTTTAACTCAGCATTCATATTGATAGAGAGTTGATTTCAAATCTACCTGGTACTAGAAGGACAAAACTACAAATTTTAAGTTTCAGTCCCTATCAACACCTATCTTCAATGTTTCATGTGGTAGAAAATATCTTACTTTAAATGAAATGTCTCTTGCTACAGGAATCCCCCATGTATCATGGAGGTTATGGACCCGACCCGAGCCGCAATAATTGAAAATCCGCAATATGCAGATGCTGGGTCGGGTTGAGACTGCAGGGCTTCTCTGGAGCCTCCTACACTTACCTGAGGCTTGGCGCTGCCCTGAACGGGCCTCCAACAGGCTTCCCAGGCCTGTTGGAGGTCCCAGAAATAGTTTCAAGTGATCCTGAAGTCACTTCCAGTTTTTCTGAAGTCACTTCCAGTTCTGGGACCTCCGACAGGCCCGGGAAGCCCGTTGGAGGCCCATTTGGGGCGCCATGCCTGGGGTAAGTGCAGGAGGCCTCAAACGGGCCCAAGCAGCTTACCCCAGGGGCTTGCCTTTCATATACTGCAGTCCTGCAATATACCGGGACCACAGTATATAAACTGTGAAATGGCGCGGGACCACTGTACTATTCAGTGTATTCCATGTAAGCAAGAGGTGAAAATTACTGGCCAACCTCGTATTTTCTGCTTTTAGACTCTGCTGTACACATACCCTTCTATGTGTTAACACTGCCTTTTGCGTTCAGTGGGTCCTGTCTATCCTCAGAAACATCACTTTGGCTGTTACTTCACGTCCTACCTTGTTCTGCAACTAGTTTTGTACCGTTGGTCGCGATCACAGGGTTTTCTCTCTGTTTAGTCCCTGTTTCCATTTACTCACGGTTGTGATAACTTGTCTTGTGACAAGTGTTACTTCATGGCCTTGTTTCATGACAAGATTTGCTTTCTTTTAAAAAAAACCATAAAAATAAAGGGCGCACCAGGCCCTCTGTGCTTCATCTATTTGAAATGTTGACCCACAGCACTCAAAAGTATGAGAGAAATGGATGGACGCAGGTTCACAAGCGGAACATTGCCTTCGTTGCGTGACAGGGGTCCCTCATGGGACCTCTTCACGGAACAGGAACAGAGACAAAAGAACTCCCCAGTAGAGATGGGCACGACCAGGAGAAATGACGTTTCGAGTTGTCGTTTGTCGGGACAGGTCCGTTTCGGGTTGTTTCCGTTTGTCGCGGAAATTTTCAAAAATTTGTCGTTTCCATTTGTCGTTTGTCGTTTGTGGTTTGTGTTTGTGTTGGGGTTGGGGTTGGGGTAAGTGGGCTCTTGGAGGCACCTCTCTGGGTGCCTCTGACGTCTGACCCACTAAGAAGGGAAGGGAAGGGAAGCGTTTCGCGTAGCCGCCACGTACCATACATTATGTTAGGGTTGGGGGGTAAGTGGCAGAAACACCTCTCTGGATGCCTCTGACTCACTAAGAAGGAAAGCATACTGGCGTACTGGCGTACAGGTTAGGGGTAGGGGTAGTGGGCTCTGGCTGGGAGGCACCTCTCTGGGTGCCTGTGACCCACTAAGAAGGGAAGCGTACTTGTGTATGGATCTGGGTTAGGGTTGGGGTTAGGGTAAGGGCTAGACTTAGGGTTATGGTTAAAGTTAGGGTGGGTTAGTGGGCTGCACCTCTGGGTGCCTCTGACCCACTAAGAAGGACAGTGTACTGGCTTATGGGTTAGGGTTAGGGTTAGGGTTAGGGTTAGGGTTAGTGGGCTTTTTATGCACTCTGGCACATCCAGAAGTCTCAGTCAAAACCTGGCCATGCGATTGGTGGAATGGGTCCAAAAATTTGCATGGTCCCATCCCATGGCCAGCCCATCATTGCACAGGTGTAAAAAAATAAAAATAAAAATAAAAATAAAATAAAATCAATGGAGACGTTTTATTGCAAGAAAAACCCACTGCTGCTACTATAAAAAATCAGGCATTTAAAACACCTAATTTTCAAATGTTTCTGTGGTGCTTTGGTAGGTTTTTGGACCACAATTTAAAAATAAATATTGCAGTCGCCATTTTGGATCCCCCCACCACCACATGGCAAATGGAGACAACGAGGATGCCCCCCCCCAGCCTGGTACCAGCAGCCCAGGACAGGAGAGGGGGGAAGGCTGGGGACCCCCCCAGAAACCCCCCCTCTCTGGTAGGTGCCCTCACTGAGGCAGGCATATTTTCGCCTGCTTTTTTTGCCTGGAATCGGGTTTTTTTTTAAACTTTTTTTCTGTGCTGCTTGGCATCGCGCGATCGCCGCGATGCCATGAATGACAACAAAAAATCAGACCTAATTTTTCTTTTTCGGTTCGGGTTCGAGGTGGAGCGGAGTAATTCTCGTTACCGTTACCCGTTACGTAACGATAACGAGAACCGAAAACGGAAACGAGAATTTCGCCACTCCGTGCCCATGTCTACTCCCCAGCCTATTGGCAGGTATGGCTTGTCACGCTCTGTTCCCGCTTCGGGGGCCGTGGTCGAGACAACTTTCAGCTGTCGCGCTACGGACGTGAAGTAAGATTTTTTTGTACTGGTCCGAAGCATGACAACGAGGAGGGACGAAAGGGACATGAAGTAACCGCCTTGGTTACCAAATCCAATTAGTTGAGCAGGACTCAGTTAGTAGACAAAACATGAGATTTTCTTGGCTTGGTTTCCTTTCTTCTCCCCACAAGGCACAGATATATCCAAGAAGAGACATGTTCCTCACTGGTGGGAATAAACCTCACTTGCCAAAGTCAACGCTGAGAGTTTATTCATTCATTCATTTACTGCTTTCTCTCTCATATAGCAAAGTGTTCTGCTTATATACCGCCCCATACCACTACAAGTAGTCTCTGGGCGGTTTACAATTTTGATTACAGTGTGCAGGGTCTTAAGGCAGCTTGCAACGTTTAAAAACATTTAAAATGCAACAAACAAATATCTTTTAAAATATCTTTTAAAAATTTGGACCAAACAAGAATTAAAACCTATGAAAATGTTACTGAGACATGATGAAATGCAACGACTATTACTCACTGTCCCATAAAATAACCAAATCCAAATGCCAAATGCTTGCTTAAGAAGGAATGTTTCCGACTGTCGGTGGAAGGAGAGTAAGAAAGGAGCAAAGGAACCTTCCAGGGAAGGGCATTCCAAACTATGGGAGCAGGCAGTGAAAAAGCCTTCTCTCATAATCCTCACAGGAAGAACACGAGAAGGTGGTGGAACTGAGAGAAGATGTTTTCCCAATGATTGTCACATTTGTGAGGGCTAATATGGAAGGAGAAAGGGAATTCTCTGTCACACCAGAATTTTAGATGAGGAAAGAAAGGAGCCAATGGTTCTAGCCAGGGCAATGGGATTAAGGGTTCTGGCCTCTAGTGTGCCAAACAAGAAAAGGTGTCCACGCTGGATCTACTGGAACAGCAAAACCAATGTGTTCAGCGACTTCTTCTAAAGCAGTGTTTTTCAACCTTTTTTGGGCAAAGGCACACTTGTTTCATGAAAAAAATCACGAGGCACACCACCATTAGAAAATGTTAAAAATTTTAACTCTGTGTCTATATTGACTATATATAAAGTAATTCTCTTGAATAGGAATCAAATAAACACAAAGAAAGTATTTTATAATTACTTTATTATGAAATAGTAAACAGAAATATGAAAAATTATAAAATACTTTATTCAGTGCGCAACCTAGGCCTGTTTGGCTGAACAAAAAGCTGATATTCTTCAGCTTTTCCAACGGCACACCAGGCAACATCTCACGGCACACTAGTGTGCCGCGGAACAGTGGTTGAAAAACACTGTTCTAAAGAACAATGGTGCCTTCAACAGTCAGCAGAAGCGTAGCACCCCTTGCAAAGCCAAAGCATAAACTTCTACCCATTTCTGCTGCTTAAGGGACTGATTGGGATTCAGTTAGCAACAGACCATTTGCCTACAGCAGTGGTTCCTGACCTTGGGACCCCAGATGTTTTTGGACTACAGCTCCCAGAAATCCCAGCCAGCACAGCTAGTGGTGAAGCCTTCTGGGAGCAGTGGTCCAAGAACATCTGGGGACCCAAGGTTGGAACCCCAGTAGGACATAGGACTTCCATCTGCTTTTTCTCCCTTTGTTGTTTAAAGTCAGGCGATGCTATGCAGATTCCCCTGGCTAATTAAAATCCATTTGATCAATTGGTTTCCATTGCCCTGCAATCCCCAAACCTAACCAAGGTTACCCATGGATTCATCATGTTCTTCCTTAGATGTTCAAATTCAATGGAAATAGTGGTAGGTTGGGTGAGGAAAAATGCACACATGGAAAAGTAGGGGGAGGGATAAGTTAACCCTGAAGTGACCTGAAGATAACAGAAAAATAAAGGACACACCACTTACTAGCTGAGAAATACCAGTGCATAGGCTTGCCGTCAGTCAGAATGCTGTAGGTTGAACAGGGATATGATCTCCTTGATCAGTTGTCTGAACTGAAAGATGCAAGGGCAGCAACTCCTTCCAGTTTAGATGCTCTTGTTCTTGGCCTGTAGGCATGTGCAACTGGCGTGATGCCAACCCATGCCTGAAGGCGCCATACTGGAGGCAGCCCTGGGAATGCCCTACAGGCCTACACTGAAGGGTTCGTTCAATTGCAAGAGGGCCAGTGTCCTTTTTCTGGTGGAGTTCCTGGTACCGGCAGATTGCTGGGATTTCTATGAAGACTGCAGGGCAGCCTTTGCTCTTCCTATCTTCTTAAGCAGGAATGTCTTCCCAGGCAATTCATACCAGATCAGTTACGCCTTACCAATTAGGCATCCTAAATCAGTTTACAAGCTCACTGGTGTCCCATGGAGATTCGAGGGCCATACCTGGGCAAGACACTGGCTAGGTTGTGGTGGGGATACAGAATGGATTAACAGGTCGATCGATCCCTGGATGATTTACCATTGAGCAGCACAGCTTTCTGCCTTCCACTCATTTAACAAACACATCCTTAGAAGGAAAGCAAAAAATAATATTACTTAAATCTGACAGGTATGTGGCATATGTTTTCTATCTGATTTGGCCCTGATGTTTTTATATGTTTTCTATTGTGAAGCTGTTTTGTTTCCTTTTCCTCTTATTATTGCATCCTTAATATTGTTCACTGCCCTGAGTTCCTTTGGGGAAATTGGGTGGTATCTAAATAAATAAATAAATAAATAAATAAATAAATAAATAAATAAATAAATAAAAAGAGCAGTATCCCCTGTTTGCCTTTGGCCAAATGCTTGGAATGCTATGCTGGCCACTTTGAAAGCTTTATTTTAACATCAGAAGAGCCCTTGATGTAAAATAATTTAGAAGTGGACTGATCTGCCTGCATGGGCAGACTCTTCCAGTGTAGGACACATGACACTCAATAACTGAATAACCCATCGCATTTTGGATCAAGCATTTCCTCCACTCTACTGAGCAGAAATGGTCCCACTGTTTGGGCAGGTGGACCATGTTGCCTCTCACTCCCGGTGTTCTTCTGAGCCTTCCAGAATGGAAGTATAAGATGTACTTTGGTCATGCGTGGCCTGAGGTTGGGTAGCAGAGAATGTGAAGACAGCTCTGCTTATGAAGTCCCACCGGCCCTAATGGGCACCAGCTACCATGGCTGCCTGATCCCCACCCCCACCCCCACAAGCCACTCTTCCCAGGCTAAATCCCTTTGGTTCCCTTGGCCCTTCTGGTGAAGAATGAAACAAACCTGGCAAACCCACCTCTGAGATTTAGTTCAAAAGTAAGCTCGGGAAGCTTCTCGTCCTGCAAACACCATACCGTTGCACTCTTCCGAATCTTGTTCCTGTTGTAGAGCATCGCCGGAGCTGATATCACATCACGGTGAATCCGTGTAGTGTAAAGATAATTTAGTCTAGGTTTATTTATGATTTGTATACCTCCTGCTTGCAAAAACTACTCGAGGTGGTAAACAACAATAAATTAACATAAACAAGGGATGAAAACAGAAACCATAAACAAAGAAATCAATATATGTATAAAAATACAATATGAAAATATAGACAGAAAGTAAACTATAAACAAAAATATAGGCACCCGGCCAGGGATTGCACTTGCACTCAGGAGACCCAGGTTCTTCTTGGTTGTGGAAATGCACACCAAGGTGTTTGACAGTAACAAAATCACTCCTTAAATCGATTGCATACTTTAAAAAAAAACTCTGTTAGGCTCACCATGAATCTGAAGTGATGGGAGATCTTATCACTTTGCAGAATTTGGTGTTCTCTCTCCTTGCCACTGTACAGAGCTACCCTCCTCAAGCACAACAGAGGCAGTCCAGATCAGTTGGACTAAGGGTCTCTCTCCCAGGTGGATTCGCACAACACACCAGCCCAGGTTCTTGGAAGGACTTCATTCATGAAAGCCTCTCTTGGGATGGGTAAGACAATTCCATTTGTTCTAATAGATTCTTGGCCTTGGAGACCGGTAGTGGGGAGGGAGGTGTCTACATGGGCACAAGAGCACTTGACCAGCTGCCAGAATTTGTAGAAACAGAGACAACCCTGCCTATGAAAAGAACTGAAGGGCTAGAAACAAATAGAACAGTGAACTGTTGGCTATTCAAAGCCTTTAGAGCTATGTACGTGTGTTGTGTCATTACAGTCGTGACCGACTCTTTGTGACCCCATGTCCATGGAGTTTTCTTGGCAGGAATACTGGAGAGGTTTTCCAGTTCCTCCTCCAGGTGCCTACAGCACCTGGTATTCCTATGAGGTCTCCCATCCAAGTACTAACCAGGGCCGACCCTGATTAGCTTCCAAAATCAAGCGAGATTGGATGTGCTTAGGGCACCTAGGCAGCATTTAGAGCTATGTACAGATGTACATAATGAGACTGGTTGGATAGCGCACTACTTGGGAAGTTGGGGGTTTGATTCCCCACGAGGCCTCCTGGGAAAGAAGAGCCAGACTGGGTGGGTGGCCTTGGGCGACCTGCACAGTCCCAGGGAGCCCCCCAGCAGAAGGGTATGGTCAACCACTTCTCCATCCTCTACAGTACACCTTAGAGCCCCCTCTCCATCTCGGTGGACTTGGTGGTTTGTAGTTATTGCCTTGTGTGTATAATTATTATGCATTAGACTGAAATGTTTGGCTGGATCCATCTTCCCAGCTCAAAGGAAAACTGAAATCCAATTTCCCCCACACAGAGTAACCAGAGCAGACCCTTCAACACATACGTGAGCCCGTAGATTTCAACGGCCACTCTAGCTTGAGCTGGACCTCAGAGGTAGTGCGGGCCAAGGCGCCTTTCCTCTGGAGTGGCTCCCACTGATGGCGTGCGCCGATGCAAGCGCCCCAAGAACAACATCGGCTGGGGTTGTGGGTCGACCTGCTCTCTCCTTTCCTAACATCCGAAGTGATGGGGGCGGGGCGGCTCCCCGGCACTTCTCCTGCCGCACCACTTGTTGTGTCTAGGGAATTCACTTCGAATTCCCTCCGCTTCCCACCGAGGCGAGCTTAGACAATAGTGTGGGGGGGGGAGGGAAGAAGTCCTCCTCCCCCGCTGCTCCCCCTCATCTTCCCACTACTCCTCCTCCTCCTCCTCCTCCTCCTCCGCCAACTCCTCTCCCCACCTCTCCTCCTCCGACGCTGAAAGCAGACGGGACCAGCAGAGAGGGGGAAAAGGAGCGACGGAGCCGGGGTAGGTTGGCGGCGGGGGCGGCGGGGGGGGGCGGTGTTCTGGGGTCTGGTCGAGATCGGTCACCCTTCCGACCGAACGGCTGCGCCCTCGGGTGTGAGGGGGTGCGCTGCTGGAGAGGGAGGGGTGTGTGGAGGCGAGCGCTCGTCGGGGAGGTCTCCCCGAAGGATCGCCTCTGGATCTCTCCTCGCGCGCGATCCCGACGCATCTGGCAAAGGGGGCGACGCGCTGAAGGCGAGCTTCAGCCCGGGAAGGGCGAGGTGAGCTTGGACTCCGGCGCTCGGCCTTGGGGGGGGGGGTTGGAGACGGGCGGTAGGGAATCGACTGGTACGGTCAATTAGGGGCGATTAATTCCTCATCATCGCACGGGCACCGCTTCTAGCTTCCCTCCTCCCCTGGCCTCCTTTAATTGCAGAGGAGGTGGGGGGGGGAGAGATCGCTGGGTGAGAAGCGGTTTCCGACCGCCTTTTTTTCCGGCTCCGGGGGAACCAGGCGCTGTTCTCGCCTCTTTTACCTCTCCTGGGTTGCCTTCTACGGGTGAGGTGGGGGGTCTTCCACCCACTCGGACCGACAGATCTGGCGGTTGGCGGTGGTTCCAAATCTAAAAAAGAAACGGGTTGTCGGCAGGATCCGGGTACAGAATGGAGTTTGCCCAGACTACACGCACAGTCGCGGCGGGGATGAGTTGTGGTGGGGTCCACCGCTGGTTTAAGAGAAGGATTTCATCAGAGGCATAACAGAGATCGGTCAGCCGTGGTCTGAGATTCGTCACAATGATGTAGAACCTCCAGCCGCAACGGCAGTGTATCCCGCCTGGCACCTGCTGAATTCAGGGCGGCGGGCGGTTGCCTTCCAGTCCTGTGGCAGCTTGGGGGACTTCCCAGAGAGGGGTTTACTTGGGGCCGGGATAGGGCGAGTCCAAATGGATTCTTGTCTTCCACACATCCCAACGCCGATCATAGGGCGTGAGGGTATAGAAGATCCCTGATAATTAGGGCCGTCCCTTAGGAGTACGCCTCGTCGTATTCCACGGGATTTCTCCTCCAGCTGCGCCTGGAAGCGCCGCCTTAAACGCGCCTGGAAGTTGCAAGCCAAGGACGTTCAAGTTATAGTCATGAGAATGAATCGGTTGCTCGTAAATGCGCCAGAAGACTTCCCCTGTTATGCCAATCCGGGCGAGAACCTGGCAGAAGCTCATGGGTTTTCTCAAGGGAAAACGCGCATCGCGCACTCGCTTCTTTAGCGCTTCCTTTGGTTTCAATCCATGGGACTTCCGTTCCAGTCGCGGTCGCCGGAGAGGGCTGACCTAGCCCGCACAGGTTTTTATTTAAATGTTATTTTATTTAAATCAGCTATTTTGGTGCAACAATATTCATCCCCCATCCTCCTTTGGAAGATTACAGTCCTGAATCAGCCCCTTTCTGTGGCTTTCACCCACCTCAGTCGACCGCCGGTGGGTACTTGAGGCGCCGTGCCTCTGGGGAGGATGGGGTACTACCGAGGACTGTTCTGCCTCAGGCAGCAGCCTGTCGTGGGTCGACCCACACCCAAATAAAGTGCTTTCAAATACCCCAACCCAGCTGCACAGAAACTTTCAGCAAGTGCTTGCGACTCCTACCGAGATGGAAAACGGTGTCGTATCTCTGGCCTCTTGAGTTTTTTTAGCTCGTCTAAACTAAAGGACCGAAGGAGGGCGTGTGAAGGGGTAATTGGGGAAGTGGGGTAAACTCCGGCGGAGCCACCGAGTTGGTATCCTGTGCTTGACTGGGAGAGAAAGAAAAGAGAGAGTCTGTTTTAGCGATAAAAGCTTTTGAAAGCATCAGGGCAGAGGGGTTTTTTATGATAATTTTTTAAAAAAATCCCTTTCTTAGTAACATCAAAACGGAAAGTTTAGGAAAAGACCTTTCCCGCCTCTGCCGTCCCTTTTCTGTGACTCCCCGCCGGCACTGAATGCGCCATAAACCGGCTGAGACCCACAGCTCCGGGGAATCCATGGAACTCCCATATAGGTGGGCTGCCTCCTCACCGGATCCCCCCACTGGATTCTATAGGCCGCCTCCAGCAGCGGCTTATTATAACAGGATCTCGGCCGTAATCCGGGATGGACGCGGGAAAGGGCCGATCCTGTTGTCTTGTAATAATGTGATTACCTCCGGTATAGACGACCAGGTTGGGAAGGTCTATTATAATCGTTCAAAATAAATATATTTGTGTAGCAGAAAATCGAGACGGAAGGGGGAAAGGGGTGAGCATGACCCCGACGAATTTTAAAAAAATCTTAGGAATGTTCGACCTAAGTTCTGAATACACACGCCCCAAAAAGGCGAAGGGGTTTTAAGATCTCTTTTCCTGTTACTTTATTTAGCGTGAACGCCGCTCCGGTTGTTAACGGCGTAGCTAGTAGGGAAAAGGTGCGAAATGGCCCCCGTGGTCTGCGATCCTTAAGCGGCTTTATCCGGAATTGTGAAATCGATGGCAACTCTTTCTTTTTCCTTCCGCGGTTGAAACATAAAATACGGAGCCAAATCGTACTTGGTGTTGCACACGCAGGCTTGTCTGTAAACCTATTTCCTATCATCCATATCGCGGCATGCTTTCTCTACATTCCAGGCTTCATTAAGTAGGGGGGGGGAATCTTTGGGAGGGGGGGGCTGGCGGAATGTAAGAACAAGAGTTCGAGTTTTAGAAGAGGTCGCCGAGTTAGCCTGTGCCAGCGTATAGGATAGATAGATAGATAGATAGATAGATAGATAGATAGATAGATAGATAGATAGATAGATAGATAGATAGATAGATAGATCACTCTTCTGTCGCCTGTCACCTCTGTGAATGGCAAATTTGAAAGCGTGTTTTGTAGAGGCCGTTTAAATAAGAAATGTTTCCCTCTTCGGCGGTTTATATTTCATTAACCATAAACTCTACGAAGTTAAGATAGTTCTGTGTACATTTCTACGTTAGCCTTCTTTTATACCGGTCCGATTAGGAAAGCCGGAACAAAACTGGCGAACACCCCAAACAAGCGGCGGCGGCGGCGGCGGGGGGGGGGTTGTACCGACAACTCATATCATTCTCTGGTTCGGCTCCAGCAGTGTCGATAAATTGAGGCACGATCCCGTCCCAATGAGGCCCGTTAAAGCTTTCGATCCTAAGGAAGGAAGAGTCGAGGCGGTGTCACGGAGAAAGTGACCGACCCAGGAGACACGGGTTCGAATCCCCGCTCCTCCATGGAAACTCACACGAGGGACGTGTGAAAACTGGCAAAACCGCTCCGGAAATACCTCCCGTATCTTGGAAAACCTGTTAAGGTCCTTAGAAGTCCGAGGCTACTGGACTTCTACTTGACATGTAAAAGTTCAGTAGCACGGGGTGGCTTTTTTCTCAGAGTGAAAACCCAGAGGTTCAGACCGCCGGTCTCATAGGGTTCAACAGAAGATATTTTCATGAATGGAACGCGCCACTTTAAAAAAAAACATAACAGAAAGTGACCTGGCTGCTTTACTTTGAAAGCGGGTTTCTCAAAGGGTTTCTGGGTGCTTTATTGACACTTTTTGGAAGAGAACGTGTTCAGGTATGTGTCCAATCCATTGATAGTTTAGGCGACAGGCGTTCGCATGGCGCGTAACACACCTAAAAAGACAACTGCCCCCCCCCAAACCTCCTGGAGGTGAATTTGCTATACTTGCGGGGGGGGGGAATAACATTTTTTTAAATTGCCACAAATGCAGTCTTCCCCTATCCCTTCCAAGGCAGAGCTAAGTACCACCACGGTGGGGGGAAAACCTCTTGACTTTGTACTCTAGCGTTTTAAGTTAGTTAGTTATTTGGTCATGTTCCTCCCAGTTGTAACATCGAAGGAGGAAAAGTAACTTGGGTTATTCTCCGATGAAGTGAGAAGGAATCGGCGCTAAACTGGACCTTACCTCTCAGCTAGAGCAGATGCATGGTACTGGATGAAGAGTCCTTAATTATTCACTCCCCAAGTCTCATGGATTGTTAGCCGGGACTAACAATTCGATTTCGGCTATCTACGCTCTAATGGTAATGATCCAAGCCGATTAACGGGAACTAAGCTTTCAAAGAAATGATCCCTCATAAACGTGCCATGATCTGCGCTTTCAAAAAACAAAGTCAAAATACAACCCTTAATAATTCCTATGTCGCTAAATTTTGTACAGGACCGCAAGGTGTAAATATGTTGCAAACCCCCCCCCCCCGTGGCTTTCGGCCTGATGGGCTGTATGTCGATCGAATATAGATAGATAGATAGATAGATAGATAGATAGATAGATAGATAGATAGATAGATAGATAGATAGATAGATAGATAAAGGGTAAATTCCTGAGGACCGGAAATTCTGCCCGTCTAAATTACGAGGAAAACGGAGATTCATTGTCATGCCAGTGAATGTCGTGCCATCGCGAGCCACGAGTTTCCGTGAGACCGACCCTGCCCTTAACTTAAAACCCGCTCCTTAACGCACCGGGATCTATTGGATTAGAACCCATGAAAATGGATTTCCCGTGCGAGGAAATGTACCGGAGACGGACCTTCGAGAGAAAAGCCCTTCCTTACCATCGGGCCCGGAGTCCTTCAAAACCACTTGAATGCCGGGACGCTTCTCTTTCCCGTAATGTTTATGAAGAGTGAGGCGTCTGATTGTTTTTCGTGAGCCGCCCACGTTAGGAGAGGCGGCACATTAAAGTCTTAAATGCGAGTTACTCGCTTACCTCTTCTGAGGAGGAGTTCAACGCATCCTGTAAGGGTTTTCCCGCTTCCTTTTGGCCTCATAACACCCCTGCCGGGTCGGCGAGGCTGAAGAATACAGGGAGATCCGAACTCACAAAGGAATTTCGTCGCAAACCGGGGGTGGGTTTCAGCCTGAGATTTCCCCTTCCGGCTTCCTTATTCGCCCCATTACACGCGCTCGCCTTTAAAATTGGGATCGACCAATGGACCCCTTTGCTGAAAGGCGGTTTTGGAAGCCTGGCAAAGACGTATCAGCGTAGGAACCAAATCCAATTTCTGAGCATGGTTGTTGGAATTGTGTGGTATATTTCCAGTAGATCGTATCAAAATACAGGGCATCTTGTTTACTCAGAAGTAAAGACCATTGCGTTAAACACGGTTTACGTTATAGGATCCTTGGACACCAGGCATTATAAAATATGATATAGGCCTCCCCTACTTTCCTCCTGTTTGCTATCTAGACGGATTTGCTATTATTAAAAATAAAAAGGCTGAACAAACAAAATAAATCAAAATGCAGTTCACTCGAAAATTGGGTCCGTTTCGATCCTATGCGTTGACGCGAGGATAAATTCGGTTTTAAGCAGGCTCAGTGGTCAAAAACGAAGAAGCGGCCTTACCAGCTATTTTCTAACCATGGGGGGGAGGCAAAAGCCCTTCTCTTTAAATTGATTGTCAAAAGAGTTGAAAAATTCGGAAATATGCAAAAAAGATACTCGCTTTAAAACTGTACAGTTAAACCAATAATGGGGTAAAGAAAATAGAAATTGCTTTCAAGAGAATAATTCTTATTTTGTTTTTTGTTTTTTGTTTTGTTTTTCTGAGCGTCATTTCTGGCAGACTTATTAATAAAAACAGCCATCATCATCTTTTAGTTTACTTGGTAAAAATGTTATCTCAGTAAAAATCACAATGAAAGATGTTTCTGTAATTGGAAGAAAGGAGGGGGGGCAATCGGATGTAGTTAAGTCGAGTCGAGCAGACACGGCCGAGTTCGAACGCGCTCGTTACAGTTTGAACCCGCGGCCTTTGATGAGCGCCGTTCCGTCGGAAACGTTACCTCCCCAGCGTTTTGATTTGTTCCGGGGTTCCGTTAAGGAACGAACGTCTCCCCCGCCCGTTCTTCTTAGGGTTCTTGGGGCATCGCGGCTGGTTCTCACCCTCCCTCTCCTAATTTATTTTTTATACATACCCTCTCAAGATCCGACAAGGCAGGCAAGGCAATGGACGGATCCCTGACGCGGAAGGAAGGTGGATCTCAGCAGCACCATCACCCGTCTTCGTAGCCGATTTTCCTTCCCGAGGGGGATCAGGCAAGGTAGACCCTCCTCTGCCTTCCTTTCCAAACGTTCAACGGAAAGTGTGTGTGGGGGGAAGTCTCTTGCCTTCCCCCCCATTCCTAAGCCTTGTGAATCCTTAAATACCTACACGGTAAAACGAATAAGATAGTCAGACCAACAATCATCATTCCCTCCTCAAATCATTCTTTCTGTGGGACCCTTTGATCACCAACCATCTTTCATTCATTCACCCCAAACAATTGCCCAGAATTTAATTTGTTTAAATCCCTGTATTTCCCCCAAAATCAATTTAAAATGGTGATAATTTAAAAAGTCATGCAATACTAAATGTGACCATTTCCAAGTACTGTAAACACTACTAAACTGGATGGAGCATCAGCTCTGGTAAATAGTGTAAGTTTGCAGCCTAAGGCCTTATTGGTTCCTTTGCAAGTGTGTGCCTTTGTAGCCCACTTTTGCCTCAAAGGAGGCATACGTGTCTCTCCTTCCTCCTATTGTATCTTCACAGTGACCCCTGAGATGGGTAAGAGACAAGGACCCCCTGGCATTTACTCAGTGAGCTTCAAGACCTAGCAGGATGCTGGATTTATGCAGGAACAAAAAGTGAAACCACCAGGCTTCAGATTCTGAGCAGGTCTCTAAGCACCCCTCCCCAAAATGTGAGAATAAGATACACTTTGGGTTAAAGCCACGAGGCCTCTTAAACCTGGCCTTGTTAAATTCTCGGCATGTACTGATCCAGCTCTAGCTGGGAGCTAGTTTAAAAGGAGACCTCCCAAATCCCGGGCTAGCGCTTTGACCACTACATCACACTGCCTCTCTTTTCTGCCTGCCTTGCTTTAGGTGTGTGCCCAGGAGTAAGTCATCTGCGTTCAATGGATCGAAGCCCAGCAAAATGAAGACCAGGTTGCAACTTTAACCAGGTCGAGCTGAACGCTGTAGGGTTTCCCCGGGCTTTGATCTTAAAATTCACAGCTCCCACTCCCAGTGTTTCCCTCTAGGTCTGAAAGTAGCCATTCCCTGCAGGCATGCTGCTGTGAACCAGGTGTCCTGTGAAATCATGCTGGCAGCTAAGCAAGGGCCAGCAAAGCAGGGAGGGGATCTCCAGTTGCCGGACTACAGGTCCCATCATCCTTAGCTAGCTCAGCCAGAGGTGAGGGATTCTGGGAGTCATTGTCCAGCAACATCTGGAGGGCGAAATCCCTATGAACTTAAAACAGGCATGTCCAAACTTCGGCCCTCCTGATGTTTTGGACCACAGCTCCCAGGATTCTAAGCTTAGATGGCCAATGGCAAAGGACTGTGGGAGTTGAGGTCCAAAACATCTAGAGGGCCGAAGTTTGGACATGCCTGACTTAAAATGCCCACCCAGAGCAGAAGCTGTTCTGTTTCAGAGATGTGTATAATTGGGTGTTCTGGCTATGTTTTGGGACGTCCTTAAGGCGTTTTGCTGCCTGAGGAAAAAAAGGACAGAATAGTGTGGCACTACTAAAGTCAGGTAGTGGCAGTAGCACCTGATCCCGCATCACCCACTATCAGAGACTTAGGCACCTACCTAAGCTGCTCTTCTCTCTGTGGGCCTTTTTACACGACCCCTAAGATACGCTGGCCACTTAAATTCGGACCAGAGATCTTAGGGGTTCGTCGCTCTTCCTCTGTCCCCACCCCCCTCCGCACTTCCTGGTTGCTGGCTGCGTGAGGGAGGGAGAAAAAGAGAAAGAAAAGCATGCCGCTCACCTGCTCACCTCGTTCTGCCTCTTGTCTCTGTAAGGCCATCAAGTCCAACCCCCTCATCTCTGTAAAAGTAGCTCTTAAATGGGTGGGAGCCAAAAAGCAGCAAACAGAAGCGAGGAGAGCCCCGCACTCACTATCGTTGCACCCCATCAAAGATTTTTCACCTCCAAAGAGAAGGTACAAGAAAAGTGCGCTGGGTCACGCTAAAGTGGGCGGGGTTGCACTTAATTGTCTGCAAACTCCGGAGCTGGTGGGGAAACATTTTTAAGCTCCGGAGCTTGCAGCCATTTGCAGCGGAGCTTAGGGGTCGTGTATAAACGCCCTGTGTTGGATCAAGGTGACTATGTGGTCGTGCCTTGCCATTTCAGAGCAGTAAATGAGGCATTCAGACCCTTCTCCATGCAAAGACCCAGCAGAATCATTCACTTCCCAAGGAGGCTGCCTGCTGCATCTCTGAAGGAGTTCCAGGTCTGGTCTGTCACCGTCTTGTCAGAAGGCATGTCCAGAACAGAGATGCATGCAGGAAGAGAGAGGGTAGAAGTAGTTCAGTTCATGGTTTTGCATGTTCTGAAAAAAACAAAAACTTTCAAGAGATGTAAGAGGGAAAGAAAGGTATCACTGATTCATTTTCACTCTGGAAAACTTCAATCCCAGATGTTTGGGTTCTGAAGAAGGGAAATGACCAAGAACAGACTGGTGTGCCGAAACGAGCAGGAGTGATCATTATCTCACACACTATGAATGAATCCTGCACGTCCCAAATGAGAGAGATGAAACACTTTAAACAGAATTGTGATGCTCTAGTTCTGGAGGAGGACATTAAGAGAAGGCGCTTAATTCAAGCTACCTATTAAATTCAGGGGATTATCAGAATTTGGGACTATTATCCCTAATGTATAGGATCAGTCACTATTTTAGGTAACCACATTCCTTTCAGAGGTCTTAACTTTACAAAATCATGACAGCTATCAAACCCTGCAGAGCAAAAAGCAACACTACCAATGATATGATCTATTTTTTAAAAAAAAAACCAGTTGGCAAAAGGTAAGGTCTGTGCTGGTCTGAATAGCATTGCCGCCTACTTTAATCCGTGACAGCAACTAGTCATTTAAAGTATTAGTTGGTGAGATTCCCCCTGACCTGCAGGCTTATGAAAAGTCTCACTTGTTGCTTTCCACTAATCAAACTGCTAACAAATCACATTTGTTTATCTTAGGCACCTACTAGGCCTAACCACATATGATTTAGTTCTAATAGGGTAGATTTATCTCATGGCGCAGGACTTGAACAGTTTCACGGTTTGGGGGACCCCCCCCCCTTACTGTATTTGTTGTCATTCCCGGAGAAACTGTATTGTGGGCAGGAGATCGATTTGTATATGTTTATTGGGCAGGAAAACGGGAAAGGATAGGCCAAGAGGGAGCTCCTTCTACCCTTTCTATTCGGGGAAGGTGGGGTGGAGACATGACAACAACCCATAAGGGTCTTTAGAACGCCAGCCACCCATGAACAGACCTCTCTTATGTTTACTTGAATCCATTCTGTCTTAACTGAATCCAATTCCACTGGGAATCCAATAAGACAATTATTATTCCTTTCCATTCACTGATAGGACCCTGTCCCAAAATATGACAGGTTAATTTATAGGGGGGGGGGAATTTTCCTGGCCATATTCAGAGTGCCTTTTCCTCAATGGATACATCACAGACAGTCACACATTTGGCATTAACCGGAAATGTTTGTTAACCTAGAAACCTCCAATGTATTTTCCTTCTCCCCTCATGCCCTTTGTTCTTGGTTGTTTATTCTTTGTTCTTTTCCTCTCCTTGAGACTCCAAGTGCCCACCTCCTGCCCACTGAGAAATGATGTAGCTGGTGTGCGAGTGTTCTTTTTGATTCGGAAAGCCCTCTTGGAGATGGAGTTGTGGGCGAGCAGATGGGCAACCCTGGCCGATAGGAAACCTGGAGAAGTGCTGCACAAGTTGAGAAAGCCAGGACTGAGCTTGGAACAAATCCTCCCATCCCTTTGGTGGTGGGGGGCATGTCCCCCCCCCCTCGTTTTCATCCGATCGACACTGTGGGGATAAAAAGATTGTGCTCTGAAGGAAATGTACAAGAGTTCTCAGCTGGGGGGGAAAACCAAGCACCCCAAGCAGATCCATTGATCAGAGGGAAACAGCCCAGGGCACTTTGGGTGGTGTTAGACGGCACTTCTCATCATCCTGCTCTCTTGCCTTTGCCTTGTCACTCTGATTGATGCTGTACTCGCACAGCCTCAGGAGAGCTTCCACCCTAGCCATAAATGGACTCACAACTAACAGCGCCCGAGAAAAGGGGTTGGCAGCCCAGCACTGAGACCTCAGGCATGGAATTCTGTGAGTATCCTACTCCAGGATTAGGCAACTGTAGACTTGCAGTTGTTGTGGTTGAACTCCAGTGCCTATCAGGCTGAGGCAGTAGTTGGAGATACTAAGGGCTAGAGTCCGGCACCATCTATGCTGTCCACACCTATGCTGTCACGGGTTGGATGTGGGAGGCCAAGTGTGACCATTTTCCAGGCGTTGTCCTCCTGATGGTATGACTGATGTTTTGGATGGGACTTCCCAATGCCTGCTTCCAAGGGCTCGTAGGGGAAGGAGTTAAGCTCACCTGTAGCCGTAGAGCTCCACGTTGCCCACTTCTGCTGCACCCCATGGTGGTTAGAGCTGGAGATGTTCTGTGGCTAGAAGATCCAACCACTCTGGCCCCTTGTTGTCTCCAAGAAAGGACACTGAGCGGATATTGAGTACCTTGGGGTTTTTCTGGTTGGCAAGTAGTTGAGAAGGCTGAACCCGAAGGACAAATATTTCCCACCCTCCTTCCTTTGTCCCCTTGAAGGGTGGTAGTGGCCACCACCCTCCCTTGCCCTTCTTTCTCCTTATTTTTATGACTAACCAAGAGCCTCTTCTCTTCCACCTTGGCAGGTCCATCTTCTGCTGACAGGCCTGGAGAATGAAGACCGAAGAGGCCCCGTCTTGTCTGCAACAAGCCACGCCAGTCTTGGGCTATGGTGAGTTTGGGAGATAAGGAGAGCTGCTCAGACAGGAGTGGCGTTGGCGTGGGGGGAGTGGAAAAGGTGCCCCCACCCCCAGGCCAGAGGTCTTTGTGGAATGTTTGCTTGGCGATCCCGCTGCCCCTAACATGCCAGCTGGCCCTAGTTTTAAATACCTCCTGGAAACTCTGACTCAGTCCTTCCAGATACTAACTGTCTTGAAGGCCTACCCAGTACTGCAAATATAAAATGTTGTGGGTGTGATAGACAAAACAGGGGAACCAAAGTGGTGTGGAGTGGGCAGAGTGTAGCGTTGGGCCTCAAGAGGGTTGAGATCAGTTCCCTGCTTGGTCCTGGAAATTAATCTGGGAAAATCCCACATCTCTGGGGGACCCTATTGTAAGCTGGAAGTGAATTGATGGCACTTAAAAATAAAAAGAGATGCTAAGCTTCAGCCTCCTCCTCTTGTGTGTTCACTGGGATTGCTGATCTCCACCATGAATGCAGGGCAGAGATAAGAGTGCCTCTGCACGTGAACAGAGCATCCTACTTGGATGACAAAATATATTGTTTACTTATTTCAACCAGTGTAAGAGATATGAGATCAACAGAACAGGTATGACATGTGATAGGTCCCACAAGTCTTCTACAACACTGTCTGAAAGCCCTTGTCCGCATGCGAGTACAGAATTTTTTCATGTATAAGACCATATTTTTTTCAAAAAATATAAGACTAAAAATTGAGGGCCATCTTATACATGGAAGTAAGTTAAGCAGAGACCTGCGCAGTTGCAAAACTGTAATTTTGTGTTGGAAAAGTAGAGGTTATCTTATACACAGAGGTGTCTTATGGACGGGAAAATATGGTAACATGTTTCTCGGCATAAGGCAGGTCCACAACGTTCAATCTGATTCTGGCTTGTGTTCATCTTGCATGTATTCATCAATAGGTCTGTTCCATTCCAATTCCACAACAGTTTGTTTTTGAATGAATAATATACAGTACATGTCATTTTATAATACATAGTGTAGGATCTTTTCTCATACAAAAAGGACTTCAAAATGTATTCTCCCTAAAAATGTGCATTTCTAGAGACAATTTTTGTATATGTCTTGAGCTGAAGATTCCACCATAAGTTGTGTGTTGACAAAATGCTTCCAACTTCTAATGATCCCATGAATTCATCACCCCTTGAATGAATTATTTCTCCCCCCCCCAAGTTATTGATAACCCCAGAGTTATGAATAACTCTGCTTAGGTCTTGAAAATTCAAGGCTGTGGCTTCATTTAAGGAGTCTGTCCATCTTGTGTATGGTGATTTTATTGTCTTACTCCCTTTGGCTTTTCCTGGGAGTCTTGCATTCACATGACAATAATTAGGCTGTATACAAGTACAGAATTGCAGCATAATTTGAGATCCTTCCACGCACCATCTGATCATGATCAGAGCATGATCAGACCCTTTGACATTTCAGGGTGAGACGCTTGGCCCACAAATTGCCCGTATACACATGATAAGCTGAGCTTTTGTTTTCAGTAAAAACAATGGGTTCCCTCTTGTTTTCACCTGATTATTTTAGCGTGCAGCTACAGGACACATTGGACAGTCCACAGTCTCTGTGGAACTTGAGCCTGCCCATCTTTATTTCGAAGCAAGACGTACTGTGTTCAATAAGGGCTTAGGCCCAGTGAAGTGTGCATGAAACGCCAGGCCCACATTCTCAGCTTGCTTTGCCTCTGGAAGCAGTGGAGAAGTCTGGGGGAAATTATACCCCTCTCCCAGTAACTTTCAAATAAGCAAACTGAAAGCCTGAAATGCACAGAGGGGAGCAGAAAGGCTGTTGAAATGGTATCTCTGGGACAATTATGCCAGAAGAGTTTCCACTAACGCAGCAATGCTTGGCATTTTGCAGTTAAATAAAGTGGAATAATGCTGCACAAGAGAGGACTGTTTTCACAGGGCTCAAACAATTTCCATTTCTTTATTACTTTTAATTTCAGTATAATTATCAGCACATGCAGCAGGATGGAGGCATGTGAGGGGAAGAGGTGCCACAATTAAAATGAAAGGCCTTGCTCTTCAAACATCACCACTTTCACTTGGCCTGACTTTATCTCTCTCTCTCTCTCTCTCTCTCTCTCTCTCTCTCTCTCTCTCTCTCTCTCTCTCTGTGTGTGTGTGTGTGTGTGTGTGTGTGTGTGTGTGTGTGTGTGTGTGTGTGTGTGTGTGAGAGAGAGAGAGAGAGAGAGAGAGAGAGAGAGAGAGAGAGAGAGATTCACAATCAAGAAATTCGGGCCGAGGATGTGATGTCATCTAAAGGAGCACAGTTTGTGGGCCAAGCGTCTCACCCTGAAATGTCAAAGGGTCTGATCATGCTCTGATCATGATCAGATGGTGCGTGGAAGGATCACAAATTATGCTGCAATTCTGTACTTATATTGGCTCTCACATTCAGATGCACTCAGTTTGATTTTATAAGAATTGGACTGCTATTATTACAGGACGATCCAAATTTGTCCCATTCCCCCTTACATTCACGCATAAGAATGAGAGCTGAATATTGGGACTTGGAATTTTCTTCTCTCGTTCCAAACATTTACACCCAAATCCTTCGGTCTTCTTTCGTTAACCCTGTGGCACCATCTTCAGAAACATGACGGATGTGTTCTCTTCATATGTTAATTCTTAAGCATCCTCCAGCATTTCGCCAACCTGGAGGGCATCGTAGCAAACCTGTAGCACCAAATATGCCTTTGATAGGTCCCTGCCTGGTACAGGGCAAAGCCATGCATCTTTCCTCCTACTCCAATGTGATCCTTCCCAGCGTGTAATCCCCACCCGACCCCGACCCCTGAGCTATTGGCCTTAAAAATGACATATACCAGCAGACAAGTTATGCAACAGTGCACGATATCTTCCAACCATCCTATTACAGAAGAAAGCCAGTTCCTTCGTAAAACGCAGATGGAGGCAAGCTCCTCCTTCAATAAATAGCCGGGATACAGTCCTCTTAAGATAACTTTGCTTCTAACAATGAATTAATTGTGCCTTACCCCCTACACATTTGTGTAACTTCAGACTGCAAACCTAGGGCACGACTGACGTGAGTGTGACACACATGCGTGTAAACGTCCAGGGCCTTTAAAGACAGCAAAATGCTGACAATAGAAGTTGCTGGCAGGTCAACAACCTTTAAGGTGGGGTGGGGGGATATGTGGAATTAAAACAGGCAGAGGGACTTTCCCTGGAAAACTGCTGTCTAAGGCCCAGAAAAAAAGAATTCAAAGCAACATCCTTCCTGCTAAATGTCACAGATCGCTAATTTCTGCTGTGGGCTATTAACCGGCACAGTAGATAATTTCATCTCTGAGATGGTATAAATACTGCTTGTGCACTGTTGAAAATAAGCAGAGGCAACCTTAAAATTTCAAGGTGGTGGAATACAGCTTGATCAATGGCTCGTTCAGAGAAGCTGACTCTCGAATTGAGAATATTTAAAAGCTTAAACAAATTTATCAGGATCTTGTTTCCTTTTGGGGAGGGGGGGAGAGTTCTCCCACCCCCTTTACAGCTGTAGCACTAATTCTAGGAATGTGTGACTACGCTATACTAGTCAGAAAAAGATCAATGCATTTATGATCCGTTTCCTATTCTATTTTATTTTTCTCTTTTATTCCATACTAATGTTTCCCTCTTATATCAGGCTATTCTCATTTTGGCCACACACTTGGAGAATGATTTTGCTATTAGTAAATATCATGCTAATAATGTACAAAGCCTGGAACAAAAGACCTAGGGGAGCAATAAGGATGTTGTGATATGAAAATACAAGCTACAAATTCTAGACACGTTTCACGTCTGAATGGACATATACAGGGTTGTTTTGTTGTTTTCAAGGGAAGGCAGAGGTTTTTCCCTCAATTTCAAAATTATCTTTCAATAAACTCTATTTTTTGTTTATTTTTCTGCCAAACACAAAAAAGCAAAACAAACTGTATTAGTGCACTTAAATGGCACACCATCCTTGAGTACTTCAGAATATTACTGAAATTCTATTAAAATGTTCCAAGTACATATTTATTATTCCAGAAATTCTATCACAGTATATGTTTGTTTTTTTAAAAAAAAAACTTACTCAGATTGATTGAATTTCACTATAAATTTTAAACTCCTCATTTCGAAGTTTGTGAAATAAATATAAAAGCCGTCATATCCCAGAACCTGGATTTTTTACTTTATATTTGCCACTAAAATCCAGGTTGCATTAGATGGCTTGTGTCTCACTCTACACGTCTTTGATTATTATGTATAAGGAACAGAATGTGATATTAATTGAGTTTGTGTATTTTGTCCATTTCTGTTCTTAATTTTCTGCAACAAACCTGACAATTTTAACTAGTCTACATTTAATAAATACGTACTAGCTAAACCTAAAGCTCACGATGTTTCATGGGAGGGAAGATTTGAACCAAGGTAAAGGCATGCAAATAACAAACTGTAATAAAATCTCAGCATCAGAATTTGCTGAAACAGGCTAAGGCCTGCAGTGCTTCCTTGCTTGGGGCTGGATTTGATTATTCCCTTCCAGCTATGTCGTTCTAAGAGGATGAAAACAGCTACCTGAGTCAAGCTACTCTGTGGAGTGATGGTGATATTTGAAGGAACATTCTGCTGTTTTCTCCTCTTTTTTGTTCTCCAGGTATGGAGGTACTCACTCCCCTCCATCCAGCACTGGTTGTTAGGCCTCATCTAGAGTACTGTATCAAACGTTTTACCATCCTTCAAGAAGGAGGCTGGCAAATTGGAAGAATTTCAGTAGAGGGCAACTGGGAGGACCTGGGGCCTAGAAACCAAGGCATGTATAGGCTTGAGAAAAGAGGTCTGAGGGGAAATATGATAGCACTTTTCAAATACTGTAATTTTTCCCCATCTATAAGATGCCCCCATGTATAAGATGCCCCCCTTTTTTCCAACCCAAAATTACAGTTTCGCAACTGCGTGGTTCTCTCCTCGGTTGACTTCTGCGCATAAGATGACCCTTGATTTTTAGTCAAACAATTTCAGGCATACATATAGTCTTATACATGGAAAAATAAGGTTATTTGAAAGGTACAGCGGTACCTTGTATAAAGGAATTAATTTGTTCCACCTGACATTATGTTAAGCAAATGTGCCTTTATACAAATTTCCCATAGGAATGCATTAAAACAGTGTAATCCCTAATCACAACCATTTTTATGTTGTACGGATTTGCCCCATAGACGATTCTGTCAAGCAAATTTCCCCTCTCTCCGGAATTTTTTATGTTGTACAGATTTTATGTGATACAAACCGTTTGTTATACGAGGGTCCACTGTAATTTATACAGAGGGAGAGCAGGATCTGTTCTCAGTCATCCCAGAATGCAGGATACATAAATAGGGGCTCAAGCCACCAGAAGCCAGATTTAGACTCAACATCAAGAAGAACCTCTTAACTGTTAGATCAGGGCTGTTCAACTTTGAACAGGCCAAGGTCCACTTTTTCCAACCCAAAGTGCCTGAGGGCTACTACACTAAAACCGCTACTTACGAATTTTATCCATTCTGAGCACATGCTCATAAGTAAAAACCTTTGTAAGTAGAGCAGCAGTTTCTCATAGGAATGCATTGAAAACCAATTAATCTGTTCTGGAGAGAACAGATTTCAATGCACCATGGCCCTTGAACTGCCCCACTCAGCTGACACAGTGAGCTGGCAGACTCAGAACTTTGCTGGGTCAGTGGTGGTCCTTGGGATGGGGGAGGGAGGGGTGGAGAACTTATCCCCTCACTTTTTTTATTGATGGCCGGCAGGCTACTTTTGAACCCTTCATGGGCTACCAGTAGCCCGCGGTCTACCTGTTGGGCAGGCCTGTGTTAGATCATTAAAACAGTGGAATCAATTACCCCCAGGAAGTGGTGAGTGCTCCAACACTGGAGGCATTTAAGATAAACCTAGACCACCATCTGCTTTGATTTGGATCGCTACACTGAGCAGGGGGTTGGACTTGATGGCCTTACAGGTCCCTTCCAGCTCCGTGATTCCATCCTTCCTCTGCTGTGCCCATGTTTGATCCAATCTTTGGCTGCTGAAGGGCTCTGAAAGACCCAGCCAGCTCGCCTTGTCTCTAACTTGTTATTTTATATTGTTTATTGGCTTACAATAATCAATTTATTTTATATACATTTTTTTGCTTTCTTATATTGGTTTGATTGTAAACCACCAGGTGTTCCTCTGGAAGACGGGCAGTATAGAAACAAACAAACAAACAAACAAACTTCAGTAAAGGTTATCAGTCACTGAAGAACTTTGTTTCTATGGTCAGATCACACAACTGTTGTTTGGCTTTGCTTTTTGTTTGTGTTTGTACTCATGTCATGAGTTGAGTCTGAGTCATGGGGGGGGGGGAAGAAACCTGAGTTGAGTCTGAGTCAAGTCACTGATGCGACTTAAGTTCAACTCGGCAGTGAGCCCTGTGACTCAAGACCCATCCCTGGTGGGTGCCACCCTGCTCTGACCACAGGCTACCTACATTATTTGCCAAGCCCACGTAGGTTTTCTGGCTCCCACATCTCTCTAAGGACTGTGGTCCATATCACACTGAGATTCTGCTGGGTAGAATAACATGGAAGTGTAGTAATGCAGGATCACACCACCTGTGCAAACATTGGCAATCCGCAAGTGGAATATGGGGTTGCTTCTTCATGGAGGTTGCCACTTGCTCCCCGTTTGCAGGATTGACACAATTCTGCATTATTCCTCCAGTGGAAGCTCAACAGGACAGTGGTCTATAAGTTTGGGAGGTCAGTATTCCTCCATCAGAAGCAACACTAGTCTCTGGAAGTGAGAAAGCCCTCATCTACAGGTGAGAGCTTTAGGCCTTTATAGTCCATGGAATTTCCCATTTCAAGGCTCTCCTTCTGGATTTAAACAGGGGGCACTTAGGTTTGACAGGCTTACTATCTCACTTTTGGTGATGGAATGAAGTGCAGGGGCAGGAGAGACCTGTTCCTCCACATTTTTCAGAAGGGATTTGTAGTATGGGGCATGGTGGCTCAGCAGGCTAGAGCGCTGAAACTGTCCGCTGCAAAGTCGGCGGGTCAGCGGTTCGAATCTTGGGTGCCACGCAACAGAGTGAGCTCCCGTTGTTAACCCCAGCTCCTGCCAACCTAGCCGTTTCAAATGCAAGGAGATAAATAGGTACCACCATAAAAAGCAAGAAGGCAAACAGTGTTCTGTGCACAGAAACACATTCAGCCATGCCGGCGACATGGACGCGGACTTGCACAACACTGGCTCTTTGGCTTAGAAATTAAGATGAGCACTACCCCTAGAGTCAGACACAACTAGCACCCATGCGCAGGGGGAACCTTTACCTTTTTTTTTTTTACTGTAGTCATGAAGTTTCATGATTTGGATCATACTGGCCTTGTGTTACTTACTCTTCACCACAATCCATCACTTGCATAACGTGATTAATGACAGGGTAGACGATATTTGCCTGCATCACTTCATAAAACCTTTGCACCTTTTTCTTCAGCTTCAGAAAATGGCTGCTCTTAAAACACTAACAACCAGGAGTCTACTGGCACCATAACGTCAAATTTTGTTGGCAGACACTTTTGCTGGGGTGCAAACTGACTTCTTCTACCTGGAAATGTGTGTTAGCTCTTATAATATACCCCCCAGCCCACCTTTGGAACAGTCCTGAAAAGGATGGCATCTTCCTTTATACACGACCCCTAAACTCCGGGGCAAATGGCTCCCAGCTCCGGAGATTAAAAATGTTTACCCACCAGCTCCGGAGTTAACAGGAAATTAAGTGCGACCCCGCCCACTTTAGCGCGTCCCAGCGCAGCTTTCAGGTACCTGCTTTTTGGATGTGAAAAATATTTGATCCGGTGTAAGGATAATGAGTGCAGGGCTCTCCTGGCTTCTGTTTGTTGTTTTTCTGCCCCCCCCCCCGCCCCTTTAAGAGATCTGAATGCTGCCGGGAACAGAACGGAGGTAAACCGGCATTCTTTTCGTTCTTTTTTCTCCCTCCCCTCAGGCAGCCAGCAACCAGGAAGTGTGGAGGGGGGTGGGGACAGAGGAAGAGCGACGAACCCCTAAGATCTCTGGTCCGAATTTAAGCAGCCAGCGGATCTTAGGGGTCGTGTAAAAAGGCCCCCTGTTCTTTCAGTGTGCGAAAAGTTGGGTGGGTAGCTTTCCTGTGGGCTGGACCAATTAGATCTAATAAATGAATCCAATGATCAATCAAAGTTCGTTGGGTGCCAAAGGGCTCAAAGCCTGAACTGTGTTTATGTTTGTTAAATAACCACTGCGAATCCACCCCACACACCCTTGCCTCTTTGGTGGCCTGCAAGAGAAATGAAGGGTTAAAAGAAACAAACCACCCTCTTTCTCCATCCTTCCTTGAGTAACTCAGTTACCTTTCTGTGAAAATAAAGATGAAGCAATGTCTGGGCAATCAGACCTGCTGTCCAATACTTATTATTTATGCCCTACCCTACACTGTTACACAGCTCACGTGGATGGCGCTAGATCACAGGCCTGAATCACATGCTGCAAACCTTGGCCACCAACTTGCTTGGTTACTTCCTGGTATAATTTAAAGCTTGCTTCAGCTCCAACAAGCAAGTGCCAAGGGCCTGGTTTGAGTCCAGTGAGGGATGCAGCTCTCTTTATTCTAGACTGAACCTGCATGCAATCAAACAAAATCAGCCAATACCAAGAGTAAGCACCTTGACTGCCATGAGGGGAAAAGATCAATGGGTTATCATCTTCCCGACTGTGGCGAATGATTTCACATGAGATCATGTGAGAAAGCCTTCAAGAATACATCGATCTCACATTTCTAAATTGGTATCTACGCTTATAAATCAGCAGTGATAAGTGCTTTGTGGACCTGTATCTTCTTTTTTTCTTTTTGCTGGTGATTTCCTCCTTATTTGAGCTATGGAGAAGCAGTCACCTTATTTATTTATTTATTTATTTATTTATTTATTTATTTATTTATTTATTTATTTATAATTTTCCCTTCTTTCTCCATTAAAAACCCCCAAGGTAGCTTAAATCATTGAAATACAATATTTAATGCTGAAAACAATGAGTACACAATGGTGCTTTACATTATTACAAGACAATATTTCAAGCTAGGAGCAACGAGGATAAAGAGGCAGTGTACATCAATAAAAAGCAATATTAAAGCTGAAGCAATATGTATACAAGTATTTAAAAGGAACAAAGGAACACTTCTCTGAGAGATAGTAAACACAAGCAATATAGTAATACCTTGGTTTACAAATGCCTCAGTTAATAGGGAAAAAAACGGTTTAAGAAAGGAAGTTTCCGGGAATAGCAATGTTTCGGTTTACGAAAATTTTCGATGGGATGCCCCGGTTTACATGTTTCCCATTATGCATTTCAAAAAAATTGTACCCAGGATGCATTGTGCCCCTGTGGTTTGTGGGTAGTACAAGGCGTCGAGTGTGGAGGTGTGGAAGAAGTTTGGAGTAATTTTTGGAACTTGATTAACCATTGCTGGATTAGTCATGTCCCTGTACAATATTTATACCTTTAAAGGGCACATGGAGTTTTGAACAAAAATAAATAAAATAAAAAACACCCCCCCAAAGGATATTTTTGCCTTCTTTTCTGACCTCTGGAATGCATTAAATTGTTTCCCATGCGTTCCTATGGGAAACTGCATTTCGGTTTATGAATTTTTCACACTAAAAAACGGCCCACAGAATGAATGAATTCCGTAAACCGAAGTACTACTGTACTAAGGACCCAGCCAGAGAAGTAATGTAAATAGTGGTCCATCTGAAAGTCACACTCATGGGCCCGGTAACTGAAGGAAAGTTTCTCTGAAGCAGAGTCCTACTCTACTCCTGTTTAAAACCAGGAGCGGTCTTACGTTCTTACTTTACTTCACACTTGTCCATTAAAAGCACCCTCAAACTCTTTGGCGTTCCTGCCCCTCCACTTCTGTGATCTGGTTTCTCGTCCAACAGAAATCCTCATATGTCTTTGTGGAGCTAAGCAAGCCCATGGTCCCAATTGTATAGGTTATCTTTTATTTTTACAATCTGAGCAATCACAATTACAATTATTGATTATCTGAAAATGGGCTAGACCTCGTCCTACATATAGTAGGCTCATTGAAATCAATGGGATATAAGGTAGACAGTGGCGATCAAGTCTCCCAGATTTTAAGGATTTTTAGGTCTGACCAAGCCTGGATTTTTAGGTCTGACCAAGCCTGGATCCAACCTAATACCTTTTTGCAAATCAAAAAGCTTGGACACATGGCTTTGAAGCAAGGAGCAGTGCCAGCAACAATTTGTACTACGCTTCATTTGCTATGTGGAACAGGGAATGGATTTTGACTCAAAACACCCAATAAACAATGAATGGGAGACAGAATGGCAGCCGGGTGGGGGGAATTTTGTCTGAAATTCCCTGATTTCCTAGGGCAGCTATCAGTATATATTTAGTCCAATTCAGATCTCAGGATGCATTTGGATAAGAGGGGAGGGGCAGCCGGTTGGTCAACCGGATGTGTTCCATATGGGCAATTCACCAAGAATTTGAACTTTCCTTTCTCTTCCTCCGATCCCATCTCAAAATGGCAAAGGTATGGGTGTAGACTTCTTCCATGTGCAGTTTTATATCCATGTCTTGTTTCTTTGGGAAACTCCCTGGGCGGGTTTTGTTTATCTTTTGTGGTTCCCCGGGTTTGCCGTTGTCGCCCCCTGCCCAGCAGCAATGAGCTGGGTCAGCATACCTGTAGCTTTATAAGAAAGGGCCAAAAGTGGTTGTGCTTGGGTGCTTTCCCTCATTTACTCCCCCCACTCTTCCCATATGCTGTAATGCAGGGCAATGCCTGTTTTTGTAACCCTTTGGGACTGAGCAAGATTTCCCAGGTGACCAAGGAGGTGAGAGCAAACAAAGACGCACCCACACACCCGCAAGCATTTACTCCTGATGGTTATATCAACTGCACTGAGTTCATATGGTGGCCTTTTTTCTCCAGTGATGTCAAGAACGACATGGTTTCTGCTCTTCATCCCACCCTCCTCCCAGCAATCCTGTGAAGCTGGAGAGAAAGAGAGTGAATAAATGAGCCCAAGTCACCTAAAGCTTTTCATGGCTCAGTAAGAACTTTACCCTGGATCTCTCAAGCTCCATCTTAACACTTTAACCATCTAGAGTAGGACCCCCGTATCCACCGATTCATTAACCACTGATTCAGTTATCCACGGTTGGCAGAGGAAAAAATTAAATAATTCAGCTGCCGCAAAGCAAGCTACTGTCACAAGCAGCAGCCGTAAAGCAAGCTGCTAGTGTCCCAAAAAGCAGTTTGGGGGGGGGGGTGACATTCTCTCTTATCCACAGTTTCGTTATCCATGGGAAGGCCTGGAACTGATCCCCAGCAGATACCAGGGCCCTACTGTATATCCTATGGACTGTGAACAGGCATTTCAAGGCAAGAGAGGGCATTTTGAGTGTAGTATCTTTCTGGACCATATAAACCAAATTGCACAACCTGGAGAAGATGCTGATCAGACTTCTACCAGTCTCTTCTGCTAGTCCAGTCTGAACAGGTATGGCTCAGACTAGACCATGTGGGACCACCTTCAGTTCAGCTTCCTTTAGTTTAGAGCAATGACTCCCAAATGTTCTTGAACAACATCTCCCAGAAATCCTGGCCAATACAGCTAGTGGTGAAGGCTTCCAGCAGTTGTAGTCCAAGAATATCTTGGGACCCAAGATTGGGAACCACTCTTTTAGAGAAAAGGATCAAGATATTTTGTTGCCTAGAACACAACACGAAATGATCTCTGGAACATAAGAAACACAGCAGCCTTGTTTGGCCAAACTATGTTGGCACTTGATGAGAATAAAGCAAAAGCAAAGTGTTCTGCTTATATGCCACCTCATACCACTTCAAGTAGTCTCTAGGCGGTTTACAGTTTAATTACAACATGCAGGCTACACATTGCCCCCCCCCCCGTGAATGAATAATGCCATATAATGTCATAAAATTATTTGGGTGTTTTAATCTATGGATTACTTTGGAGCATTCATGAATCTATTAATTCTGTTATCCATGGGAAGGTCCCCAGTGGATACTGGGGTCCTACTGTATACCCCATGGACTGTGGACACAGGCATTTCCAGGTGAGAGAGGGCATTTTTGAGTGTGGTTGAGAGTTCAATTGGAGGAGCTGGACCCAATTATTCATAGGTTCTCTTTCAGCTCTGAAGTTCAAAGGTTATTCTTATCCAAAGGCCATTACTGAAATTCTTTGCATCTACACATCCAACACTTTTTTGCAGTAGCAAAATTCATGATGTCATATAGTAGAGATACATAGTACCACACAGTGTGTATATGCTGCAGGCAGATCCCACTGAATAGAATGGAACTGACTTACTGAATTGATAAAAGTAGGCTCACAACATCACAGAGTGAAACGTCCTAGTACAGTGTTGGCAAGCCTATGGCACGAGTGACAAAGGTGGCACTCAGAGGAGCCCTTTCTGTGGGCACCTGACATGGCCCCTTCACAGCCACCTGTATTCAGGTTAAATTGCTGTATTGGCACTTTGCAAAAAAAATTAGTGGGTTTTGAATCGCAATTTGGGCACTCGGTCTCTAAAAGGTTCACCACTACTGTCCTAGTAGATTAGGTCCTGGACCCTCCCTTTATCTGGGCTGCCTGCCCCTCTATCAGGATGCAACTCATCTTTGCTTCTGTTGTTGCTCTTGCTTTTACCCCTGCACTCTAGGCTCGGAGTCCAAAATGAGAGAAGTTTGCGCTGGCTGCAACACCCCCATCTCCGACCGCTTCCTCCTGAGGGTGAACGAGCGTTCCTGGCACGAAGGCTGCGTGAAGTGTGCCGCTTGCCTGCAGCCTCTGTCAGGCACATGCTACTGTCGCAACCGGCAGCTCTACTGCAAACATGACTACGAAAAGTAAGCCCCTGGCGCCTTTGGATTCCTTCCCGCTTGGCTTCTGGATGAGTTCCTGCCCTGTGTTGATGGAAGTAGAGGTGGAAATATCCTTAGAGAGGAGGGGATATTGTTTCTTTTCTGGATGATTGTGGATTCAGACAACCTCATTGCCTGTGTGGTTGATTCAGAGATTGGTTACATCTCCAGAGGGTCTGTGTTGTGGACCTTGGTGGGCCTGTGGGCTGATTGGTTGGCACATGCTGATTGCCGTGATGCCACAGAGTGGTTGCAGAGCCTCAGACAGCATCTTGGAACCAAAATGCGAGGGCCAGCATGGTATCTTCTCTTCTATTACAGGTTGTCAATAGAACGGCACAGTTGTTGGTGCAAATTGTGTCTGTGATTGTGGAGTGCTTTTTTGACCGCTGCTGTGTGAACTGTTTATCATCGGTGGGCTTAGAGATGGAGAATCTTTGCAGATCCAAGAACAGAAACCCTCTGAGAGCAGAAGGCTTTTGCCATGAATCATATCACCATATGGGTTGTTCGCAGGTTTCTGAAATCCACTTTGAGGGGTGGGTGGGGTGGGTAATGAGAACCATGTGTGTTTAGAATAAAGACAAAAATATGGTCAAGAATCAGAAACCCCGGTTTTTAATTAAGAGAACAGAATATGAGTTCTAGATACATAGTCTTGCCTGCTTTACCTTCTTTCTACTAGCTCTAGTTTCAAAGACCTGTTTGGAAAGCCAGCGAAGAATGAGGATGCAGGAGAAGGAAAGCATTGAGGCATTTCCAAGCTTTATCACATGCCCAAGAGGGGTTGGAATGTCCTTCTTCATTAATAAAAAACTAAGACAGTAATGAAGCATTATCCCATGTTAGACAGCCAAGTATGTTTGCCCAGCAAAACCATGAGTTGGTTAAACCTGGATACCAGGTGGTCAATAGCATGGCCTAGATAGGATGAGATATCAGCCAGGCAGAACAAGCCACCAATGGTATGACGTTACTGCAGTTATGAAAGTAGCTGCTCCTGCTCTCCCTGATCCTAGAAGCTAGGGATGAATCATCTCCATAGCACCAATTTAATTTTTTCTTCCTGAAAGCAAACTGTTTCAACTGGTAGTGGTGGACTGGTTTTCGATTCACCCTGTTCTCTGTATGTTCCCAGTGCTCATTGCTTTCTCAATGGTCAACTTAATTTAGGCTGTCGTCTTGTGTCATTAGGGGGAACAGCCTGTGTGTGTTTGGGCAAAGCTGCCCACTTCTGGGGGCGCCTCCAGAAGGAGGGAACGGCAAACCACTTCTGAGTATCTGCTACATGGAAAACCCTGGAAAGGGTCGCCATACGGAAAAAGTCAGTATCGACTTGCCCAAAACACACATTAGTTCCTGGACACTAAAACAAATGAGGATTAGGCTAGAGGGATGAATCTAATTAATGAGGCAAATGAAGCAAAAGTAGAAGAGATGTTCAGAGGAAACAAAAGAACTGCATTATTAAAAATACACATATATTGCAATCTACCGTAGCTTCTGTAAGGTAGGAAAAAAGGTAGAAAAGAAATTGAACAGACACACCCAAAGCCCTTGACCCTTAGTCCTGCAAATTCCTGCACTAACCACTAAATGAAAAGTTGCTGAACGTATGTATGCCTTCAGCTGCTTCACTCAATGTCTCCGAACAAGCTCTGTGACTGGGGAATGGTACTGAAATTCTGGTCTCAAATTCCCTACTACCTTGGGTCCTTTCAGGGAGAAAGGCGGGATAGAACTATTTTAAATGAACGAATGACTAAAACCTTCCAGGGCACGAAGCCGCATTTCACTCTTCCCCCCCTCCTTGGGATCAAACTATCTTGCTGATTTTTTAAAAAATTCCATCATATTGGAGACACACGAGCCAAAATCCTCTTCTGGACACAGAGTGCATCCATTCGAGAAGCAAGTTGTCACCAACTTGAGAAACCACCATAAATATTTTCTGTTACGCTCTGAGTCAAACAATGTAGTATGCAACGGATAGTGACCAAACTCCTGCTGTGTAGTGTAGTAAATCACACTAGGGCAGATCCATTTAATCAGTGGCCTGGCCATTTTTATTTTTAAAAATCCCTTGGTTTTGCCCATGACAGGTTCTAGGACTGTATCTATGCTAATTCACCAGCAGAAGCACTAGGGTGACAGCATAGTTGCTGGAATATCAAGGCTTATGCCAAACATCTCTGGCCCTCCAAAAGGACTATAACTCTGGCTCTTTCTATTATAGCTGTGGAATGAGGAGATTTGTAGTCCAGCACACCTAGAGTGTGCTGGGGAAGGTACGATGGCTCTGTGTGCAGTAGATCTGAAGTGTAAAACTGTGCCCCAAAGGAGACCGGTCAATGTGAAAGGGTTAAAATAGCTCCTGTGTACAATACAGTTTTCTTTTGTTGCCATGGTACTGAGAAACACTGCTCCTGGGTGTAGAGAGGTACTGAAACACAGTGTATTTAGAAACAGTCAGACCTTGCAGATTTCACTAAGGCTGCCTGAATGTTGGAATCAACAGTTGGAATATATATGGAATTGCAAAATGAAACTAATTTCTGGACTAACAAATACTGTAGGAAGTAAACCTTCTTGATTGCCATGATACTGACTAGCTGACTAAGGTTACTTCACATCCTTCTTTGTTCCGCAACTAGTGTTGTACCGTGACAGTGTTGGTCACAATCATGTGGTTTTGTCCCTGTTTCAGTGTTCCCATGGTTGTGATAACTTGTCTCGTGACAAGTGTTACCTCACAGTCTTGTACAGTGACAAACACAGCATTTGTCTAGTTTCCTTTCCCCTTTGTGGGGGGGGGGGTTAAAAAAACTTTTACGATATTTCGAATTACTGGTGATCAGGGTTTCATATGCCAATGCAGCAGAGTCAAATTAAAAAAAACCCTGACACAGTTTTCTGAGAGAAACAAATGTTTTGTTGCATGACAGTCATTACTGCTTGGTGTTTTGTCTTGGAACAGAAAGCAGGAACAAAGAGTGACAAGGGAAAACCCTACCCCAGCACCAGGTACAGTATTGTTGTGCTTAGCACCCGTTCCGGGGGCGTGGTCAAGAGAAATTTCAGTAGTTGCGTGACGGATGTGAAGTAACATTTTTTTTGTTCCGCTCCTAAGCGCAACAATAACAGAGACAAAACGGATGTGAAGTAACTGCCTAAGAGTCTGTCTACACTGGTGTCTAGTTGTGGCATGTGGTTCCCTGATAGCACTGTTTGGCATGGGGCGGGGGGGGGGAACCTTTTCCGCTTGTGCTTCTACTTTGAACAATCGGTTCTTCCCCTTTAAGAGCTGGCCCATATCTTTCAGGAAAAGGGCTAAGGCATGCAATCTTTGGGGGATGTTTCATTGAGATGTAAAGGACTTCTTTGTTCTGCCTTCAAGGATGGGTACTAAGAGTTAAAATAGACTACACTGAATAAGAGGACCTTTCATGCACTGTCTGGACTGTACCAAATTTTACAGTGTGGATGGGTCCCGAGATAGATGGACCTCTGACAAAGAAACACATCTCTCAAAGCTGTCAAATGCAAAACTAAAAAGACATCTTTATAGGCTGATGCTTACAACCCATTGCTTAAGCAGCTTTTCCAATTGCCCTCCGACTTCCTGCCTCTAAGACAGGCATGGTCAAACTTTGGCTCTCCTGAATGTTTTGGACCACAGCTCTCAGAATTCTAAGCTTAGACTGCCAATGACAAAGGACTGTGGGAGTTGTGGTCCAAAACATCTGGAGGGCCGAAGTTTGACCATGCCTGCTCTAAGAAGACACCTTGCCTGGCATACATTATCTAGCCAAGAACTTTAAGAATAACCTCCTGGCAAAGCACATATTTGGCCGTGTTTGAACTTTTGGGACCTGCTTTGAAGAAGAGCTTGTTGCACTCGAAAGCTTGCAGTGTTTTTTATTTTTATTAGTGGCCTATAAAGGTATTGCCTGTAGCTTAGTTTTGCATTTGTGTTTTGCGGTGGCCATGCAGCTCACCCCCCCTTTTTTGCTTTGATCAAAATTGACCGGAGTTGCTACTCATTTATATCAGAGAACAATACTGGGATGTGTTGGTTTTGTCTTAAAGTGCTCTCCAAGCTTTTCCATGCAGTTACCAAAAACTCTTGTGAAGTTATTCTATCCCAAGAATGGAAATTGGTGGTCTTTGTAGGCTTTCAGCTTTGACCTACAGACACAGGAGCCACCAGCCACATTGACTGGGATTGTGGAAAATGCTTGCTGTCCATTCTCTCTGCCAGGTGCAGCTTGGAGAAGACGGTGGCAAGAGGCCTTACTATAAGCATGCTTCCAGCCTCCCTGGTTATATTGCTAGGGAAGGATTACTAACGTGGAGGCTTTTTAGTAAACTTCAAAAACAATGTGAGGCAGGAAGCATCCGTCAGCTCAACTGTGCTTCCTTCAACACTTCTAAGCCAGAGTGATAAGCTGGAAAGACGGTGGAGATTGCTTGCTCTTTTAACATTTTTTTAAAAAAGATAATGATTAACCAGCCCTCCGAACCCGCTGCTACATTCAGCTGCCAGGCCACATCTTGGGCTTGGACATACAAGGGCTGGGGAGAAGAGGTGGGAGGTTTGCAATATCTCATAACAGTGAGAGCTTTGATCATAGCTGGGGAAATCAGAAAGGGGCGGGGGGGAGCGAAATACCCTGCTTGTTCCACCAAGCTTCACACTCCCTTTGCTTGCAGACAGGAATAGCTGAGAGCTTACATACTTCTGGTTTCATGCTTCAGGGCTTCAACAACACCACATCGGCTTGTTCAGCAAAACGTGCTACGAACTCTCGCCCCAAATCAGCCCTCTCCCCCCACCCCAGCTCCCAAAACCACACATCCTATTGACACAGCACAGTCTTGCTTGAGTTTGACAACCATCCATCTTTCCGCCTTTGACCCTCTGGATGCTTTGGAGCACCGCTCCCAGAGTCCTTTGCCATCAGCAACATTGGCTGGTTCTACTGCAAAGAAGCCCTCCACCTCTGGAGGGCAAAAGCTCTGCTGTCTAAAAAGCTATTCTGCTCACGTCTAGTTTAAGAATCAAGGACCATAAGAAGAGAGACCAGCCAAGGGCTTTGAAGTTGTCTGTGTTGACTATTATATCACCCAGGCGACAGATGGTAGAGGTGGGCCCATGGGACACCTAACTCCAATCTTCCCCACTGAAATAATTGTGAAAGGGAAAGGGTTCAAAAGAAATAGTCTCTTGAAAGTGTAGCAGGTATTTCTGTTATTTTCAACTCTAGCCAGAATCCTCTTGCCCTCCTGCTTACACAAACCTCCCATCAACTGGCATTGTTTCAATTCCTCGCTTTGATACATTGGTAAGAGGAAGAATAAAAAGTTTCATTCACTCCCTAGTATTCAAGATCCCTATTCAGATCAAAAGAGCATGCTGGGTGTGTGTGTGCAGATTTCTGCTTAGAGGCCTCAACAGAATCACAGCCTGCTTCCAGCAGATTCCTGGAGACTACATTCCGCCAACACTACCAGCACTGTAAAAAGAGAGGGGAAAAGACACTTAAGCCGAGAGGTGGAGCTCTCTTTGAAATCAGAAGCCAGGAAGGAACAATTTTGGGCCTTTTACACGACCCCTAAGATCCACTGGCCACTTAAATTCGGACCAGAGATTTTAGGGGTTCGTCGCTCTTCCTCTGTCCCCACCCCCCTCCGCACTTCCTGGTTGCTGGCTGCGTGAGGGAGGGAGAAAAAAGAAAGAAAAGAATGCCGGCTTACCTCCGTTCTGTTCCCGGCAGCATTCAGATCTCTTAAAGGGGTGGGGGTGGGCAGAAAAACAACAAACAGAAGCCAGGAGAGCCCCGTACTCACTATCCTTACACCGGATCAAATATTTTTCACATCCAAAAAGCAGGTACCTGAAAGCTGCGCTGGGACGCGCTAAAGTGGGCGGGGTCGCACTTAATTTCCTGTTAACTCCGGAGCTGGTGGGTAAACATTTTTAATCTCCGGAGCTGGGAGCCATTTGCCCCAGAGTTTAGGGGTCGTGTATAAACGCCCTTTGTTCCTGCTGGATTGATTGACAACCCAGAGATAGACAGGATCCCTCCCAGCCAAATCCCCCCAAGGCAGCACATTTATTTATTTTTACAGCTTGCATGAGGTTGAAATAACTGTACTATGTGGCAGTAGTAATTGTCAAGATGGTGATGAATGTATCTTTAAGGTGGTAACCCTGGGTTCCCTAACTCAGCCGCCGCCAGATGGGTTTGCTCAGGAACATGGGAGTGGTAGTCCAGGAGATATTGTGGATGCCTTTGTGGGTGGAATCTATGCTGCCTGGGGAACAATGGGCATTGTAGTCTAGCACATCTGGACAGAACCGGTGTGCAGGGGAGGCTGCCGTTAACATATGAAGCAGCCGCCGTTGGAGGATGGGAGGAGTCATGGTTGCAGTGTTGTTTTCAAGGAGCAGACCCTTGTTTGGCCAGGGGCCCAGATGGAAGAGGAAATGAGGAGACGAGCGCGGAAGACTTTTGAGAACCTTTTTGGGGAGAAACTCTGTGCATGACTCCGAAGAGGGCTCTGAATTTTGGCAACCTCCTCGAAAAGTTTCCTTTTCACAATCCACCCTTATCTCTCCCTTCAGAAGAGAGAGAAGCCTCCACCGCCCCCGGTCCTTTCAGTCAGTGGCGCAAAGCTTTGGCAGCAGAACTGGACAAGGGCAATAAAAATACCAGTGTTTGCCCATTTCTAAGTGATGCCTCGCCAGAGGTCAAGAGAAAGAGGGAGAGGATGGGCAGGAGAATGAGACAGAAAGAGACACAAGCAAGAAGCCCACGGGGGTTTGGGCTGCCTCCCTCTTTCAAGTAGCCTCTGCTGGAAAGGAATTAGGAGTTGTAATGGGTCGTAAATCGAGGAAGAGCCTCTGATGTTGACGAAAGAAAAATGCAGAGGATGCCCTTATGGCGCGGTTTCATTCAAGATCTCAACTAGCAGCTTGAGCTGCGGTGCTTAAATACAGGTCGATTGGGCAGGGAGTAAAGATGATGAAAAGGTTGGGGCTCTAAGAGCAAACATTTTGAATAAACTAAGCCCTTCATTTACCCTGGTTTTTGGGCATGGACAAAACAGAGCTCAGTGGACTCAGGCTTCCAAAAAGTGTCGCCTGCAAAGTCGGCAGCTTGGCGGTTCAAATCCCGGGTGCCATGCAGCGGAGCAAGCTCCCGCTGATAACCCCAGCTCCTGCCAACCTAGCAGTTCGAAAGCATGTAAATCCAAGTAGATAAATAGGTACCGCTGTAAAAAGTGGGAAGGCAAAAACAGTGTTTCCTTGCAGCCATGGCAGCCACGTGGCCACGGAACTGGCTTGAATACAGGGATGAGCACTGACCCTAGAGTTGGACATGAGTAGCACACATGTGCGGGGGGGAAACTTTACCGGTTTTTTTTAATATAACGGAGCTGATCTCTCTTGGATTGGTGAATGCCAACCGTACTTCCCATGCTAAGACAGGATTCCCCTCCTCCAACCTTCCCCTGGGGTATACCAGAGAGCCTTTTCTGTTAGTTGTCAAATAAAATGAACACTGGCTTCCTTAGGACAATGAACTGAAGATAACTGACATGCTTCTCCTAATTCTGAATAAGTCCTATCATAGCTCACCATTGCTCAGATGATGGCAGTCACAGGAAATGATAATCAGCGGAAAGGTCCTATCATTAATAATCTTGGAAGCTCAAACCATGGCTTTGTTTGTTGAGTCCATCCATATCCTCTTTTCATGCTGCCTTCTCCGTTTCCCAGCGTCATTGGAGGAGTGGGCTTGATTCAGCAACCCTTGTCTTCCCGTGTTATGTCCAAAGTATGATTGCCTCTGTTGAGTGATTTTGGCTTCCAATGGGGGTTCAGCCTTGATTTGATCTAGGGGCCACTTACTGTCTTTTTGACAGCTTATGTCAATGTCTGTAAAGCTCTTCTCCATCCCTGCTTTTGAATGCATCATGTTTTCCCCCCATCAGCTTCCCTTCACAATCCAACTTTCACATCTGCCTATAGAAACTGGAACAATCGTGGTATGAATGATCTTGGCCTTGACCTCCAGCAACAAACTTGAGACTCTTTTCTGGTTTTTCAAAGCTGACGTCTTCACATTGCCTCACTGCCCTCTGCATTTTGGCTGGTGACTGAATGAAGCGATAGAAAATCCCTTAACGATCTTGATTTCTAAATGGTTGACATCAAGTTTATATAATTCTTCTCTGGTCATTATTTTGGATTTTGTAGTGTTCAGCAGTTGTGTTGCTTTGGTAGTTTCTTCTAGCCCATTCCTCATCTGTTCTTTTAAGTCATTGTTGCTTTCTCTCATTAAGGTGGTGTCATCTGCCTATCTTAAAGTATCAATATTTCTTTCCCCAAATTTTCACTCTTCCTTCACTTGAATCTACTCCGGCTTTCTGCATGATATGTTCCACATAGAGATTGAACAGATTAGGAGATAAAATATGCCCTTCTTTGACACCGACACCACTTCTCCATATCCTGCCTCCATATCTCAACTGAACATCCAGTATTTTTCACACCATGGCCAGAATCGTACTGTTGTTCCTGCAAGGTCTGTGTTATTTGCCGCACACTGGCTGATTGACAAGGTGCCATGGAATGTTTCAGCCTCATGCCTGGCCCCACAACTGATTTTGCTTGGCACCTCATTAGCCTCAATTAGTTCTAGTGAGTGATGCAATCCTTATGTAGACACCCCATTAGGATTCAGATCCAGGCATGGTAAAAGTCTTTCTTGCAAAATTGTGAGCATCACTTTGCTTGCATGGAAAAGTAATGTGACAGTCCCATAGTTGCTGCAACCTTCAGCCCCTCCTTTCTTAGAGATTGTGATGGACACTGAATTTTTTTGGTTGGCAGGTCATTGAGGGTCCCTCCCCCCATTTTTGTTGGCATATTGCCTTGAGGATTTTGGTAGATTCACTCTCTGTAGCTTGAACTCGATGTATTGATTTATTTAAATTTCATCGCTTTTTTCTTATTTCTTCAAAGTGCTGTTATGTATTTTAATTATTTCTATGACATCTTTCTCCCAATTATGAGACCTCTCCCACCAAAAATTTCTGCCTTTCAATAAATTGGAACAATCCAAGCCACCCACCCCAAAGAAAAGAGAACAGCAACTCTTACGCCTACTAAGACGAAAGAACCACTAAATTCCATACCACACATTCCCAAGTAAGTGGGTATGCCACGGCAATGAGCGATTCCTTGCACCTCAAAAAAAGAGAGACTAGAACAGCGATGGTGAACCGTCTAGAGACTGAGTGCCCATACTGCAATTCAAAACCCACTAATTTTTCACAAAGTGCCAATATAGCCATTTAACCTGAATACAGGTGGCTGTGAAGGGATGATGTTGGCTGCCCACAGAAAGGGCTCTGAGTGCCATCTTTGGCACCCATGCCATAGGTTCGCCAACACTGATACAGTATATAGTATATAAGGACACATATATACCAATTACTAGCTGGGTAGCTCAGTGGGTTAGGTACCTGGTTGTGGATCCAGAGGTTGGAAGTTCAGTTCCCCACTCTGCTGGGGAAGAGCCTGCCTGTATAACCATAGACAAGCTGCACAGTCTCAGAGTAAAATTCCTGTAAGAAGGGAATGGCAGGTTCTTTCTGAGGGATCTATACCTGGAAAACCCTGAGAAGTCACACCATGAGTCGGGATCAGCTTGAAAGCATCATGTTGTTGTTGCTGCTGCTGCTGCTGCTACAGGCCCATTACATTTATATATCACCATGCAGCCAATCAGCTCAGGGCAATGTACATGGCTCTCATCTTCCCCATCACCACTGCATTTTCCTCACAGCCATGTTCAAGGATAGGGCAGAGAGACCATTTGTGAAAAAAAGTTAAACTGTTAGTTTCATGGGGCAGTTGTCCAACTTATGAGCCTATTCAGACCAAGGTGATATGAAATCAAGGTGAATTATAAATTGGACGACTCGCCAATAACTTTCCTCAGTCTGGCGAAGCCGCTTGGATGAACAGCAAAATGTCTCAATCTCTCAAGAAAAGAAGTTCAGTTGCCATGACTCATCTTCCAAATAACCACATCTGGATGACTGAGAATCTTCACAGACAGCCCTGACAATTGCTTTATGTTTTGGTGAGAAGTGGTGAACAGATGAAAAAAGGAGTCAGCTTCTGGGATTCTCATTTGTGTGCTGTCACTTTGTGAATGGCAGTGGTGCTGAATGCCTTGAACATTTGCACATAGAGTGTTTCATGTTCAATGATTCCACATATTTTCACATATACAGGCGGGTGGCGGAGCAGCGGCGGGGGGGCAGGGCGGATGGCGGGGGACGGCGATGGGCGCAGGGGGCGGCGGGCGGACGGCGACGGGCGGCTGGCGGGTGGTGGGGGGACAGACGGTGGTGGCCAGCAGCAGGGGGGCAGCAGGCTGGCCAGCGCCCTCTCTCCATTTTGGTGTCCTAGGCAACTGCCTAGTTCGACTTAATGGACGCGCCGGCCCTGGATGTGCCTCTGCAAAATAAAGAGGATTTGGAAGGCCTCCCCACTTTTGAGGCTTCCAAATGCATCTTATTTCCTGTACAGCTTTAGGTCGCGTGAATTTGGTAACTTCATATACAGATGTCTCCTGAACAAAATTCTCCTGACAAAAAGAGAAGTGGAACAAAAATGCTGTGTTTCCTTAAAAACTGTTTTATTTCACTGTGAGCTCTCGTGGGTACATCGGATGGAAGAAATAGATGTATCCATGAAAGCTCACTATGCCCAAAACCTCGTCGCTTAGCATTGTACATCATCTTCCAGTAGGTCCATTATATCAATGGAGGTGTAATGAGTCAGCTCCTTTGCAGGTTCCTGTGCTTCCATTGGGCCTACTCTAACTTCATTGTACGCCATTTTGAATTGATGGAACAGATGGTGGAGTTGACTCACCAAATCCCTGTTGATTCAATGGGCCTACGCTAGGGTGATTTACTATGATAAACAATGGGATTCGGGCCACTGAAATATAGCAGTTACTCCTTAAGGTGCCACAACATTTCTGATTTTTTTTTATTTCATTCATTTTTATTTTTGTCTTGATATGCACATATAAACTAACACAGCTACTTTTTTGAAAACTACAAATCCTTCCCATATTTCGATGCTTACCTCCTGGTACTGGAGCCTTCTAACTGGAGCTGCCTGGGACTGAAACTTAGACCTATGGAATTGTTCCATTGTAACTTGGTCCATTGTAGCTTGAGGACTAGTGGTGCTAAAGTTCTCAAGGATGAAGGGCCAGGGCATTCTGTAAGAATAGTGATGTCATCTGCCATCGATTCCAGGATCTTCTGTTCCCTAGGGACCTAGGGGCATTCCTTATAGGAGTGGTGATGGGTAGATAATTTCCCCCCAGGAAAAAAATGCATTATTGAGACAGTGAGCTTACCTCTGTTGTCTTCTGTAGGCACATAAGACCTGTTACATGTTCAAAAAACCTGCAACGGTTAGAGATGGAAAGTGGTAGACTGTCTTTCTCAGCATGGATCAGCAATAGCTGCCTGTATCTAAGGAAGACTTTTCTGGGGTCGTCGTGCCTATGGAAACGGACATGATGAGACCCTTTATTTCAAAATACACCATTATACGTCACAGCTTGTCTACATCCCTTTAGGGTGTCATGTGTGTGTGTGCAGGAGCACACATGCCTGTTCCTACACACAGAGAGAAGCAAGAGTTGCATTATTGAGGGACTCTCCAATAGCCTGAGCTGGGTCCTCAGCTCCCATCCGCTTTCCCACATCCTTCCAGCATCAGCCAGGATGAACCAGGTGTGAGCCAAGTGCATGCTGGACCAGCAAATCATCTCCACATGGGAAAGGCAGGAGGGGAGGGGAGGGGAGGAGGGAGGTTCCTTGGCAACGGGGGGGGGGCGCCGCTGGAGTCCATCCTGACAGCTCCTGGCCATCCCACGCTTTCTGCCCCGCCATTCCATAAAAGCTGACTTCAAAGCCCGAGAAGGGCGTTCGGGATGGAGGAGCCACATCCACTTTATCATGGGGCCAGGCAGACCTGTTTCCTCCCCGGCAATGAATCAGAATTTATAAGGCAGGTGCCCCAAAGCAGTGTAGCCAGGATTGTCGGGAAGATTGGAGGCCAGGGAGGGAAGAAAAGGTAGGCTTGGAGTTGAAGGGTTGAAGCAGGGAGAGAAGGAGGGAGGAGAGAGAGCAAGCAAGCTGCACCCAAAGCCGGGGAAGCAGCCAGACGAGAAAATACGACATCCATCTTCCTCCTTAACCCCTCTCATCTCTGCAACAACAGGCTTCTCCTTCCCCCGCAGCCAGCTGCAGCTGTCAGATTTATCTGCCTCCTTCTAAAAGCAGTGCATTTGCCTTGCAAAGAAGGCTTGACGAGGGGAGGGGAGGGAGAGCCTGGTTTGTGGGATTGTACTGGAGCAGGGGTCCTCAAAGTTTTCAAACAGTGGGCCGGTCCACCACTGCCCAGACACCGCTGGGGGCCGGATCACAGTCCAAAAGCAGCTGCGGAGGCTGGCTTGCTCACAAAACAGGGGGTAGGTGGGGGTTGCAATTGGTCCCAGGGGCCGGATTCAGGACCTTGGGGGGCTGCATCCAGCACTGGGGCCTTAGGTTGAGGACCCCAGTAACTGGAGCAAGGAGGCTGGACATGACCGCTGGTCCATCTTAGGTCTTGCCCCGTTGACCCTGAATGGTGGCAGCTCTTCTAGGAGATGAGGCCAGGTTCTTTCCTATTGGGACTAGGACTGAACTGGAGTTTGATACGGTGACCATTTGGGCAGAGTTCTACTAATGTTTGTGCAAAGTTTTTGCAACTTCCAGAAGCTAATTGTGGCTAATTGACAAGATCTTGGGATATATCTCAGGTGCATGCCTGGTCACATGTCGGACTGGATAACAAGGGTGCACCTTTGCTGCGATTATCGGTGGCAAGTTGCCTCATCCCACTGCTTCTCATGGGAGCTGTGGCCATCACCCACAGGGAATCTCCCACTCTTCCTGCTACTGTATCTTATTTATAACCTTGTGAGATGGGAGATGCTGGTAGCTTGTGACTGACCCAAGCTCAGCAGGCATGTTTTGTCATGACATTTGGAATCTCAATTCCTGGTTATGCCTTTGACACAGGTCTGGCCTAGCATTCTGAGCTAAGAACAGCCTATCTGGAGTTCTATCTGGAGTTGATGGAAATCTCAAACCAAGGATCTCTGGAGGTTGTCCTCACCTCCATGAGACTGTGTCACACTCGGTCATAGCAAGCATGCTGGCTTGAAGGGGGGGGAGAACATTTTGGGATCGTCCTGGGCTTAAAGGGCTGTGCGATCTGGAAGACCCTGAATAAATGTAGAATAGTAGGAGCTGTAGATACACGAAGTCTACTGATCTTCTGAGAGCCTATTAATCATAGTTGGAAATGGACAGATGGTTAATATCACCATCCCCACTACAATGAAAGGCATGACATACGTATATGGGGCTCTGACATTTGGAGATGACTAGGTTGTTTTGTGTTCTCCAAAACAGTGGTTCCCAACCTCGGTTCCCTTAGAGCAGTGGTTTCCAGATGTTCTTAGACCAAAAACACCTAGAAGCCTCCACCATTAGCTTGTGCTGGCCTGGATTTCTGGGAGTTGTAGTCTAAGAACATCTGGAAACCACTGCTCCAAGAAGACATTAGGGGGGAAATGCAAGAATATTATCAGTCCTTGTCACTTTCAAGGCTTGGGAAAGTTACTTTCTTTTAGTGTACAATTCACAGACTCCCCCAAGCCACTCTGACTCGTAGTCCTTGAAATACAATTTTTCAGCTCTCTGCTCTCTTGCAGAAGGAGCAAGTCGCAAGCTTCATTTGGTGCTGAGCAAGGTGGAAAAAGTTACAACCAAAGTTGCTTCCGGGGCAGCAAATGGGATTGAAACATGCTTCGGCAGAGGATTGGATTCAGTGACCCTTTTTGGATCCCTTCCCAGTCTACACCTCTTTGATTCTCTGTGTTCCAGGTGCCTGCTTAAACACAGACACAATTTATCAGTGCAAGGAGGGGGGAATGGAGGAAGAAGGTGGTGGGAGAGGTTTAAGCATCTGCCCGATCGGTCTTCTGCCCCAAATAATCTCCATCCTTGGGCTGCTTTGCAGTGAGGAAGTAAGCTATTAAGCCTTTATCTTAGATTACTGAGCCATTTGCCAGGAAATTTAGAGTATCGTTTTGAGGACCTATCTCAAACATCTGTATTTCTTTGCTAATTATAGACTGTCAAGTAAGTTCTGACATCTGGTGACCCTTTCCAGGGTTTTCTGAGTAGAGAGTACTCAGAAGTGGTTTTCCACTCCCTTCTTCTGGGGGGCACCCTAGGACTCTGCAGCTTATCCAAGGCTACACAGGCTGGCCCTCATCATCAGAGAAACAGCGGGGAACTGAACTCCTGAATTCCTGCCTCTGCAGCCACATGCTCCTTTTCACTACATTTCATCAAGCCAATTCTTACGATTATTTCAGTGTAATGTGTACACTGTGCATGGCCTAATTTGGAACCAGAATTGGGCAATACACAACCCTCTAGATCAGTGGTGGTGAACCTTCGGCACTCCAGATGTTTTGGACTACAACTCCCACAATCCTTTGTCATTGGCAATCCAGGCTTGGCATTCTGGGAGCTGTGGTCCAAAACATCTGGAATGCTGAAGGTTCACCACCACTGCTCTAGATCATTGGTTCTCAACCTGTGGGGCCACAGATGTTCCTGGACTGCAACTCCCAGAAACCCCTTCCAGGACAGTGAGTAGTGGAGGCTTCTGGGAGTTGCAGTCCAGGAACATCTGGGGACCCACAGGTTGAGAACCACTGCTCTAGATGCTGCTAGATTACACCTCCCAACAGCCCGAGCCAGGTTCACTACTGGTAAGAATCATGGCAATTGCAGTCCTGCCACACATCTGACAGGACACCTGCTTTTAGACAGTGTGTACGCCTGGATGTTTACATTAGGAACAATGGCCAGAATCCCACTGTGCAACTCATGCAAATGGTAGATGGTTTTGGAGGCCAATTGCCCCAAGTGAAGAAATCAGCATAGACATTATCAAGTACAGTATATGATGAGCCATAAAACTCAGTTTGCTACAGATGACATCTACAGTGATTTCTTAGGTTGAGATGATTTGCCTCCAAAAGTCTAAACATATCAATGGAATCACACCATGTGAGGAAACAACCATCCCTTTAGGCTTTGGCATAACCCAATAATCAGAGGTGTTTTTTTCAGTAAGTGGCAAGAAGTCATCATTGGCATCCTTCAGTCTCGAAAGACTATGGTATCATGCCTGGAGTAGAGATCCTAAGAACAACTCCTATTGTGACTAAATAGACCAATTCGGGAATGGCAGTCTCTACCGCACTGGGGGCAGATGTATTCTGTTTCTTGCCCGGTCCTCGAGTTTCGTTCTTTCCGTGCCTGCCTCTTTTCCTCTGCCTGTTGGACAAATGCCTCTTCAAATTTATGTAGACCATGCTGTATCTCTTGCCTCCAGACAGTGCGATTGGAGGTCAGGGTTTCCCAACTGTTGAGGTCCATTCCCAAGGCCTTCAGGTCCCTCTTACAGATATCCTTATACCACAGCTGTGGTCTCCCTCTGGGGCATTTCCCCTGCATTAGTTCTCCATATAGAAGATCTTTTGGGATCCTACCATCATCCATTCTCACAACGTGTCCAAGCCAGTGTAGGCGTCGCTGTTTCAATAAAGTGTACGTGCTAGGGATTCTAGCTCGATTGAGGACTATGCTATTTGGAACTTTGTCAAGCCAGGTAATGTTGAATATTCGCCTAAGACAGCGCATATGGAAGGTATTAAGCTTTCTTTCCTGTCGGGCACGGATGGTCCAAGACTCGCTGCAATACAAAAGTGTGCTCAGTACGGAAGCTTTATAGACCTGTATCTTTGTATGCAAGAAGTAAGGCCTTGTTAATAACATCCATGGCGCATGTAAACATTAACCGAGCCTGTGTCTGAAGGGACCTGAAATAATAAATGACAAATCCCTGCTCCACTCTGGGTCTTCTTCATTTGCATTTAAAGTGGGCAACTGTGGCCCTCCACTTGATTCCAGGCTCACCATGGGATACACTAGTTTTAGGGCTGCCCCAACATCTCAGTAGGGCAGGAAGGGCAGTCTAGCAACATCTGGAGATCCATCACTATCACCCAATGCAAGCCGTCCAGCAGGTTGTATGGAGCACGTGGAGGAAGAGCCTCCCAAGTATTCTAGGAGCAGGCCTGAGGATTGGAAAAATATGGAGATTTCCCACAACCTGAGAAGTTCTAGCCGGTAGTTCATGAAGAAGCCAATGCAGGTTAGGTCCTAGCCAACATGTACTATGAACTCCTGTGCAGGGCTGCTGCAAGGGGATTCCTTTTGACAGCATCTGCAGCCTGCCCTCCCCCACACACTGCATGTATGTTTGGGAGAAGGAGGGATGCACACATACATGTGAGCCAACAGCAAGCTGAGAGGGAAAAGTCTGAATTGAGGCAGAGGGAGAGAGAGAGAGAGAGAGAGAGAGAGAGAGAGAGAGAGAGAGCAAAACTCTGAATGTTTTGGAGCAGGGGCAGTCCTGCTAGTCTTTTTCAGTAGAACAAAAGGAAAGGAAAAGAAAAGAAAAGAAGAATTTGGTGACAACTTGGAGAGTCATTTTAGTATGAGATTTTATGCACCATAATCCATCTGTTTCATCATCCTAGTCTTAGAACTGTTGAGAAGGGGCCATCAAGTCCAGCCATTGTCATAAGAGCATAAGAACGGCCTTGCTGGAAGAGGCCACAGCCCATCCAGTCCAGCATTCTGTCTCACACAGTGGCTCACCATTTGCTTCTGGGTATTCCCTAGAAGATGTCCTCGCCTGCTTACGATTCCCTGCAAATGGCATTGAGAGAGGTACAAGGAGGTACTGGGCTGTACAGTGGGAAATTGAACTTTCAGCTGCTCTGCCTCTGCGGCCAAAGATCAAAACCACTGAGCTATCCAGCAAGTCGATGAAGCTATCCATAAAAATCTGGGTCTTTCTTTTTCTTCTTCCTCTTGTTTCACTGGATGTTGCGAGGAGTTGAGAGAAAAAGCAGCACTGGGAGGAAGGAACGTTTAAAATTAGTATGTGGAGGTCATGACAGTGTTTCAAGCCTAGGACTCCCTTTCTCGATAATCTGTTCACTCCCTGCTTACCCAACCTGTATGTTTATAAACAAACATCTGTGACCAAGCCCCCCCCCCCGCTTGCATCATCGGCTATAAGGCAAGGCACACATAAGACATTTCAAATAAACGGACATTGGGGTGCTTCACTTTTGTGCTGGCTGGATCACATCCCATTCTCTGCATTGCTCACTCATGCAGCAATTGATCCTGATCCTCCCCAAAAAGATCCAACCCTGGACCTTGCTTCGGCTTGTAGAACATGGGGGAGCACGAAGCATTCCTTCTTATTAACCAGAGCAAGGTATACTTTGCCTCTGGGCTCTGCCCAGATGGAACAGAGAGGGCATTTCATGGCCACGACCTAATCCGAATGTTTTGTTTATAGATATTATGTCATCATCCTGAAGTTTGTGTTTTAATGTTCTGGGCTTTGTCAGTTTGGGAACAGTGCAAAGAAAGAGAGGGATAAAGCCGCGCATAATTAACATCATTAATCATACACTTGATAGAAGGAGGCAGAAATAGCTTTCTGTTCTCTTGCATCGATGTGAAAAGATGACAGTCTGAAGCACGAGGGGAGAATCTGTATTGTTATTCGTTAGTTGGCAATAAGAACTAATCTGGTGGTTCAATGGGTCCCTTGTTCCAGGAGCAGCATTTGAAGCTCATCTCTAGCAAACGGCAGCACAGTTCCGTTCTAAACCTCCCAGGGCTGCAAATCCGGGTTCGGCTCTATGCAAAATGTTCCCAGGCTGCAAACCAGGACTCCTTTCTTCAGGCAACAAGTCCTACCTAGGCTTTAGAATCATAGAAACGTGGAGTTGGAAGGGGTCTCGGAGGCCACTGAGTCCAAACCCTCCCCTGCTCAAGGCAGGAACTCAAATCAAAGCAGATCTGATGGGTGATGGTCCAGGTTTTTCATGCATGCCTCCAGCGTTTAAAGATCTCCACCTCTAACAATGGACAGGAAAGTAGGACAAGCCAAAAGGAGACTGCCACATACAGCCACAGGCTAGAGGTCCTCCGACCCTACTGTAAAATGCCCCTTTCAATATCAATGTGTTAGAGAGGTTGGAAAATTCGCAGGTCAGATTGCAACACCCCCAGCCGCTTAGCCCCTATGACCAGTGGGATTCTGGGAGGTACTGCCCATAAACAATACCTCTCCCAAGCTCTACCTATGGACATTAGGTTCCCTTCCTTAGTATGTTAGACATACCGGGAGAGAGCAAGCCATCCATTTTCTTTCAGCCTGCCCTTCCTCACAGGGTTGTTGTAATGAAAAGCTGATATGCCACCTTGATCCCTCTGTTGAAGTAGAGGGTAGTGTTATTATTTTACATCACTGCTGAGATTAGGATGCACCAGATTAGACGTAAATAGAAGTCCATATTTTTGTTTCAGATGCCCTGTGAAGATCTAGCAGATTCTTGTTTGCAGATAGGATTCTGGGGGGACAGCTCAGGTCAAAGCCCTGGGATGATGATGATGATGATGATGATGATGATGATGACGATGATGATGATGATGATCCCTCAAGTAGGTTCTGACTTACGGCAACCCTTTCCAGGGTGTTCCTTATTCATATTATACCTTATCTTTCCTTCTAAAAACTTAGGACATACTTGGCTTCCCTTCTGTCCACTTCAACTTCAAAACGACAGCCCTGTAATGTGGACCAGTATGAAAGAAAGTTAAGTGCCCCAAGATTACCTGCTGAATGTAATGGCTAAGAGCGGAACGGAACCTAAATTGTCTGTCTCAGTCCCCTAAACATAAACCATGTATCATGCTTCTCTGGCATCAATCCTTCCTGGTAGAGATGGGCACGAAACGAACAATTTTTCGTTTCCGTTTTTGTTTTTTCGTTTTGTTACGCAACAAAATGACAAATGAATTTTGTCTCCAAAATGAAACGAAACGAACAGAAACACCAGAAATTTTGTCGTGCGTTTCGTTTCCGTTACTGCAATACAGTGAACTGCTTTAAATGCTAAAGAAATCACAAAAAATGAAATAAATGGTAACGAAATGGTAACGAAATGAATGAAAATGAAAACAATTTTTTTGCAAAAATTCGCAAAAAACGGAAACGAACCGAAACGGACCCTCCAAACGACAAACAACAAACGAAACATCATTTTTTGATTCGTGCCCATCTCTACTTCCTGGTGGTTTTAAAGATGGTGGTGGTGACAGAACAGCAAGTGGGAGCAGGCACCACCCCCTGTCCACAAACAAGACTCTAAGACCCTTGCTTACATTTTTGTCCAGATGAAAGCAGTGGAGGAGGGGAGACCCGCTCCCTGTATGTCATGATGGGGTCACGCTGTCCACTGAATTCACCAGGCCAGACTTTTGAGCATACATGTAGGATACTTCTACTGATTTAGAAGTTACAAGACAACCACCATACATGTAACCCAGTAAGATCACTTGCTCCCCTTATGTTTGGTGCTCGGAGAGCAGACCCACATTTTTCATAGTGCTCAAACCTAAGAGTTTCCCATCCAGTGCAGGGTTCTTCTTCTTCTTCTTCTTCTTCTTCTTCTTCTTCTTCTTCTTCTTCTTCTTCTTCTTCTTCTTCTTCTTCTTCTTCTTCTTCTTCTGCTGCTGCTGCTGCTGCTGCTGCTGCTGCTGCTGCTGCTGCTGCTGCTGCTGCTGCTGCTGCTGCTGCTGCTGCTTGGGGTTAAGCCTGATGGCACTTCCGATCCATCACCGTTGTGTTGAAGCCATTCTTTATCACATTTGCTCATTTGGCTCTTTGGTGCACACAGTCACTTTTCATTAGCTTTTCCCCCAGTCCAGGTGGGGTAGGGACATCCAGCCACTCAGCTAATCCAGAATTAAATACAAACTTCTATGTGTTGCTGGGAGATAAGCTTTGGGAGCTGATGGGGGTTTTCAGTATGTGGACTGGAGGGAGAGGGAGATTTATAATTAATAACAGATAAAAGAGCCATGAGATAAAGATAGCATTATTTTGAAAGCATATGACAGAGAGATCAGAAATAGATTTCCTTCCTTTGCTCAAATTTTAAAGATATATAGAAATAATATGCATGTTTTTCTTTTGCATGAAGTTGCCCAGTGGGAGGATCTTGGAAGTAACATGTTACAAGTAACACTGGGCCTGCAATTCATTGCTTTTGCAGTAATGAATAATGTATCAATTTGTTATAAAAGAATGTTAAAAATAAAGTAGCAAGTAATTGCAAAGGTACAGTAAAAATAAAGTAACAAAGTAGTTACAAAGATTTAAATATAAAACTTTTTAAGTATAACTAGTTTCTAGTTACTGTCACACATTATTTTCCAAGGGCATTTTAAGGCCTTTAAAATCCCCTGAAATACATTCTGTATAGCAATCGTAGTAGTGAGATGTTCTGCTATTTTCTTCTTAATCCTAAACAGCAAGGGCTGTGTTCTTAATTTTTGTCTTCTGGTATTTGTGTATCTATTTTCAAATGTAATAGCAATATTAGCCACTAGGGTGTCCCAGTGAGCGTTTTCCTGCATTTCTGTAGCCTGATAGTAACACTCATGCACAGTGCATAGAATTAGTTGAGCTCAACAACATCTGGAAGCCCAGAGCTTCCCCACCTTTGGTTTTGAATCCATGCTGAATGTGGGGGAATTATTTGCTGGATGACTGGATCACAGCCTTCTTTAAATAAAATGAGAATTCATCCATTAGACATGTGTGTATCATAATGTCCTTGTAGATACTGAGAGGGAAGAATTCAAGATGAAGGATTATCTTTGTCCCTGAATAGATGAGGATTAGCGATACTGGGGATCCTTCTTCAAATTTCCATGGTTAAAGGGAAAGCCATACTGGAGGAGAAGGATTAATGTTTAAGATAGATCTTTTGGATGGTAACCTCAAGGTTCTTTAACTGAAGATTCCAAGATCTGACGTTCTGGCACCTCACTAGCCACCTAATTCTCCTTGCCCTGCTGTAGGTTCCTGGATAGGGTTTAATCCAAGAAAGTGTTCAGCAATTTTGAGATATATGACTGGTTGAAAGTCAGAGCTCATCTGCTTTAAATTTGACCCATCTTTCCAATGAGGGTCAAGATTACATGATTCATGAAGGCAGCACCAGAATTTTTTGGACTCTGATTAACTTTCACAGGTCTTCTCTAGCTGGGATTAATAGCTGAATTTTGGCATTTCTTTAGCTAAATATAAATATAAATCTATTTTATTATATGATTCTATAATTCTAATTAGAAATTAAAGTAAATATAATTTATATATAATATAAATTATATAATTATAATGTAACATAATTTATATTTATATTTATATTTCTTAGACTTAGCCCTACATGGTTAATTATTTAGTAGATTTATGAAACACACCTTGGGCCTACTAAGTGCCCAAAGTAGCAGACAATAAGACAAAATTAAAAATTAGAAGAAACTTCTACATGATTTTAAAGCTATCAGCACATAATGAAAGCATTCAGTGCAATCAAATTAAAGAGTGACAATAAAGAGCAACATAATTCTTACCCCATTAAAAGCCCAACTCAAGAAAAAAAATCTTAGCCCATGGCAAAGAGGAAATTCCATAGTATCTCAGTGATGAAGCAACACTGATCCCGCCAGAGCTCTCCAAGGTCCTGACAGGACTGCCTCTGTCTTGCCCCTTGGATCCTGCTTCCCATGGCATGGCCATCCAAGGTCAGTCCCCTTCCAAGCCTAGCATAATAGTGCTGAGGGCAAGCTTCAGAGCTCCCTGCAAGGTTCATCATCTCTTCTTGGATCCAAAGAAAGTCTTTGGTGTGTATGTTAGATCTTCTGTACCAACGATGCTATGGGTTAGCAAAGGCAGAATGCTTTTTTGGTGGCATCATCATTTTTTCTTGTAACACGCATGCTTCCTGACAGAGCTGGTGGCTCTGATTAAATCTGGTGAAGATGGATGGGAAGCTGGGAGCTGAGATGGGAGATTGGCTAAGCAACTCATCATTTCCAAAAGGCTCCTCCTTTCCAAGTTTCACCACAACTCTGTACCCAAGGAGCAGTGTGGCAACTCTCAGGGGAAACAGCGTGGAGTTCTTGTCATTCAGAAAACGGTAGGAAAATTTAAGACTTTCTTTATCCAATTGCTTAGCAATTCCATGCTAGCACAAGACTCCTCAACCTGACCTTTGCCCCTATGTGGCTGATCAAGGTTTGCTACTTATGATGACAGGATGATTCCTGTTGCTGGTACTGCTGCTGTTGCTATTGTTATTTATTCCACTTGTATTATTGGGAGCCCTTCTCAATATTCATGGGGTTTTGCTCCCAAATGTTATCCAGTCCACTCCACAGAAATAATATGATGGTCATAGTCATAATCCAGATGTTATTGGCAACCACACAGTTTCTAAGAAAGTAACTCAATTTCAACGGGGGCACACTTAATGACATAACGTGTCACAGGGGCTACTGTAGGGGAAAATATGAACAGAGTGAAGAAGGCGTTGATGAAGAATGAATGGGCCATATCCTGAAGAATCTAACAAGTACCGCCTGCGTTCCTCACTAGCCAAAGAAACTGGCAAAAATAATGCACATGCCAGCATATACACACACATGCACACACATCATAACTTTTTAAAAAATGCACATCTCTAAGAGAATGCTAGTTTTACAAATTCAAATAGAACATGAGCTGTAATGCACCAACTGAAACAGCCTGTAGCTGGAGATACCCCATTCATTTGTCTTCTCTCTGGTGGTTACTTCACATCCATTTTGTCTCTGTTAGTTTTGCCTCTTCATGTTACTTCATGTCCGTCGTGCAACTACTGAAATTTGTCTCGACCACACCCCCGGAACGGGTGCTAAGCACGACAATACTCTACATGGTGCTGGGGTAGGGTTTTCCCTTGTCACTCTTTGTTCCCGCTTTCTGTTCCGAGACAGGGCACCATGTCTCAATGTCTGTCACGCAACAAAACATTCATTTCTCTCAGAAAACTGTGTCCAGGTTTTTTTTAATTATTATTTTGACTTTTCAGAAGCGAAATATCAAAAAATAATTTTTAAGCCAAAAAAAAAAAAAGGAAAAAGGAAGCTAGGCACATTCAGTGTTTGTCACGGTACAAGACTGTGAGGTAACACTTGTCATGAGTCAAGTTATCATGACCATGGGAACACTGAAACAGGGACAAAACCACATGATCGTGACCAATGCTATCACAGTACAAAACTAGTCACGGAACAAAGAAGGACCTGAAGTAACGATCAAGATTTTCCAAATATCCCTTATCTCAAACAGCAACATTAATCTTGTAGTAGGCAAGGACCCCAACATCCCGTGTACAGCCTACCGCTACCAATAGTACCTCATGTTACTGCCATACTTCCAATGCCACTTTGTGGCAAGACTCACACTGCAATGCCAGTTATTACAGTACTCCTATCAACCAATCTAGGAAGAAAAGGATTTAGGAAAGCACTGTGGATCAGACTCACAGAATACACCCCCGAGAAAACACTCCTCTCTGGTTTCAGCAGACAGGAGAGATTATGTGAACACAGCTTCTCTGGCTCAGACTCTCCAGACCCATTGCCCTCCCTACCTGCCCCACTATCTTGCAGCTGGGCACATTTGGAGGAATTGGTCCTGTTGAACTTCCAGTACAGACCAACCCAAATAACTGAGACACCGAAATGACATTGCGCTTTCGGTTTCCCAGTTACCTGAACCGAGCTACAGTTCTTCAAACATTGACACAAAAATCTATTTTCAGACTGGCTTCTTGTCGGTACGCTGTGGACTTGGAGGGAAATATTCTACATAAATGCAGGTTCTTTGGCATTATCCATAAAAAGGTGGATTTTTGTGCAAGCTTTTTAAAAGGGGGTGCAATTCAGAAAAAGCTATAGAAGAGGAAAGAATGAGCTTTGGGGGTGATGAGAATGTGTGAAACCAACACATCCCAGAAACAGACTGATTTCTCCATCTTTGGCTGGAAGAAATAAATTCATTTTGGGGGTGGAGGAGCAAATAGACAAGGTCACTTGTCTATTTAGAAGGGCAAATGCAAATTACCCTGTCCTTCCGGGTGCCAGAACTACTAAGAACTTCTCTTACACCGCATTCAACTATGTATCCTTCTGGGTCAGCATTGTGAGCCCTGACTTACTGTACCTATCCAGGGTTTCTATCAAAAGCTTATTCCATCACCTGCTACTTGGTCCTTTAATTTTGTTCTGTTAAAAGGATTGTCATGCAATGACTGCAAGAACGTCCGGTTGAAAAACATGGATTCTAATCAGGGAAAGTAAATTCAGTTTCACTGTCTGTTGTTTTTTTCTTTTCAATTTTAAGTTCACCTTGTCAGGGATTTGTTTTTGACATTTGTGCATATATGCATATGCTTGTTTTTGCGCAGTTCCTCTACTGCATATTTTTGGTATGCACAGTGTGAGGGTTCATCTCTTTCAATACCCGGTTCCGAGTCAATAATTACTTTAGAGACATCTTGATAGATGAAATCAAAAGGATTTTTATTTAATGATAACTCGGGAACTGACAAAACTGGATCTATTAAATGCGGCGTTAACTGTGGACATGGCTTTGGTACAGATTCTTGAGTTACAGCTTCTTCATAAATAACATTAACAATAGGAACTTCATACCCGGCGGACTTCAGAAGTAATGGCGAGTGCTCATACCCCGACCCATACATTGGGTCCCGCAACATGGATGGCGAGCCCATTGAGCCACAGGGTTCGGGGACCTCTCGCTCCTCCATTCTTTCCTGAACTTCTCAGAAGTTTCTGGCCATCGGAGTGGCTTAACAGTAACTGACCATTGATACTCTTCTGATCTCTCCACCCTCCGCCTCACATCTAGATCCTCTCTCCTTGCCTCTTTCTCTTTCAGCCGTTTCCCCCAAATGTCATCTCCTACCTCGCGCACTTCAACTCCCTCTTTCCAACTGTCATCCTCTGTCACCCATAATGCCTCTTTCTCACCCGCGCACGCACCCATCTCCTCGCGCTTCTCTTCCTTCACCTCGTGACTGTCTATCACCTCCACCTTTACTTCTTTCTCCTCTTTCACATCCTGAGACTCTAATATATTATTTTTATCTGATTCATCCCTTATACTTAATTTACATAAACCCTTTGCACACTCTTCACTTTCTCCAGATAGCACACTCTGTTCAGGGCTTTCTTCTTCACTTCCTTTCTCACATACAGTTGTCCTTATTATTCATATTTTTGCAAAGAACCTTTTTGAGAACACATTACTGAGTTTTATGTTTGTAGGCTTTCACCTAATACAGTATACACATCAATGTAGTTTTTGTTTGTTTTTTTTTTTTTTTTGTTTTTTTTAAAAATTGGAGACCTCCATTGCAAAATTCAAGAATGTACACATTTTGCAGGATGGTTGGGTTTTGGTACCTTGATTGTTTTGAAAGTGCCTAATTAGTTATGTTTGCACTCAAACACAAAGTGAACCACTTTCTCATCCATTTGTGGTTCCACTGCTAAGCTGTGGTTCCTCTCTTCTCTCTAGTCTGCTTTCATCAGGAATACTGTACATCTGAAACCTGAAGGACATCAAACAGGGGTACAACCTGTGTATCACTTATAGCCAAAGGGAGTAAGTACAGGCTGACCAGCCAAGGAGCAGTGCAATGACTCCGAGGTGTGCCAACTGTAGGGAATCAGGAATTGTCAGAAGCTACCTATGGCCAACACAACTTATTTTGTGCTGGTGCAATTGTCCTTGTGCCAGCCAAACCTTCTTGCGCTGGCTGGTCTCAGAGATGCTGGCAGAAATATCTGCTAGTACATCTGCTTTGTTGGCAACATTCAGCCAACAGGCAAGCCAGAGAAAGGATCTATGTGAGGAAGAAGCTGAATTGCACCAAACCTTCTCCAATCCTCCATCTCAGATGCACAGCCATGATACTAGCATGAAATTAGGCCAGTAAGCATAGTCCTCAATCTCTCTCTCTCTCTCCCCCCTCTCTCTGTGTGTGTGTGTGTGTTGTGTTGTGTTGTGTTGTGTTGTGTTGTTACAGTCGTTACCGACCCTCCCTGACCCCATGTCCATGGAGTTTTCTTGGCAGGAATACTGGAGTGGCTTGCCAGTTCCTACTCCAGGCACCTACAGCACCTGATATTCCCTGGTGGTCTCCCATCCAAGTACTAACCAGGGCCGACCCTAAGTAATGTTTAATGTCCCTAAGATGGAAGGGGGGTGGGTTCATCCCAGCTTCAGCTCACCTGCCTTTTTGCCTTCTTGACCAGGAAGAGTGGTGCCTGAAGGCTCTTTGAAACAACAGGGGTCAGAGTTAGTCAAAGGGTACAAGTGTGTCCTGCTTATACTTCCATGCCGACGTGGCTCCAAGAAGCACAAGACGCTTGCTACTGTGCTTGTTATAAGAAAATATCTCTTGTCTGAGGTTCTTGTCTAGGCCATCATGAACCCAAGTACTCTAATTTCTAACCCATCATGAGTGGAGAGGAGTTTCCTCTTAACTCCCTCTCTGACATCTTGCCCATGAAGTAGACTCCCTCAGAGCTCAGAAAACTACTTTTTAAAATACAAAGTTACCAGCCTCATTTAGGAACTCTGTGGATCCCCAAAAGTAGAGTGTTACTCATCATCATCATCATCATGTGCCATCAAGCTAGTTCTTACCAATGGCACATCTGTTCAGGGTTTTCCAGGCAGAGTATACGGTGATCAGAAGTGGTTTCCCGTTCCTTTCTTTTGCGGGTACCCTGGGACCATACAGCTTGCCTAAGGCCACACAGGCTGGCTCTTCTCCCTGGTGGCACAGTGAGGAACGGAACTCCCAACCACTGGCTCTGCAGCCAGATATCTAAAAGCACTGAACTATCTGGTTATGTTACCCTTCCAATAACCATATTACAAAGAAAGTATGTTTTCTTGTTTCTCAGACATAAATGAATTCTTACTTTTAAAACATCAGAATGTTAAAAGCTGCTGACTTGTGGGTCAATAAAACACATCCTCCTCTTGTCCATCTCGTTGATGCCTCAAGGCTTATAACGGGGCACATGGCTGTACAAAAACTTGCAAAGGACTTTCACCAGCAGTCAGGCCATACCTCTGGCAGTCTAAATGAAACTCAAAAGCCACCATCAAACTTCAGGTTAAGTTACAATTGTAATGTAATTTATATGAGACTTAGTCAAGGGAGGAAATAAAACAATATATTACAAATAATTTAGATGCTTCTAACACATTCGTAGGGGGCACGGTGGCTCAGTGGGCTAGAGCACTGAAAACTGTTGGCTACAAAGTCGGTAGCTCAGCGGTTCGAATCCTGGGTGCCACACAGTGGAGTGAGCTCCCGCTGTTAACCCCAGCTCCTGCCAACCTAGCAGTTTGAAAGCATGTAAATGCAAGTACTATAGATAAATAGGAACTGCCATAAAAAGCGGGAAGGTAAATCAGTGTTTCCTTGTAGCCATGCTGGCCACATGGCCACAGACTTGCACAACACTGGCTCTTCGGCTTGAATACAGAGATTAGCAACACACCTAGGGTTGGATACAACTAGCATGAATGTGCAGGGGAAACCTTTATCATTACCTTTACTAACTCATTCGTTATTTTTAAGCGTTGAGCCAAGATCTGTAGAAGACAGGGCAGAGAGTCCATCACACTACGCATTTGGTCTCCTCACAAGTCATAACTCCATTAAAACAAAATTTTGGTCCATTTGAAAGCCACAATTTGCACCACTATACATAGATAAGACTGTCTTAAACAGATGTCCATAAGGGGAGAGGGAAGCATATCACAGCTACAACATAAGAGGGCAGGTCACCTATATAATGATCCTGCCCCTGAGTTGCATGTTAAAATCAGGTGGAGGTCAGGTCTGAAGGGTTGTTCATCTAAAGTACTGTTTTGTTGTTCCATTCCATTTTATTTCAGGGATTGTTGTGAAATAGTTGCAAATACCATTTACTTGCTGAGAGATGTGTACCGTGGCGCAGTGGTTAAATGCCTGTACTGCAGGTAAAACTGTGCTCACTACCTGGGTTCAATCCCTGGTAGCAGGCTCAAGGTTCACTCAGCCTTCCATCCTTCCGAGGTCGGTAAAATGAGTACCCAGCTTGCTGGGGGGGGCAATGTGTAACCTGCACACTGTAATTAAAATTGTAAACCGCCCAGAGACTACTTGTAGTGGTATGGGGCGGTATATAAGCAGAACACTTTACCCTTCCGCTCTTCCCAAAGCTGTTCAGAGCAACTCAGTGTAGTGTGTCAATCATCCTTTAAAATGAACCCAAAGAATAATGACTGCTAAAATAAAATCGGAAGCAAATTGTCACGGTGCAACAATGAACAATTCACTGTTTCCATATAAAATTACCAAGAGTTTGCAAAAGAAAAAGAAAAAAAAAGAAATATTTTGCATCCTGTTCATTTTAGTTTTTCATGAAGACAGGGGCTGCAGTTGTCACAAATGCTGAAAACACCCCTAATGAAATGGGCAAGTAGTTATAGTTTCAATGATTAATCATTATCATTTTTTAAAAAAATATCAAGTACAGTACCAAGGCTGTGGATAGCAAATAATTTGAGAGTTTCTTTTAAGTTCCTGGATGTTGAAAGTCAACTATGGGAAGGAGTCATAATCACATGTGTTCAGAAGGTCCCAAGGACATCCTTAATAGGTCTTATTCCCAGAATGTAGGTATAGGATTGTAGCCTTCCAGGAACAGGTTCATTGTTCTTTATTTTGAAGGAAGGCCCATTAAGTTGAACGGGGTAGGCTTCCATGTACTGTACTTGGTATAGGGTAGCCAGCATTTCCCAGATTCTGATCCTTTGGGATCACCAGTGTGCCAAGTGTTTGCTCCACCAATCCAATAAAAAGTTTCGTGGATGTGATCGTTCTCAAAGACGCCACAAATGAGACTCCAGGGCACACTGCCCCGTATTCTCCAAGAGAAACATTGTGAAATGGATCCGGCAAGGAGATGTAAAGTCACAATCGCTCACAATGGCTCACCTGAGCCCCAAGCCCATTCCCCCTCTGCTTTTGCAGGCAAAAGAAGGTGCATTTTAAAAATATTTCGATCACTTCCAGTTTCACCCAGAAAGAATAACATGCCTGCGTGCATGCGCACACACACATACACATACTGTATATACTCGAATATAAGCCTAGTTTTTCAGCCCTAATTTTGGCCTGAAAAAAGGGGCCCTTGGCTTATATTCGGGTCAATACTTTTAGCCACTGAGGCAGGTGCTTGGGTCGGTGGCTAAAGGTCATTTTAAATATTGCATGCCGCTTCTCATGACCCCCCTCTGCATCACAGGGGAGCGGCGCGCAATGTTTAACATGACTTTTAGCCACTGACCCAAGCACTTGCATCAGTGGATAAAAATCATTTTAAACATCACACACCACTCCCCCAGCTCACAAAGGAGGAGCTGCCAGACCCTGCTGCATTTCCCACCCTAGACTTATACACGAGTCAATACGTTTCCCCAGTTTTTGCAGGTTAAATTAGGGGCCTCGGCTTATACTCGGGTCGACTTACACTCGAGTATATACCAAGCCTCTTGGAAAGACATTTTTTGCTTACCTGCCTTTCAACACTCTGTGTAACTACTACTACTACTACTACTACTACTACTACTACTACTACTACTACTACTACTACTACTACTACTACTACTACTACTACTACTATAAAAGATATAAAAGAGCACAGGGTTTCATTTAAAATCTCTTCCTTGTTATTTTCTCTGTCATATGTATGTATGTGTGTGTGTGAGAGAGAGGGAGTGTGCGGGCCCATATCTAATCTCTCTCCCCCTCTCTCTTTTCCCTCTGCTTCTCTCCTTCCCGAGCAAAATTTAATTAAATAATTCTAATGAATGTTTAATGATGTTCTTTTGTCATTATTAAATCTGTAATATAAAAAGAGACGAAGAAGCTGCAGCCACTGCTGCCGCCGCCGCAGCCTCCGTCTCGCCGTGCCTGTGCCTTTCTTCCGCTAATCTCCCCCTCTTTTTTCGCCATCCCTTCTCTCTGACAACTGCTGGCATTCAAGCCTGCAAACAGGAAATGAGAAAGGGAGAAACAGGATATTGAGTTTGAATACTATCTGGATCAGTAATATCACCCCTAGCTACTAGAGGGGAAAGTGGGCCTTTTCCCCACGCTGAGAATATTAATATAGCCGACTACGACTTGCCAGGGAGAAGCCAAGAAATCAATAGGAATTGATTAGCTCACACAGAAATTCTCATATCTTAGAGGATGATCCTCAGTTAGAGTGGATGACCCTGTAGCCAAGAGTTTGTGATGCACGGAGGGAGGGGTCGGGGGGGGGTCAAGGGAGTAGGTGGAATATCAGCCTTGGTGAGTTGACTTCGTGAGATCAGTTTTTCTTCCCCCTCCAAATAAGTGGGAAAAGAAATCTTTGGGGCAGGCCTGGCGAGGAAGAAACCATGGGTTTGCCATTAAAACTTGTTCCAGTGCAAAAACTGCCTTCCAGTTGGAGCTTTGGCTGGGAAGGAACAGGGTTAATTCTGTAACCTGGGCGGGCGGTGGTGGTGGCGGCGGCGGCTATGAGCTTGCTTGGTCTGGAGTTGAAGTTCTTCCTCAAAGCCGTATGCAACATTGCTTGTTGCCTTGTAACGTAAATAAAAAACACCCGTAAACAGAGAAGGTGTCACATGTGTGGTAACAGATGCTTACACTGCAAGGATACCTGAAACAGAAGGTTAGGACCGGTTGTCATGATAGCCGAGTCAGCTTTCGCCCAGTGTAAACACTGATGCGTGAAAACAGCTTAAATAGGATGAAATCCTTAACTATGGCCAAGGCACTGTCTTTCTGTAAAATGGGAAGAGTGCAAGACCCTTCTTACCACAGGAGGGGGAAAAAGGGATAACTAGCTGAAGGCAAAGATGACACTGTTGTGCAAGTTAATCTCACAGTAACGTGCACAGATACACACATGCTCCAAGCACTTTTTTCCTAGAGTTGCGGCTACTGTTCATCATCGTCATCATCGTCATCGTCATCGTCATCATCATCATCATCATCATCATCATCATCATCATCATCATCATCATCAACAACAACAACAACAACAACAACAACAACAACAACAACAACAACAACAACAACAACAGAGTCAAGGTTCACTATCATGGTCCGGCCTTTTCCAAACCCAGCTCCGATCTTCCCAGTGCCCAGTTCTGGAAGCGAACCTGTCTCCAAAGCCCTCTAATAAGTGAAACGACTCTTCTGCATTCTTCTAGCTAATCAGTACTTCAGCCTTTTCACACCAGCTGGGTCTTTCCACTCAGCAGCATTGGTATCTGAAAGGTCAGGGCAGGGTGACCCAGAGCACATGGGCATGGGGGATGGATAAGGGTCACTGAGCAATGCTTCCCACACCCTTGACCTCGAAGCCAGCCTCCCCTCTGCTGCTTTCCCCAGCTCTGGGGAGGTCAAGAGGAAGGGTGGGCAACAGCGCTGTTTTCCTCGGCAAGGGGCCATCTTGCTAGAGATAATGTTGCCACCTACAGCCAGCAAGATTGTGCTCGGCAGCTGGGCAAGTCGGTGGCAACGACAGTGTCTCCTGCAGCCAGGGCGAGGAAGGGGGCTTTTGTAGCTCCCTCCTACAAGCACTTACCTGATTCTCAGGATTTTTGTTGTTGTTGTTGTTGTTCAATCGTTCAGTCGTGTCCAACTCTTCGTGACCCCATGGACCAGAGCTCGCCAGGCCTTCCTATCTTCCACTGCCTCCCGGAGTTTTGTCAAATCCATGTTGGTTGCATCGATGACACCGTCCAACCATCTCATTCTCTGCCGTCCTCTTTTCCTTTTGCCTTCAATCTTTCCCAACATCGGGGACTTTTCCAAGGACTCCTCTCTCCTCATGAGGTGGCCAAAGTACTGGAGCCCCAGCTTGAAAATCTGTTCTTCCAGTGAACATTCGGGGTTGATTTCTTTCTGGATGGATAGGTTTGATTTTGCAGTCCAGGGGACTCCCAGGATTACAGTGGGGCTCATAACAAAGTGCTGTGTGTAACGTTCCAGTCTGGGTCCAAGGCAGCCAGGTTCTCATCAATGATCTCTTCTTCCTTGACACACGATGGTGCCCCCACCCATCCACTGCCTGCCGGATGTTCCACAGGCCATTGTGGCAACAGATTGTGTAGTAGAATATATTTCTCTCCTTCCCCACAAGTTTCTCTTTCTGAAAGCTTTCTTTCAATGAAGGGACTCCAGCTAGCACACAACAGCAGAAAGTGCATGTGTTTAAAACAAGACTGTTAGGATAGTCTCCCCACCACCACCACGATATGTAAGAAGGGATTATAATGGTTGCTTAGGACATCCAATCTACTGAGAGGTACTAGAACCATCTCAAACAATGTACTAATAAATAGTAGGAAAGTGCAAGCAGTTGGAAGTACGGCTGTGGGATGCTAGGTTGCCCCAACACAAAGCGTCAGAAGAAATGCCTCGGAGTCAGCAGTGCATTGTCTCCCCCTTGCCTCTGGGTACGCAGCCAAAATCTGGATGAAGCCTCTGCATATACGAGAGAGAAAATGCAGGGGCTCTGCATTCAACGGGGACTCTGCTTCTTGTAAGCGCAGTAATTGCACACACAGAAACTAAACATCTGTGGACCTGATCCGCATCTTCAGCTGAGCATGCAGGAATTAGAGACAGAGCAACACCAGATACAAATATGATGCTTTTGCCCACATGCACCCCCCCCAACCCCACCACCCCAGAAGGTGGCTGCTGAATACGTGAAATGAGTGAATGGGAGAAAGCTGCAAGATCAACATGCATGCCAAGAAATCAGACATAGGACAACCAGAACATGCAGAGTGCAGGTTAGAACTAAAGAAGAGTCCAGGGTCAGGTACCTTTTAAAAATTACTTATTTATTTTATATAAAATTACTTTACATAAAATAAAATTATTTTATAAAATTATTTTACAGACATTACTTATTATATATATTCCACCTTTCTGCTGATACTAAGACACAACACAACTCATAATAGAATTTTAAAAGCAAATGCAGTTTGGAAACACAGTTAAGGCAGATTATCAAATTAAAACAGGTTCAAAGCAATTTAAGAGCACAGTTGTTTAAAAATGTCAATCTATGATTTTATTTATTTATTTTTGCCAAAATCCTGCTAACAAAATCCTCTCCAGCGGCTGGTTCTCTGTTTTGTTTTTGGGGGGAGGGGTTGTGGGTTTGGGGGGATGATGATGATGACGACGACGATGATGATGACGATGATGCATGACTGGTCTCACACCTGATTTGACTAGCAGGGCATGGATGTCTACATGATGGGAAGTCTACTGGGTTGCAGAATCCTTAAGTCAGGGGTCCTCAAAGTTTTCAAACAGCGGGCCGGTCCACCACCACCCAGACACCACTGGTGGTCGGATCACAGTCCAAAAGCAGCTGCGGAGGTTGGCTTGCTCACAAAACAGGGGGTAGGTGGGGGGTTGCAATTGGTCCCAGGGGCCGGATTCAGGACCTTGGGGGCCACATCCAGCCCCGGGGCCTTAGGTTGAGGACCCCTGCCTTAAGTGATGTTCTCTCCAGAGTCACATAAGTGAACAGTATCCAGAAGGTTATGATCTCATTATCTATTTTTTTATTATTGTTACATGCCATCAAGTCAGTTTGGACTTCTGGATTTTCCAGGCACAGAATACTCAAAAGTAGTTTCCCATCTTCTGGGGGGTGCCCTGGCTCTTCTCCAGGGACATACAGTGGAGAAAACTACCATCTAATTCACTCCCTAGCCAGCATTCATTACACAGCATAATCTAAAGATCAGGGCTGGCCCTGCCATTAGGCAGAGTGAAGTGGTCACCTTAGGTGGTACAGGATATGGTTGGAAATGGCAAGGAGTTATCAGAGGGGGAAGTGGAACACCTGCTCTGTCCTGTGTCTGTAAGGTAGCCTGTTGTCTTCAGGAACAATGGAAAACGCTGCCCACTGTCCCAGCACCGGAGTAGAAAAGGCAATTCAGCTACCAGTCTAGTTGGATGTTGTACATGGAATAGAGTGGGCCTTGGGCTCCATCTAGTCTTTATCTTCAGGCAACAAAATATCTTGTACTGGCCTTAGAGAGCAAGGCCATGTCAAACTATAGGTGGGAATGGAGAGTAAGTACATAATTATTTAGGGATATTGCAATGTAATATTTACATTTTGAGATTGGCACAGAATGAACTTTTAGTTCATTTTGTTATTCGTTATTCGTTTCGTTACATAATGAAATGAATAACGAACCCCAGAGTGGATTTAGAATGAAATGAACCAAACAAAAAAAATTGGTTTGGTTCAGTTTGGTTTGTTAATGGCAGCACTGGAGATGTCTCCTACCTGGTGTTGGTCCTTCCTGGTCGGAGGTCCAGTCTTCCTAAAATAAATCACGCCAAGCAGGGAAAAACAAATAACAAATCAACGAACCAACAAAATGGATTTTTTTTTAAAAAAAAAGGTCTTTAAAAATGAAATGAAACGAACCAAAATGAATCGCCATTTTTTCCGGTTCATGCCCATCTCTATTTACATTCCATCTTATTACTTTGAAATACTTTACTACTAGGACTGGACTTACTATGAATTGGTAAGGCAGTTTTGTTTTGTTTTGTTTTACATTTTAATAAACGCCTGTTTAATTCCCCTCTACCAAATCAATATGTGAAGTGATTTCTTTTCAACAACTGTTCTCTGGTTTTTAAAAAAATGCAAAAAGGAAAACAGCCCCCTTGCCCCATGTAATGTGCAGGAGTGAGAATTTTGTACAAAAAGGCCTGCAGTTGAACAGGAGATTGTTTGCAAAAGTGTATACATTTGGGAAAGTTATCTTCAAGGGTACACAGAATGGGTGAATTGCATGCACTTCATTGTGAACTGTAGAATTGCAAGATGAAGCAAAACTGATGACTAGCCAACAGGAAGAAACATGCTCCAGATGAAATGGACAGATTCCCCTAGTTCAGTGGTGGTGAACCTTCGGCCGTCCAGATGTTTTGGATCATAACTCCCACAGTCCTTTGTCACTGGCAGTCCAGGTTTGGCATTCTGGGAGGCGTGGTCCAAAACATCTGGAGTGCCAAAGGTTCACCACCACTGCCCTAGTTCCTAGCAGACACTTCGGCAGGATATGTAATTTTGCCATTACTGGCTGTCATTGGGGGGGGGGGAGGGAGATATGCAACCTGGTTCAGAGAAGTGGAGTGCATAACTGACCTTTTAAAAGAAGTATCTTAGGCTAGCAGGATTCTCCAGAATTCAAGGTCTTGTTTGTCACAAGGCTGAGATGTAAGGCAGGAACTGCGTTGCCAGCTGGAAGGACACTTAGATCATTAGTTGTAGTTTTGGAAGAGGTAGCCACATAAGTCTGTGCACAAATTACTGTACAGGCTAAACCCAAAGAAATAAAACAGAAGACAAAGACATGTGGCACTTTACGACTAACTTGCAGTCTTGCACTGAGCAGGGAGTTGGACGCGATGGCCTTACAAGTCCCTTCCAACCTCACTATTCTATGTTTCTATGATACAATATTTTAATGTAAGCTTTCATGGATCAAGTCCACATGTTCAGACATATGGCATCAGAAATATCAGTTTCATAGCAAATATTCATTCGTTCTTGGGTGTAGGGTACATTTATATGCAGTGATTTGGCTTATGTTGTTCTGGGCTCTGCTTTAAAAATTCCTTAGGAGACAGAAAACAGACACCAAACCTGGGTGAAGATAAGTGGGGAGAAGAAAGAGAGAGGGGGGGGGAATCACTTTAGCTTAAGAGTGAGAAAATATGATAATATTAAATATAGAGGTGAGAGAAGGGAATGTATGGAATATACAGTTTTTACCTTAGAGACTTGTGGTGAAATGTGGGCTTGGTTAGTGGTGAAGAAAATAACAGTGGCAGTACAGAAGTATTACATTTCTTAACTTGTATTCAATCCATTGTATGGGTGTCCATCATATATATTATTTTTTTTCTCAGCTGTTTTGCTCTGTATTCTTGTTGTAATGATTCTGTTCTAAAACGGTGACCTTCGAATCTTCCACAGAGTGTTTTGGTAGACTGAAATGATTTGAGACAGGTTTCTGTGTATTGTGGTTTCAGATGCCAGATTTGTGGTCACTGATCCGTTTCCATGGAGACTGTCCTGTTTGTCCTATGTAGAATGTAGAGGGCTATTGTTGGCATTGTTTGCAAAAGATGCCGTAGATCACACTGGTTGAGGAGCAAATGAAGCTGTCTTTGATATTATAGGTGGCATTGTTAGGTACTGTGATTGTGCTGCCAGAGTAGATGTGTGGGCAGAGTTGGCAACTGGGTCTGTGGCAAGGTTTAGTTCCCCTGACTTGTGCTATTGTTATGTAGTCCCTTGTGTGTTAGTATTTGCTTGAGGTTGGGGAGTTTTCTGTAGGCAAGTGTGGGTCTCTCACCAAGGGCTTTGATGGGAAATCCATACTACTGTATCTCCTGAGGAAGCCCTAATTCCAACAGAAGCCAAATCACTACATATAAACGTACCATACACCCAACAGCCAATGAATATTTGCTGTCAAGGCAGCATTTCATTCAGCATTTCATTCTGTGGCCACATGTCTGAAGAAATGGACTTGATCCCCGGAAGCGTACGTTAAAATATAATAGTCTTTAAGGTGCCACATTTTTTTGTCTTTTGTTCCGGTTTGTTTCTTTGGATTTTGCCTTAGATCATTAGTAGCTCGAGATGAGGTGAAATGTCTTCAGAGGATGGCTTTTAGAATGCAATGTTAAAATGGGGGTGGAAGTCCTGGTAGGAGGATAACGGGGCAGTCAGCGGGTGCATTGCAGCCCTATTGCCCTCTGTTTTTTGAGGCAACCTGGGGTTCTGAGGTCTTTTCCCGCTCATTTTATATGCAGACTCCTCTGCCTGTTCCACAGCCTGGTCAACTTTCCCCCAGCATGGATCATGTCCCTGGAAGAAAGAGATGGGGGGGGAATAAACCCATCCCTCCCCTGCACTGTTCCCTCAACCCACCCCTTTCTGTGTTTGATATGACAGGAGCCCCTATGCATTCTGGGAGATTTTAATAAAGAAGACAGGCCTGTGAAATTTAATAAAAGAGTTCATCAGATTATACAGCAATGGCTTCGTGCCACAGCATTGGCAATAATATCCACGCAGCGGGGGGGGGGGGTGCGTGTGTTTTAACCCCGTGAGGGGCGGCGTGGCAGCACTGTATTAAATCTTTCACCAGCATCAAGTGCACAGAGCTTTAATATTCATGACTCTCTGCAGCCTGGGGAACAGCGAGACCGGGAGTTTGTTGTGTGCTGGGTTACGTTTGTATGTATATGTGTCTATTTTATTTCTGAGATGATGGAAGGACTCGAACCCCAGAGCTTGCTCGTGGTGTTTGAATGAACTTTTCAGCAGGGCTTAAGAAGTGGTGAGGCTAGAATGTGTTGGAAAACAATCTATGTTCTTAATCTGGTCCTCGCAGCCCTCCTACTACTCTAAATCCCAGATCCTTTGGTGGTTGGTTGTGATGAATCAATAGAGAGCTGAAGACCTTTCAAGAATGCTGGAACTGAAGTATTCTTCTTCACCTATTAAGAGGGAAGTATTGGTGCTTATGTACATTATTTTTAAGGATTGTCTACGCTCCCCCCCCCTCCCATTTAATCTTGGGGAAAACAGAGCCAACTTCCACAGGAGTGTTGATGATTTAATTTTCTCTGTACTTAGCTGGATTCTCAATCCTAGAAGAAGTCCCATATATATAATGACATCTTGAATCAAATGATTAGTTCCAGTTAGAGTAGGGCCATTGAATCAGTGACATGTATCTCAGTGTTGATCCACCATTCAGCACCGCATCGGGTAAATCTACTCTAAATGGGGCAAACAATTGGATTTAGGCAATAAGTATTTGCCATTTGTGTTAAACTCTTCCTGGTTTCATATATACTGTAGATACTTAGCTGTTCTCCATCCTAGACTCCTGCAGATAAGGTGGGCTGAGAGGACTGAATTTCAAGGCATAAACTGTCAAAGCAAAGTTGGATATGAAAGTGGGGAGCTGGATGTGTGGACAACTTCAAAATATGACTTCAAAAGCAAGACAGCACTTGAAAGAAAAGGGAGTATGAGAATTTATCTTTTGCTCTTGATCTGAACTGCTATCCATTCATTGTGTCAGGGAGGAGGAACCTACAGCCCTGCCAATGTTATTGGATTTCACCTCCTGCCTCCCACATGGGACTGATGGAAGTTAGAGGCCAAGAACACCTGCAGGGCCAAGTGGTTCCTTACCTCTGTTTTAGGGGTATCTCAGATGAGAACAGTTTACCCGGAGTAATCACTTTGTGGAGCAGGACAGAGGTTTCCATATACTGTAGACTCCACAGGTACAAGTGGCATTTCCTGGGAACACTCCTAAAGCAGCTGCCACTGTCTTCCCTGAAACCTGGTCCTACAGAAGCCTAGCCAGAAAGTGAGAAATAGGCAACCATAGAAAGGAGTGATAAGAGGGTCTCTCAACATATGAAACATATAGGGATCATCCAGTAAAGTGGAAGGGTGAAACAAGCAGAGAAGCGGGTAGGATTTTTGCCTACAGAACCCAATTCATCTGTGAGGTTCATTGCCAAAAGATGGGATGAAGTCCAACGCCATAGATAGTATGTAGGGGGTAGAGATGGGCACGAAACGAGCGATTTTTCGTTTTCATTTTCGTTTTTCGTTTCGTTACGCAACGAAAACGAAACAATTTTTTTTCAAAAACAAGACGAAAACGAAAGCGAAACGACCAAATTTGCCATGTTTTTCGTTTTCGTTGCAGCAGATGCATTGAACTAAAAAGAATGCTAACGAGACAGCAATTTTTCGTTTTCATTTTCATTTTTTCATTTCGTTACCTAACGAAACGAAAACGAATTTTTTTGCAAAAAAGTCACAAAAACAAAAACGAACCAAAACGGACCCCTAAATGACCAAACGACAAACGAAACACCATTTTTTGAGTCGTGCCCATCTCTAGTAGGGGGAACTGGACACATGAACAGAGGAGTGGACTATGGGTGGGCACAGGCCATGAGGACAACATGCTAGACTAGAGGCATTATATCCTGATTACTAGATATTCGAGGAAAACTGGGGGGGGGAGATATTATTGCCCTTGTATTTTGCTTGTGAGTTTTCCTGGCACTCTGACTTCGCAAAACTTTTACATTCATAATTATGATTTTTCCTCATCTCCGGCTTCTTCTTGCCTTCTCTTTTCCTGAAAATTCTGCCTCTAAATCCTTTATCAAGATTTATGAAAGCTGGTGGGGTTTTGTTTATTTGTTTCTTTCTTCCTTTTATTTAAAAAAAACTATATTGTGTGGGAATTACATGAAGTGGCCAAGCCTAAGAGAGATGGAGGGCAGGGGAGCAGAACTCAGCGGCTCTTGGCAGTGTATCTTGTATACATATCCAATGTTATCACCAAGAATATGAAAATATCTCAGGCTTGTGTCTCTCACATGAATATTAGTTGTTCTCATAAAAGTCTGAAGAGTGCAAAAAGGCTTCTTTGGTTGGAACTATCAAATTCAACCCCCTTTTTCATGTTAATTTCATTTAATAATCATCCTTGTGTATGTGTGTGTGTGTGTGTGTGTGTGTGTGTGTGTGTGTGTGTGTAATGAATAAAATACACATTAAACAGTGTATTTGGTAAATCTACACATTAAACAGTGTGCCAGAACAACTTCTCTACCCACTTCTACATGAAACTGTGGGTTTTTGCTTGTGTTTTAAAATATGTGTCTCCAATAGTATCCCATTCCCTATTTATCATACATAAGCTGCTATAGTGTAGTTGTATCCAATGGTGTCTCTTGCAGGTCTGGGTGGTCTCATTTAAGCAACACAAGCGGAATTCCTGCCAGACATCCCTGAAGTCTAAGGTTCAGAGCTTTTGCCCCAACAGTGAGGATAAATTACTTGTTGCATTGGCCATGACATCTCTTAGAACACAAGTGGGAAACTGTGGCCATTCTCAATGTCCCTGGGCCAGCCCTTGCTTGTGTAGCTCATGTTGGAAGATGATATGGGGTATAATTCAAAAAGGTATGGAGGACCATACATTTCCCATCCCTATTTCCCCCCCTGTATTTTTGTCCTGCCTTCTTGCCAGATAACTCTTATTGTATTTTTATTTTTATTTTTATTTTTTCTATTTGATTATTATTATTGCCTTATGAATATTATTATTGTTATTTTCTTTTTGTCATTATATTGTTGTTTGTTATTATTGTTGATGCTGTAAACTGCCAGGAATTCCTTCAGAAGACGGGCAGTATATAAATAAATGAATAAATAAATATAATATAATATAATATAATATAATATAATATAATATAATATAATATAATATAATATAATATAATATAATACAAAGATCAGTGGGAAATCAGGGGGATCTTGTGGGTTCTAATGGATAATAGCCAAGATGAACATTGGAAATGGTGGTCTGAAAGGGGCTGGCTGTGGCCCAGAGCTTGGAAGGTGATCCTGTTGCATTGGCCATGATGGATGAGGTTTTCTGGGAGCTGTAGTCCAAAACTGCCACTTTCCCAAGCTCCAGATTAGACTTCCCCCAGACACATGTGGGTCTGGTCGTTTTGTATACGTTCACCTGAGCTTTGCACCAGAAAGGGGGAATACAGAGGTTAATAATACTTCATTCTTTGGTTAAGAGCACTTAACATGCTTTTGGGTCACTCCTTCCGCTCATGGGTGCTCAGAGCAATTTACAATAAAACCATGAAGAGATAAATTTCAGAACAAATCTAGCACAAGAGAGAGATTGTGCAGACATTAAAGAAAAGCAGGGGCGCCCTCTAAAATTAAAGAGTTGCATTAATTCCTGAAATCTCAGTTAAACAATACCATGTTTGCCCACTGTGACTAAAGCCTGGTAGTAAGGCAGTGAATTTAACCTCTCTTTAATAGAAAGCTCTGCGGCTGGTGTGTGTGTGTGTGTGTGTGTGCGTGTGCGTGTGCGCACGCACATACTGCTACATACAAAGTTCTGTGGCTGGTGTGTGTGTGTGTGTGTGTGTGTGTGTGTGTGTGTGTGTGTGCGCGCGCACTGCTACATACAATCTTAGTTCCCTGGATGTACATCCTTATGTAATGAAAACAGTTCCATCTGCACACTGAAGGGCGACATTAGCAGGCTTGCAGAAATAATCATTATTATCTTAAACCAGGGGTGCCCAAACTTTTTGTAAGGAGGGCCAGATTTGGTGGCTGAAAATGTGTCAGGGGCCGGTTGCTCCCCGACCCTGCCACCCCACTGCAAGCCCCACCCACTGACCCATAAGCCGCCCCCCCACTGACCCCTTGCAACCCCACCCGCAGGACGAAAGGCGGGGACCAAGGGAGGGAGGGAGGGAGGTGGAAACCAAGAGAGGAAGGAAGGAAGGGAGGGAGGGAGGGAGGTGGGGACCAAAGGAAGCACAGGGAGCCATGGCCACAGGTCGCCCCTTGGAAGAGGCGATCTGTGCGACCTTGCACCCCCCCAAGCTCCCCAGCGGTGGCGACGGCTTGCCCGCCAGCCCACCCCAAAGCTCCTTGGCAGTGGCAGAGGCCCGCTGGCCTGCCGACCCCCACACATTCCCCTGCGGTGCTGGTGGCGGCAGAGCACCCCCTCCGCCCAGCCGCCCAAGCTTCCCAGCGGTGCCGGTGGTGCAGCCTGCCCGATCACTGCCCCGCGCGTGCACCCAACCTCACGATGTTCCCAGTTATGCTGGTGGCGGCGGCCCGCCCATGCGCCACCCTGTGCATGCGCGCCTAGCTTCACAAGGTTCGTGGTGATGCCGGTGGAAAGGTACTCTTGCCCAGGAAATCTTGTGACCAGATGAAGAAAGGGAAATTAGATTTGGAATGGAGTGCTGAGGCTGCTCAGATGGATCTCTCCACTGAATTCATTCACCCACCATGTCATGCCTTCTTGTCCTCGGGCCCTTGTTGAAGAAGACAAGAGTCAAAATAATCTAAAACCACAGCAACATCATGAACAGAGCCTTCAGATTTCAACTGAAGGCCGGAAAAGAAGATGATTCTGGAGTTTTATGAGGGTGTGGATTACTACTCCTGTTTTTTTCTGGAGCTCCATCGGCTCCTGAAATTCCAGGTTTTAACTGGCCTTTGTGAAAACACCTTTTTGGGAGCAGCACCTTGTCATCCTAACCTGCTTGCTTCCAGATGCTTGCTGGTCCTGTCTAGCAAATTATAAAGGCCCTGTCTTGGCCAACACAGGAAAGGGTAGGGGCGAGATTCAGGAAGACAGTCTCTGGTACCTACTTCAATTGGCTATCCATAGTCACTCACTAACAAAATGATTCTGTGTCCCAGAATAGGTGTCAGTACTATAGACTGGGGTGAAAATTACATTTTGACTCCAAGAATCCCCCAGCAAACAGTGTCCATGCTGATTAGGGGATGCAGGACTTTGTATGCATCCCGGACAGAATACTTCATGTCCCTCTCGCTGCAGTTCACGGTCCCGCTGGAGACTGGTTCGAGGAAGGAACGCAACCTTACGTCCTTGTGGGGTCAATCTGAGTTCAAAGGAACGTAACCTCACGTCCTTGTGGGGTCAATCCGAGTTCAAAGGAACGGAACCTCACGTCCTTGCGGGGTCAATCCGGGTTCACCCTGACCATGCCCCCTGAACTGCGCTCCAAGCGGGGTGAGAGATTCCCGTCCTGGAGCTCGGGAATCTTTTAGGTGGTTACTACACGTCCTTCCTCGAGCCGAGGTGAACTTGCCTCCGTGTTGAAATCGGTTTTCAACACGGATCGAGAAGTGGATTGAAGGCTGATACTTCACGTCCCTCTCGCTGCAGTTCGCGGCCCCGCTGGAGACCGGTTCAAAGGAATGTAACCTCACGTCTTTGTGGGGTCAATCCGAGTTCAAAGGAACTGAACCTCACGTCCTTGTAGGGCCAATCCGAGTTCACCCCGACCACGCCCCCTGAACTGCACTCCGAGCGGGGTGAGAGATTCCCGTCTTGGAGCTCGAGAATCTTTTCAATCCACTTCTCGATCTGTGTTGAAAACCGATTTCAACACGGAGGCAAGTTCACCTCGGCTCGAGGAAGGACGTGAAGTAACCACCAGAAGGAAGAATAGTCCTAAAGAGAACTGGCTAGAGATGCCCTGAGGCAACAGAACTGGCTAGAGATGCCCTGAGGCAACATGTAATTTAATATCTCACCACTAGAGATGGGCACGAAACAAAAAAATGGTGTTTCGGTTTTTCATTTGTCGTTGAGAGGTCTGTTTCAGTTCGTTTCCGTTTGTCGTGAATTTTTTTGAAAAATTTCGTTACCGTTTTTCATTTTTTCGTTTGTTGTTTCTACCCGCTTTTTGCGTGATTTTTAAAGCATTTCCGTGCGCAGGCATCCCCCAACGCCCCAGACCAGAGGGAAAACACTAAAAAAATGGATGCTGGCAGAGACACAGTATAGACTAGGTATGCAGGGAGGCTGCAAAGGCAGTGGCGGGCGTTGGGCGTTGCCCAGCCTGGTGACTGCACTGAGGGGCAAGGGAGGGTAAAGCAAAGCAACAAGTAGTCTCTGGGCGGTTTACAATTTTGGCAGTGTGCAGGCCATTGCCCCCAGAGTGACTGCACTGAAGGGGGAAGGCTGAGTGTACTCACCCAGGTCGAGAGTTTTAACCTGGTACGCAGCCACGCACGCACTCACAGGGCAGCAGGCACACAGGGAGGCTGGGACTGAAGCTAGAGTCGCAGAGACAGCAATCCCACCCTAACTCCTACCAGAGACTGCAAGGAGGACGGGGGCTGCCAGACCTTTTTATGCCCTCTGTGGCTGCCAGACCTGCCCACCCAGTCTGCAACCTGGGCATGCTATTGGTTGAACATGATCCCACATCACATGGCTTGCCTCCATTTTGTGGCTGGTGGCGACATCCATTTTAAAGGGAAAAGAAAAATACATTGCGATGGGAGAAGACAAAAACAAACGTTTTAAGGACCCCAATCCCCCTGGTAGGTATTATCAGACAATATAAATAATTATCGCTGTGTTTTTACGGATGTCCAGGGCGTTTTTTTACACACTTAAAACAGCTCATTTCATTGCGTGTCGCCATTAACGGAAACGAAACGTAACAACCACAATTTTCGTGGTTCTGTTCGTTTCGTTCCAATTTCATCACAATTTTCGTTTGTCGTTTCTTTACGTAACGGAAACGACAAACGGTAACGGAAACAAAAAAATGTTCGTTCCGTGCCCATCTCTACTCACCACCTTTGTTAAGATGTTTCAGGATGGCCAGCCGGGCCAAACTCTGCTAAGTCCAGAACAGAAAGGGGGTGGCCATTCAGTTTGGTTGGGAGTTACCCTCTGGGATCAGAGAGATCCCGTAGAGCCGCTCTCATTTGAGGTGCCAGGTGGATCTCAGATGTAGATAATATGCCAGGCAGCCCTGCCTTCCACCCCCTGCTGCAATTCAAACCACAGCCAGCTCTTGATGGCTGAGATGCAGCTGCCTTCCTTTATCCATGCCGCTTGACTGCGGCTGTAAGGAGACAAGGCGAGAGAATGGAGTGGGGTGGGTACATTTCCCCCTTGAAACCTGGCTCATCACAGAGCCATTGTGAGGAGGATCGCTGGAAAATGAAAAGGCCTTATTGTTGTATTTCCAGGCCGCCTCCACCCTTCGCTCCTGGCCCTGGCCTTGCAATCTGGAGAGCAGCTTTCAGCCTTCCCACTTCAATATTTCAGGCCGCGAAGGGTGGCTTTTGGAGCTCAGCGCTGAGTAAACAGACCCTCTCTTAAGCCAGGGACTGCTTCATTTTGACTAAATCCTAACCAAACAAGGCGGCTTCATAAAGCGGAGAGCCAAGTAGCCTTGGAGGTGGCCTCAAGTCCCGCTTCATTAACACCTTTTAATCCCGCTGGTACATTTTTTTATATTCTCTAAATTACCCTTCCCAGGCTCAGGTCAGGGCTCTTCAGGCTGTTACAACAGACCCAAGAAATTCACAATCACTGCCCCTGTTCCTTCCAGCCACTTGAAGAATGGAGTATCTTGCGTTTGGGGCAGCCTCCCTTTTTTGAATGGGTTTTTCATTTAAAACGCAGAGGGAGCAAGCTGATTCTCGGGACTGAAACAGATATAAGGGCACAGCTTTGGAAAGCTACTTTTTTTTGGTCGGGAGGAGGGGGAGAATTCTCCGAATTCTCCAGCCAGGATGTGAATCGTAGTCCAAAAGTGGAACTTTACCCATCCTGGTGGAAGCTGCAGGATCCCAGGAGCTGCAGTTAAAATGATTACTTTGCCAGGTTCTACTCGGAGTAAAGGGCACAAGTCCCCCCCAAAAAAACTTAAAATCCTGAAATCATCTCATTTATTTTGGCACTGCCTCCCACCCTCCAAATGGTGCTTAGAAGTATTATCCACTTCCGAAGAATGCACCCATGGCTTGCAGTTTCTCTGAATGTACTCAGAAAGGTACTCTTTGCCCCAAGGGCAAGAAATATGCTTGTAGTTACAAATGTTGTAATTTTATTGCAATTTGATATTTTAATTATTTGAATTGTTTACTTTGATTGTGAGCCGCCCAGAGACCTTTGGGTAGTGGGCGGCATACAAGCTACATTAAATAAATAAATAAATAAATAAATAAATAAATAAATAAATAAATAAATAAATATTCAGCCTCCAGAACATATCTTGGAAAAGTGACCCATTTGGATAACGGTAGCCCCGTCTTGTTCGTGGATCCTGATAATTCCAGTGCAAACGAGTAAACTTTTAAAACTTTGGAAGGTCTCCTTAAAGATGGTCTTAATAAGGGCTCTCATAAACTTAAGGAGGACCCGTCTGCCAATGAGAATAGTCCAGGATAAAGGTTTCCAGCTGATGGCAATGGTATGTGAATACCCAGCTCTTGCTGGGTGCTAAACTAAGCCGGGCAAGAATAGGATGTTGGTTGTTGCCAGGCACTGCCTATCCTGTGATGTTTTCTGGTATGAAAGGTTTTTTTAAAAAATAAAATAAAAATAAAGGCCATCCTCTTGTGCATGTAGTCCAGATCCAAGTTGCTAAGAATGTCATCTTCTTTATAGTCACTATCATAGGGCCGTCTTTCCTTAATCTGGTTCTCTCCAGATACGGTGGACTGCACCTCCCATCATGCCCAGACAGCATCCAGTGCTTAATTCTGATTGCAGGCTGACAAAGGAATGGTACGATATGCCAGAAAGGGAGGAGGCAGGAAAGTTGACCTGTTATCCGGTAGGGAGGGAAGTTAAAGGAAACCCTTGTGGTTACTTGAAGGAAAGACACATCCTGTGTAGCATGACAAGCAAATTAAAAGCTATAAAAGCTTTAATGAAATGGAAGACTTGTGGGTGTGCTGAAGATGATGTGAATCAATCAGAATCTCTTCAGAAGAAACAAATGACAGCATGAGCAGGACATGTGTCATCATGTCCCTTCCCCAACTTCAGCACAGGGAACAACCTTTGCTCCCACTTGAATGCATGCCCCTTCCCTGGTACCCCTTTCCTGCTGCTGCTTTTTGATGTGCATTCTGACAGTCTTCCCGTAGTCTCCAGGGAAGGTGTACCATCACACCCATTCACCTAACCACCCTTTGCTTAGGCAGCCTTACATGCTAGCCAGATTCAAAAGCTTCTGCTTCAGGGTTTCACTCCATCCCATCCATCTTCTTTATCAACACATTGGATCAAGTTTCTCGGAGTAGGTACACTCTGTCCGGTTGTGTACACTCAGTCATTAACAGTGGAGATTAGCACAAATGTGCAGCTCTCGGCGTGTTTGGGTGTGTTGCCTACAGTGCCTGCTTTGTATCCATTCATCATTTACTTCCTCACATATTTCCTCCTATCTTGGGTCACGCATAGCTCTTTATGCTGTCGTACACTATTGATTCATATGTGGCTACAGCATGCATGCATTCATGCATATGCAGAGGGACAGTTGACACACTCCTCAATAATATTGTCTTGCAGTTTGTTGCCTGAGATGAAGGAAAAGATGACCAATCCACACATACCGATTCCATGTACAGAAGCCAACTTGATTGGCAAACTATCTCATTTCAGTGCCAGCTACTTCAACAGGAGTGAGAACAACCTAGTTGCTTAAGAGATAGCTTGGTGCTTCAGTAGCTTTCTATCGCTCCCCACCAGAGCTGTAATCTGAGCTTTGCCCCAAGGCACCCCATCCACTAGGCTTCTGAAGAGTGGCTTGTCAGCCTGGTTCAGGACCATAGGAAAGCAGAGTTATAACCCAGATCTCTGGGAGAAGCTACCAGTGCAGCTGGTGGACCAGATGATGGAGCAAATAAAAGTAAAAGTGCTTAGTACACCAGGCCCTGCTAAAGCAGTGGAGGGTTAGGGTTAGGGTGCACTAGACCAGGCCTCCGGCCCAGACTTGAAGACAAGATGGCATCCAGATGGACCAGTGGGTAGAGCAGCCTTCTCTCTTTGAGGAATAGTTCTACCTCGGTCTCAGTAGTTGAGACCACTGGCCTGAATCATACAGAATTTATTTATTTATTTATTTATTTATTTATTTATTTATTTATTTATTTATTTATTTATTTATTTATTTATTTTTGTACTTGTTAACCTCCTGAATTTCCCTCGGGAACTCTGGGCAGTATACAACAAATTGGCTCAAATAAACAATTTGCCCAAAAGAACAACCCTGACAATAAATCAAATAAAAACGGATAAAACAGAACAACAAACAACATACGACAAAGGATTCTGGAAAGAAGGGCTGGGACAAACAAAACAAGCCAACTGAGGAACAAACAAACCATTGTGCACTCAGTGATCACCGAAGCTTTCCCTAAAAGGCCAGGTCTTCAAAGCTCTCCTAAAGGCCGGCAGCGACTCAGCCAGCCTCGGGGCAGCCACTGAGAAGGCCCGGCTCCAGTTAGAGATCTTATGGGCCTCCTCAGAGTCGCCGCCTGGAGTGAGAAGGAGACCGAGGCTCTGGTCGGTCGGGATGAAACTGACCTCTGAGAGATCTGCTCCACCAGCTAGTCAGGTCCCAGGACATAAAGCAGGAATGTCCAAACTTGGCCCTCCTGATGTTTTGGACCACAACTCCTAGAATTCCAAGCCTGTATTTCCAATGGCAAAGGACTGTGGGAGTTGTGGCCCAAAACATCTGGAAAGCCAAAGTTTGGACATGCCTGCATACAGGGCCGGCGCATCCATTAAGGCGAACTAGGCAGTTGCCTAGGGCGCCAAAATGGAGAAGGGGCGCTGGCCAGCCTGCTGCCCCCCCACCCACCCAACCCACCGCTGGCCACTGCTGTCCATCCCCCTGCCGCCCGTCGCCATCTGCCCGCCACCCCCCGCGCCCATCGCCACCCACCCCCTGTGCCCGTCACCGTCCGCCCCCACCCCATCCGCTGCCCCCCTGCTAGGTCTCCTTTTTGCAATGAAGCAGGGGATACAGTGGACCCTTGTATAACAAACAGCTTGTATAACATAAAATTTGTACAACATAAAAAATTCTGGAGATAGGGGAAATTTGCTTAACATAATCGCCTATGGGGAGAATCCGTACAACATAAAAATGGGATCACTCCGTTTTCAATGCATTCCTATGTGAATTTGTATAAAGGAAAATTTGCTTAACATAATTTCATTTGGAACGAATTAATTCCTTTATACAAGGTACCACTGTATTGATAATGCAGGAGAGAAGTCTTGCAAAATGGTCTGAGCTCTCTAAATTGCAACTTGCCTGTTTTGCTCAAGAAACTAAAGACCCTTCACTTTCTTCGTCTTCTTTTTCTCCCAGTCTGGTGAAGCTTAACTCAGTCTTCAGCTGCTTGATTTTAAGTCCTGCCCCTGGAGCTTTCGTCCTACCTCCATTTACTTTTGATGGAACTCAATGAAGTAATCAGCCTGTTCAATTCCAGTACTGTATATATATTTTTCTATTGCCTTCTCTGTTTCTTCTAGCGTTGTCTGGTAGCATTGTTTCTACAACAAAATGCCACTGCAGATCCAGTCTGGAGGCAAATATAGGACAAATCGTGCTCTTCAGGGCTCCCGTACCTTTAATTGCATATGTCCTCTTTTTGCAGGCTTGTTTCTTCCTGATAAGTGCTGGAACAGAATAATGCATTTCATTGCTCTGGAAGAGCCCTTCTTAATTGTCTCAACATCAGTTCCCACTCATAAATAGATAAGAATTTGATTATTGTTTCCTTTGCATTATCATGTTCTTCTCCTCTCTCCCTCCCTCCCTCCCCCTCCCCCTCCCTCTCTCTCTCTCTCTCTCTCTCTCTGTCTGTCTAGCAAATAGTACTATTTCACTATTAAAAATGAAATCCTCTCCCCTTGTGAAAATAAAAACTGACATTTGGTACAATAAAAAGTGGTTATTCTAGGGGGCAATTAATAGGCTGTTCATCTTTAATCCCCCACTCATGCTAATCAGGAAGCAACAAAACAAACCTAACCCACAAGGGAGTAAGTTTTGATTAACATTACCGGGAACCTTTGCTGGCAGAGACTTATTTGTAAATAAGCATTATAAGAAGATCTGAGCCATTGAAAGGGGCACTGCTGGATTATCCAGTGCTCTATTACATCCTTGTGTGGAACCTCTATTTTAAATCTACTTTCGGCTAATTTTCAGAAAGGCAAGGTCTCAACTGTCCTAAGTAGCTCTGCTCTCTCTTGTGCTACCCAAAATGGTGGCTGTCCCATCTTCCACATAGTGCAAAAGCTCTCTCCATTTACCACGTATGTCAATCCGGCACCAATAATAAACCAGTTTTCAATCCACTGGTGACTAACAGAGCTGCCTTCGGTTCCCATGGCAACTAAACAATATTACCCAGGCTTAAACGGATTCGGACGATATTAAAAAAGCAGCCTCTTTAGGAATTCCTGGTGCTGAGAATTTTAATTTTGCGTAATGCGAGCTGACACCATGTTTATGAGGTGCTCACTGCCTGTTTTCTTCAATTAGTGCAAAGAGGAGCGGATTTGTTTTCGGGGGCTTAAGGGGAGATGCGTTTATTGAGTTACAGAGTGAGGAGGGGGAAACCAATAGATGCGGGTCACCCTGTCACTGCCATCAATCCCATAAGATGTAAATTCAGGGGAGATTTGTGGTAAATGCCATGGATTTTTAGACCCATATAGCTAACTGCTTCACTTCAGTGAGGGAGGATAAGTACGAGGCTGGTGTGTTTCACAGCATGCTTCTAGAGTGATCTGAGGTAACTTTACAAAAGAAACAACAACAACAACAATAACAAAAGTTATGCTTGTCTATGAGAAAAAGAAAAACAACTGCCAGATGTGTTGGAGAAAGGAGATCAATATATCACATTTTTTTTAAAAAACAAAAAGTTTTGCTTCATTCCTTTAAGCTCAGGTTGACTTTATGTAACTTGTGAAGTACTCTAGGTTCTACCTAGATATTCACGTCTGCAACAGGGCCCGGCCCCTTGGGGATACAATTCTGCTACTCACAAAGCAGAATGGACCGACCAAACATACCCCAGCTGGCAATTGCTAAGGTTTCTGTTGGCCTTGTGTCTCATACACACACACACACACACACACACACACACACACACACACACACACACACACACACACACACACACACTCTCCCCAGTTTGGATGGGTGGGATTTCTCTCCAGCTGGCAGAGAGAGTGAGGAATCTGGGCATTGTCCTGGACCCGGCATTGTCCCTGGAGTCTCAGGTGGCTGCCATGTCCAGGGCAGGTTTTTACCAACTCAAGCTTATAGCCCAGATCCATTCTTACCTTGACGAGGGCTCACTGAGAATGGTGGTGCAGGCACTGGTCATATTGAGGATAAATTATTGTAACGCTCTTTACATGGGGCTTCCCTTGACTCTTGTGCGGCGACTGCAGGGGGTCCAGAATGCTGCGGCCAGATTGGTGGTTGGTGCTGGTCAATTTGATCACATTACTCCCATTCTGGCTCGTTTGCACTGGTTACCCGTTGCCTCCCGAATAAGGTTCAAGGTATTGGTTTTGATTTACAAAACCCTCCATGGCTTGGGACCAGAATATCTGGCGGACCGTATCATCCAAAAGTCAACATTGGCCCAACCCACTAGAACATCCCAGTCCTATGCCCTTCGGATTGCCACCCCTCGGGAGGCACGCAAAACTACCACCAGGAACCGTGCCTTCTCAGTGGCTGGTCCCACTTTGTGGAATCGTCTTCTGAGTAATATTAGGACTGCGGAATCCCCCTCCAAATTGGTCTACATCCCAATCCCAAAGAAAGGAAACGCCAAAGAATGCTCCAACTATCACACAATTGCACTCACTTCACACGCTAGCAAGGTTATGCTCAAAATTCTACAAGGCAGGCTTCAGCAGTATGTGGAAAGAGAACTTCCAGAAGTACAAGCTGGATTTCGAAGGGGAAGAGGAACTAGAGATCAAATCACCAACATGCTCTGGATTATGGAGAAAGCCAGAGAGTTCCAGAAAAACATCTAATTCTGCTTCATCGACTACGCCAAAGCCTTTGACTGTGTGGACCACAACAAACTATGGCAAGTCCTTAAAGGAATGGGAGTGCCTGACCACCTGATCTGTCTCCTAAGAAATCTATATGTGAGATAATCAGCAACCGTCAGAACTGGATATGGAACAGCTGACTGGTTTAAAATTGGGAAAGGAGTACGACAAGGCTGTATACTGTCACCTTGCCTATTTAACTTTAATGCAGAGTACATCATGCGAAAGGCAGGTCTGGATGAATCACAAACCGGAATTAAGATTGCCGGAAGAAATATCAATCTCAGATAGGCAGCTGATACTACTGTGATAGCAGAAAGTGAGGAGGAATTAAAGAACCTCTTAATGAGGGTGAAACAGGAGAGTGGAAAAAATGGGCTGAAGCTCAACATCAAAAAAACTAAGATCATGGCCACCGGTCCCATCACCTCCTGGCAAATAGAAGAGGAAGAAATGGAGGCAATGACAGAGTTTATTTTCAATGAAATAAAAAGATGCCTGCTTCTTGGGAGGAAAGCAATGGCAAACCTAGATAGCATCCTAAAGAGCAGAGACATCACTTTGCCAACTAAGGTCAGGATAGTCAAAGCTATGGTTTTTCCAGTAGTGATGTATGGAAGTGAGAGCTGGACTATAAAGAAGGCTGATCACCGCAGAATCGATGCTTTTGAGCTGTGGTGCTGGAAGAGAGTCTTGAGAGTCCCCTGGACTGCAAGGAGATCAAATCTATCCATCCTGAAATAAATCAACCCCGAATGTTCACTGGAAGGAGAGATTTTGAAGCTGAAGCTCCAGTACTTTGGCCACCTCATGAGGAGAGAGAATTCCTTGGAAAAGTCCCTGATGTTGGGAAAGATTGAAGGCAAAAGGAAAAGAGGACGGCAGAGAATGAGATGGTTGGACGGTGTCATCGATGCAACCAATATGGATTTGACAAAACTCCGGGAGGCAGTGGAGGATAGGAAGGCCTGGCAAGCTCTGGTCCATGGGGTCACGAAGAGTCGGACACGACTGAACGACTGAACAACAACAACCCCCATCAGCGTTCAAGAAGCTAGTAAAAACTTGGCTCTTTATGGCTGCATTCGGTGACCACGGGGGATGATCTATTCTTGTGCAGTGATTGGAGTTTTTATGTTCGCCCTTTTTTCTTCACCATCCTGCATTAGTATTATTATTAGTATCATTTTCTGATTGTTGTTAGCTTTTTTTAGGGCTATTGTTTGGTTTGTTTATATTTATCCTTGGAACTGATTGATTTTGTTGTTGTCTGCATGATGGAATGTTTATATCTTGAGTTCCTTTTAGGAAAATCCGGCGGGATAGAAATATAAAATATAAATATAAAATATAAATAAGTATAAGGAGTTCAGGCTGTGCCCATGGAGACATACTTGTTTGTACTTCTGTAAAGGGTCCCTCCAGTAAGTAGTGTGTGTGTGTGGGGGGGGGCATATGGCCTTCCAGATGTTGCTGGGCTGCCATTGCTATGATCCCTCACCATAAGTAGGTCTGGGTGGCACTTATGGAAGTAGCAAACCAACAACATCTGGAGCTCCATAACATGCCTACCTCAGCTTTAAAGCTTTTACACCTGTGCATTACATGGAAATCATGAAAACAATGCATTCAGACTATACAACAGAAGAGACCCCAGTGCCAGCGGGTTGTGTGTCCTGTATGTATGTTTATTTTTAAAGAGGCTACTTCAGGTACTAAGGCCCCTGCTTTCATTGCCCCAAATGGTCCTTCAAAGCAACCCCCTTTCGGATCCACCCTCAGTACTTTGACATTTCAAAGATAGATATGGGTATGGAACCGGGAGGGTCACTTAATATTTAGCAGCAGAAAACACAGGCAGCTATTTAAGGATTGCCTGCTACCCTCTCCTGCTGCTTTGCTCAAAGCTCAACTGTCCTAAAGTAATTTTTTGTGCTTTAAAAAAGTGGTGTGTGTGTGCCAGGCTCTCTTGCACTCTGGTGAAGTATTTCTCATCTATATAGTCAGGGCAGCAGATTTCCCTAAGTCAAGTGGTGCTGGTAAATATGTCACAAATATTGGGCAGTCGGCATCAGCATTTGATGTCCAAGGAATCAGCTCACATGCAGCAGCAGATAGTATTTGACATTTTCTGACAGGTAGGAAGCCAGCCTTGACAATATCAGACAGACTGCTTGAAAAGGCAGGCAGTATTGAAGAAGGGGCGGACAATGATTGACAGACAGTCCTTAAAGCAGCTTTTGTTAACTTGACTATTCACCTTCATGTGCAGCATAAAGAAAAGAAGAATAAAAATAAGGCACCTTGAAGCCTAGCAGATTTATTTCTGTGTGAGTTTTTGTGGATTTATAATCTACTTCCTCAGACTCTTTAGGACTGTAATCCACAAGAGCACCCTCTGAAATTAATCTATTTGTCTTAAGGGAATCACAATGCTTTTTCATTCGCTTTCTTTTTAATATGCACAGAAGCAAACTATTTTGCCTCTTTTATTTCAGCTTTAGTTACCATTACCCAACCCCCAACAGGAGAATTTTGAACGGCCCATTTTTTTTCTCCAAATGCCAGATTTTGCAGCGAAACTGCCAAGTGGCAAATTCACCCATGTCCACTATCCTCCAAAGTTGCATTTTAGATGTCTGTTTCTCCATGTTTATTTATATCCCAAAAGTTGTTCCAAGGAGGTTGAACCCTTGTTTCTCGCCCTGCTCTGTTTTTCCTCATAAGAAATCTATCAGGTCAGGGAGCTTGAGAGACACAGATTGTCCTAAAGTCACTTAATGACTGTCATCAATGAGTGGGGATTTACTTATTATTTATTTAATGAACTGCATAATTGGGTTCAAATGTAATAGGCACATTTCTATATCCAACATCTCCTACCATGAGCTACAGGTGGTATACACATTCTCCTCCTCTCCGGTACATCCTCAAAAACAATATCCCTGTGGCTGAGAGAGAGAGAGAGAGAGAGATGAATGATTGTATTTGTAACTCAACTGCCCAGCATCGGAAATAGGAACAGGTAGATACATTTCCCCCCATCAACTGTTTTGTGAAGTTAATGAGTGGGTTTGTTTGTCTGTGTGTGTATTTATTTTATCCTGCTTTTCTCCTTAAAAGGGGCCCAGGGCAACTTACATCATTAAGAGACAATATCTCAAGCTAAAAACATTAAACATAAAAATATTTGGTGGTGTGGGAGCTGAGTCTGTGTTTCAATTAAGGGCTGCCTGTTTGCTTCTGCTGGTATGGGTATGTGAATGATTGCTTGTCCATGTCCAGTTTATGAATAACTGCTTCTACCCCTGTCCCCTACCTGTCAACCTTGCCCCTGCCCACCATCGGCTGCTGGGCCTTCCGCCACATCAAGCCAAGGGGCACCTGCCGTTCCCTGCTCTGATTTCAGCCCAGATCATTTGGGCACCATCTTAAAGAGCAGAGACATCACTTTGCTGACAAAGGTCCCAATAGTCAAAGCTATGGTTTTTCCAGTAGTGATGTATGGAAGTGAGAGCTGGACTATAATGAAGGCTGATCACCATAGAATTGACGTTTTTGAGCTGTGGTGCTGGAGGAGACTCCTGAGAGTCCCCTGGACTGCAAGGAGATCAAACCTATCCATTCTGAAAGAAATCAATCTTGAATGTTCACTGGAAGGACAGATTTTGAAGCTAAGGCTCCAGTACTTTGGCCACCTCATCAGGAGGGAGGACTCCTTGGAAAAGTCCCTGATGTTGGGAAAGATTGAAAGCAAAAGGAAAAGAGGATGGCAGAGAATGAGATGGTTGGACGGTGTCATTGATGCAACCAATATGGATTTGACAAAACTCCAGGAGGCAGTGGAAGACAGGAGGGCCTGGTGTACTCTGGTCCATGAGGCCACGAAGAGTCGGACATGACTAAACAACTGAACAACACCAACATCTAGGTCCTACCTGCCCAACTCTTGCCAGGGCATTGAATCCCATAGGCTGCCCTCTTTCCCCCTTCCTAATCCTGCCACCTCCTCCGCTTTCTCTTCCAAGGCCATCTTAAGCAACAGGCTGGGCTTCCCTTCCAGAAGGCAGGCCTACTGTCTCTGCATAGGCACCAGCCTATCAGCTGATCGGTGGAGGCTGGCAAGAGATGTCAGGCCCAGATCTGGGAAAGGAAAGCCAGGCCTGCGGTGTCTCAAAATGGAGAGCCGAGGCGGAGGAGAAAGAAGCAATAGGACCAAGTGAGATGGCAGTGGGGGCAATGGGAGGAAGCAGAGGGAAGGCTGTTGAGATAGGAGTGATTGAAGAATTTTGTGCTCCCTAAAAATTTGGCACCTGGGGTGACTGCCCTTGTGGCACCCCACAAGCTATGCCACTCTGTCTCTGTGTCTGTTGTTCTATTTATCTGTATACCAGTGTCGGCGAACCTATGGCCCCCTTTCTGTGGGCACCCGACATCGCCCCTTCACAGCCACATGTATTCAGGTTAAATTGCTCTATTGGCACTTTGTGAAAAATTAGTGGGGTTTGATTCGCAGTTTGGGCACTTGGTCTCTAAAAGGTTCACCACCACTGCTCTGTACCTTCCCACATCTGTATGCCTCACCCCCTTTTTTGTCCCTTTTTCTCAGCAACCATAAATACAAGAAATGAAATAGGAATAGGGTTAGGGTTTCCATTCAGCCAGCCTGGCCTGCAACTAGAGCAGGCCTGTCCTAGTCAAGCCAAAAAAGTGTGAAGCCAGGCTGGGTGGTATTAGGAAGCCAGGAGCTCTTCCTGACTAAATCCCCTCCCATCCCATGCTCGGCAAGAGTTTGCTGGGAGGATTAACCCGTGTCTTGTTCTCAATCCCGGTTTATGAGTTTCCCCGCTGGCTGGGAGGATCCTATGTGTTTAAACAACAGCCTAATTAATCCGCATTTTATTACTTTCGCTTGTCAAGTGGCTAAAGAGAAGCTGTCAGCCCGGCGAGCCACCCTCCTCCTTGCGTTTGCTTAGCTCCCAAATTGCTTCATCAGAACCATCTGCTGCAAACGTCTTGGCTGGGGTTATTTATTTCTCTATTCAGGCGCCTCCCCACTCTCAGCGTGCCAGGGTACTGTAGACTTTCAAGGAAGTTTTAGGGTCAGGGAATGTGGGTTTTCTTCATCACTACCACCTAGAGACTACAACAGTCTGGTGGTAGGAACGCCCGTTTAACAGGTTGATGAAAGGATGCTACAGGTGAAACCCAATTGCAAACCATCCAGGAGCACAAGTGGATCTTGTAGAACTGGAAGAGTTATTTTGAAAATAATATTCACAATAATTAAATAGGAAGGCAGGAAGGACAGGCAGACGGAAAGAGGTTACTGCAGGCGGAAGAAAGCAAACACTTGGGGATACAATGGGAAACACACTTTCTCTGCATGGACCTCTGGAAAGGGGTTTCAGGCCCCGGTTTTAAAAATTGTTTTGTATTGTTTATTTTTCCAAAATAGTCATGTCAATGCTTCTAAATTTGCACAGTTTAAAAAAAAATTATATCCCACTGTTTAGAAAAGTTCTTTGTAGAGACAATGGGGGTAGGGAGAAAACTTACCATTGAAAAGAGAAGCTGCTGCACGACAGATTCTCTAAGGTGAGCTCAAGTGACAAGAAATAATTAGACTTTTTTTTTACTTCTCCTGGAGAAATCTGCCTCCATTTTGCTGCCCAAAAATAGGGTAGAGAATGTTATTATATAAACACAAATAATGTTATATATATTTTTTTTTTAAAAAATAGGGAAAGTGGAAGGAGGTGAGGAAAATGTAGACATGATCAAAGACATAGATACCACACTATTTATCATGAAATGAAACACACTGTCAAGTTCATTTATTTTCTTTCGGTCTTGTAGCCAGTTCCTGAATCATCAGGGATTATCTATTTTCTTAGCCTGCTCCCTACAAACTTTATTTAGCCGTCCTAAAGTGGGAAGATTTTGCTTACCCCTGCCCCCAAAGAACTCTTAAATGTGGTGAAGAAACTTATTTATTGGTTGTATTTTAAAGCCACCCACTAACTAGAGTTCTCTCGGTGGTTACATTATATTAAAAATGTAAAATACAACTACAATAAAAGCAGTCGCTGAGACAGCAGAATATGAACCCAGCAACACAGAATGGAAATATTACAGCATGTAAAACCAAATTAAAACTAGAACAGAATTAAATTCCAGTTACGTGAGCAATAGTGATTTTCTTTTGCAATGTTTATTTAAAATTCTACATTTCCCCCCACCACCTTCTTCCTTTTGTCCCTATCCAGAAGTGTGCTTTCCATCCCTTTTTAAAATAATTTAACTTACAGTGGACCCTCGTATAACAAACAGTTTGTATAACATAACATCTGTACAACATAAAAAATTCCGGAGATAGGGGAAACTTGCTTAACAGAATTGTCTATGGGGCGAATCCGTACAACATAAAAATGGTCGCGATTAGGGATTGCTCCATTTTCAATGCATTCCTATGGGAAATTTGTATAAAGGAAAATGTGCTTAACATAATTTCATTTGGAACGAATTGATTCCTTTACACAAGGTACCACTGTAATTTGATTTTGGGAAGGGACACACTAGGTCTCTTGTAGTGCAATAAGTCACACACAAATAACGTTTCTACCATTGTAAGCCTCAAAATTCTATTTCTTATACAAATGGCATTAACTGAGCTAATGATATCAGACTTGACATGTCAGGGTTGGAGAGCTAGACAATGAGTGGCGAAATCAGGGTTGAGAATAGCTGTGGTGCTGCTTAGGGAAGGGATCTAGTGATGGCCTTCCATGCAGAGCAGCATCCTACAGATTGGAGACTGTACCTCTGCCTCTGAAATCCTCCCTGCCATCCCAAACTAGCTCTGGAAAGTTGGGGGATGCTCCAGATCTATTTTTGGGGTTTTTCAAAGGAACCTCAAAAAGATGAAGAACGAAGGGAGAAATTCCTTGGATAGGGCCGCAGGTGATCCTAGGCCAGATTCTGTCTGTAAAGCTTAACCCACCTCATATGGTTGTCATGGCAACAAAAGGGGAGGTTATGTATGTCAACTCAAGTTTCCTTGAGGGAAAGGAGAATATAAATGTAAAACAGAGAAATGTTCAAAGAGATTTACAGTTGTCCCAAGTTTTGAACAGATTTGAGGGTTTTTTTTAAAAGCCTGATGGATTACAGGTTTGAGCATTGTAAAAATTGACACATTTACTCTTTTCAATTTGATTTTCCATTGGGTGTAACATACATTTCTCTCAAATTTTGCTGGAAGTCACTGGGGTACCTTATTCAGGCTTCTCGAGAAAAGCAATACATGGTGGGTTTGGTGACAGTTTCAGCAATCATTCCAAGCAAATGTAAGCAACAAAAGGACAACCCTTATGCACCTGAATCCTATATGTGTTTTCTAAACAAGTGATATGTACTTTTATCTGGGGAAAAACATCATGTTTCAACTGATAGGCCTTCCTCATTTTTCTCCAACAAGCAGGTCTCAACTCCTCTTTTTAAAAAATATATTATTTTTCTGTCTATAAGATACCCCCATGTATAAGATGACCGCCCACTTTTCCAATCCAAAATTACAGTTCACAATTTTAGACAAAAATATAGTGTTATACATGGAAAAATACTGCAGGTCGCTCCATCTTTTCTCAAAGGCCTGCTTTCCAACAAGGAAGTTGGCAAGTCTTTGTGTCTGAGTCTGAGTCCCAGGTCCAAGTATTTGGTAGCAACTATCAAGTCCGAGCCCCAAGTCTAAATTACTATTTTAAAAAACCAGGCTTTTTTTCACCCAGAAAAAGGGGAGAGGAAGGGTAGCAAGTCACAAGTCGAGTCCAAGTCAAGTCAGCAATGCAACTTATGTAAGTCTGACGTGACAGTACATGCATTACCTATATACTGTATCAGTGATGGCGAACCTTTTAGAGACTGAGTGCCTGAACTGCTATTCAAAACTCACTAATTTTTCGCAAAGTGCCAATACAGCAATTTAACCTGAATACAGGTGGCTGCGAAGGGCCAATGTTGGGTGCCCACAGAAAGGGCTCCAAGTGCCACCTCTGACACCTGTGTCATAGGTTCACCAACACTGGCCTATACCTTTATTTTCATGGGGTGAAAGACACAGACTCTAGATTGAAGGCCTTTGCTTTGATCTTTCCCAGTCATCTATATACTAAATGTTATTTAGGATTTATTGGGCAGCGGGGGACAGGTTGATACAATTTAGGAACCTCAGTAAGGAATTAACTCTATTGTTATCCATTTAGATTACTCTGGGTAGAATCCAACAGCAAATGTCTAATTCTGGTGTGTAAGAAGCATTCAGCTCTCAACATGAAACAAAGTGAAAGAGATGGTTTGAGACTTGTTTGTGTGTTCCGAACCTGCATCCCATAACACACATTATAGGAGGGAGGGAACGTTTGTATAGGACAGTGGTTCCCCACTTTGGATCCCCAGATGTCCCATGACTCTCAGAAAGCTTCAACACTAGCTGTGCTGGCATAGGTTGGGAACCACTGGTATAAGAAACCTGGCAGATGAGGTGGTAGTGCAGTTTCTTGAATGGTGATTCTCCTGGGTGGTGCAACATAACCAGAGTTTACCAGGTTGAAGTCTCAAGACTTTCTCATTGATAGGGACCATGAAATTGCTTGCTTGCCACCCCTTCAGGATACCCTGTCCTCTCTCTCTGCTGTCTACAATCCTCATGTACCTGGGGAAGAAAAAGAGATTTCCCAAAAATTGTGTATTATTGTAAACGATCTTTGTTGTACCACAAAGTCTTGGAGCCAATAGCTAGTTTGACCTGTAGTTACAAGCTGCCATTGAATGTGTTAATTTTTTTAGTTGCACATGCTTTTGATTTTTGTTAGTTTGCTTTGTTGTTGTTGTTGTTGTTGTTGTGGTGGTGGTGGTGGTGGTGTGTGTGTGTGTGTGTGTGTGTGTGTGTGTGTGTGTGTGTGTTTGGCTGTCATTATGGCAGTTACTTCACATCCATTTTGTCTCTGTAAGTGTTGCACTTCACACCAGTACAAAAACTTCTTACTTCACGTTGGTTGCGCAACAGCTGAAATTTGTCTCGACCACGCCCCTGGAGCAGGATCAGAGTGTGACAATACTGTACCTGGCACTGGGTTTGGGTATTCTCTTGCCACGGTTTGTTCCTGGTTCCTGTTCCGAGACAAGGAACCTTGTGGTAACAACTGTCACACAATAACCAGTGTCCACCTAGTGGTCAGCGGCTGAACTGGCATTCGACATTAGTTTCCCTATGGGAAACACAATGCAGAGCAAATGTTTATTAAAGAAAGAACTGAAAATTCTGTAGCATTGATGTGTAAATCCCGGAAGACCAGTAAATAAAAATATCAAAAAAGTTTTATTTATGATATTTTTTTAAAAAGGTTAAGAAAGCAAGAATTTTATAAATTGTTATGGAACAAGACCATGAAGTAACAGTTGTTACGAGACAAGTTATCACAACCGTGAGAAAACAGAAACAGGGAGTAAACAGGGACAAAACCATGTGATCGCGACCAATGCTGTCACTGTACAAAACTAGTCGCAGAACAAGGAAAGATGTGAAATAACCATCTCTCTTAGTTCCTGTGGGAATTGTTTGGTATTTTCAGTAGATGTAGGGTAGGAAGGGTTCCTCACCCTACTCCATTGTGCACTGCTCAGAGTAGTGGCTCACCATTAGGTAGGTGGTATATCAATGTAACTAATAAATAAATAAATTCTCCATGAATGTGTAGATTTCCCTTTTGACGCCATCTATATAGGCATCTGAGAGCAGAACTAGATAATATATTTAGCCCATCTTTAGAAGCTGTACTTCCTTAAATGTAAACCTGCCTCATTCTGTGTGTGGCAAATATTCTTGCCTTTGATTGCAGTTCGTGATGGGTTGATAAACATGGACAGAATTTGCCAGGCTGATTGCTTTGGCATGGAGGAATTGTGTGTTTGGAGGGAAATATACATCCACCTTAATTTAGGGGTTGACCCCGTATGCTCAAATTGAGGCAGAGACATGGGCATACAATGAGTAACAATAATATTTACATAATCAGACAAGTAAAACTGGAAACATTGTTTAATAATCACCCAACTTGTTGGTGTATTATACTGTATATGGCTGTGATGGTTATGGGTAGCACCAAGCTTAACAAGAATGAGTTGTGAACTGGTAAGATAGATATGTTTATGTATGAGGAGATTTTCACCCAACAACTTTCTTTCTTTCTTTCTTTCTTTCTTTCTTTCTTTCTTTCTTTCTTTCTTTCTTTCTTTCTTTCTTTCTTTCTTTCTTTCTTTCAGGCTCTTCCAGACCAAATGCAGTGGCTGCCTCAAAGCTGTGGCTCCATCCGAGTTCATCATGCGGGTGCTGGAGAATGTCTACCACGTCCACTGTTTCTCCTGCTGCGAGTGTGAGCGGCGGCTGCAGCGGGGGGATGAGTTTGTTCTCAAGGAAGGCCAGCTCCTGTGCCGCAGCGACTATGAGAAAGAGAGGGAAATGTTGAGTGCCATCAGCCCTGCTCCCACTGAGTCAGGTGAGAAAGCAAAGAGAGCAGGGGAGGGAGGGAGGATAGTAGAGCCTTGTTTTGTGGGGAGAGAGCAAAGTGCTCCTGAGCATCTGCAGAGTGCCATCGTACCACTCTGAAGGCATTTAGCCATTTGTCAGTCATGTGGTGCCACGTAAGCAAACTTCTGTGCACAGATTGGTGCTACTATAAGGTGGTTGCCACAGAAGGCAGAATTTGAGTGCCACAAAAGGGCAGCACGTGGTTGGTTGGTTGGTTGGTTGGCTGAATGTTAATATTCAATATTATCAGGTCAGTGTTATCAGGGAGACCTTCTCACACCAAACGGCCGCAAAAGTTGCATCTGTCAAACTACCCTCCTATACATAGATAAAAAAATATGAGAGATGCATAACTTTTGGGCAAAGCAGGGATCAAGCATTGGTATACAGGCAAGGATTTGATACGACTCATAGTTTCGTATGTAGGTCTACCCACCTCTGCTAAAAAAGCTGGACCAGACTTTGAGTTCCGGGCGGGAGAAGTGTCTAGAGTGTATTGGCTCCCAACCTTGGTTCCCCAGATATTCTGGGACTACAAGTCCTAGAATTTTCTGGCCAGCATAGCAAATGGTGAAAACTTTGAGCCCAAGAACACCAGGGGACCCAAGGTTGGGAACTGCTAGTCTAGAGAAATGCCTGGAGTCCCTCTGTGAAAGGGAGAGAGGAATGTTGTCAGGTTTGAGAAAAGTCTATCTTTAGAATACCTCCTGATTGCATAGCCCCCCAAAACCCTATAGCTAGCTTTCATCATGGCAGTTTAGGAGCGAATCTGAATCCACTCCTAAACTGAATTAGAAGACAGTGGGGAAAACATGTCATTCTGCACAAGTTATTGAACCCCAGTTCCCATCTGCCTTAGCCAGGCTGGACAAAGGTGGTACGTAATGGAAGTTCGTCAATATCCAAAGAACTGAAGGGTTTTCCCACACTTTGTATTAGAATCACATTCCATTTCTAAACATTCATTCATGGGTGGGAGTTGGGCCTTGTGATGTCACAGAGGCAGGTCAGGCAGGAGCGGGAGGCAAGCAAGCAGAACATAGATGAAAGCATCTTCATGCTGAGCCAATGAGCCTTGGTGCCAGCGCAGAAGATGTCGAGAAAGGGGCCCAGGATCTAAAGATACTACACACACACACACACACACACACACACACACACACACACACAAATAAAATTATCTTCTCTTCATGCTCTGAGCCTTGCATTCTATCTTAGACACCCAGAGCAAAAGCAAAGCATGCTGCTTATATATCACCCCATAGTGCTTAAAGCACCCTCTGGGATGTTTACAGTTTTACTGACCTTGGAGGAATGGAAGGCTAAATGAGTTTTGAAATGGTTCCCTGGGATTGAACCCCAGGTCTTGAGCATAGTTAGGGCTGCAGTACAGCAGTTTAACCACTGCAGCACAAGGCTCTCTCACAGAGGGACAGCTGTTTCCTAGGTCTTTGTAAGGGTTCTTCTCCCAACCTGACCTTTTATTCCTCTACTTGCAATAAATGACTCTGGTTTATTTCCAATGGGTTGTGATTATCCTTCTAAGGATAACAAAGGATTTACTTCAGTTGGGGAGAAAGGGTAACGTCCAACTGGAGTGATGAAGGGGTTATTGGTACCTTCCAAATGCTGGCCAATGGGCACAGAGTCCAAACACAAACTGAATTCAGGTGGCGTCCCAGTCCACATTGGGCTTAACTCTTCCAGTGTTGCTGGCCAATATCTGGGACCTTGTCTCCACTCTGAGTCCGGCTCCATCCACAATCCTTGTAACTGGTTGTGGGGTCCACATTCAACCCTACCCCTTTGTCCACCTTCTTTCAGCACCAGTTTTATCCCCCTCCATATGAAGGTAGGGTTTTTCTGTTTATCTATATTTCCATCCTCCTTTACACTCTCTCTTTTTTGTTCTATTTGCTTTCTTATTTCTTTCACACACACACCGTATTCCCTCGCTTCTCACTCCCAATCTGGTGGAAGATCCATACCTCCTCCTTTATATATCCCTCATTTGCCTCACTCTCCTTCTGTTCAAATTCTCCCACCTTTTCTTTTGCTCCAATCTGGAGCTCCTGTAGCATCTACTCTCTCTCTCTCTCTCTCTCTCTCTCTCTCTCTCTCTCTCTCTCTCTCTCTCTCTCTCTCTCTCTCTCTCTGGCTGCCCTGGCTTGGGCCATGGCCTGCTCTCCCTTTTGCGGTGAAGTTCCCACCACCAAGCATACAGTAGGACCCCCGTATCCACTGATTCATTATCCGCTGATTCAGTTATCCACAGTTGGCAGAGGAAAAAATTAAATAATTCAGCAGCCACAAACTAAGCTGGTGTCACAAACAGCAGCTGTAGAGCAAGCTGTTGTCATAAAGAGCATCTGTAAAGCAAGCTGCTGTCACAAACAGTGGCCGTAAAGCACGCTGCTGTCTCAAAACAGCAGTCATAAAGCAAGCTACTGTCAGGAAACAGTAGTTTGTGGGTGGGTGTTCTCTCTTATCCACGGTTTTCATTATCCACGGGAAGGCCTGGAACCAGTCCCCAGCAGATACCGGGGTCCAACTGTAATTGTCCAGAGGAGGAGCAGACGGCCCTCCCGTGGGCTGAACTTCCACCCGTGGCTCCACAGACTTCAGCAGTTTTTCTGGGACTGGCAATGCTAACGATGAGTATCTCTCACCTCTATTAATTGTTGGTCCTGCCATCTTGTTTCCTGGCCATATCCAAGTCTTTTTAACAAAAGCTTAACTAGAGCTTGCAAAAATGATCTTATTGAGGCTTCAGTCCTTAGAATCCCACAGGGAACAGGGCCATAAGCTAAGGTGTTGCAGTGCAGCAAAGTTTCTTTTTCAGACTATGAACCTGGGCCCCCTCCATGAGCAGACTCATTTCACACTTGGCTTCTAACACTGATTCCCATTCATTCATTTGCCTTTCCCCCCTGGGCCAGATCTTAACCATTGCCCCTGCTTGCACATGATGAGACCAATGACTGCGATGCCAACTGCAAGGGAATGTAATTAGTGAAACGTGTTGCACTGTTTTGGATTTTGGGTTAAAAATTCCTTTAGCTGTGCAGCAGAAATGTGGGGAGTCACTGAGCAGAATAACTTCAGGTTCTCCACATTTGTCCACCTCTTTTGTCATTAACTGGCACTTAGAGTCTCAATAACTCACTCTGAGGCATTAACTGAAGTAACAAAAGGTTAAATTACTTACAATTGATCAGATCAAACAGGAAACTGACAAGCATAACTGCTTTCAGCAACAGACCTCAACAAACTTGAGGGAGAAAGGAACACAGAGCAATGATGTGAGGCTCTCTTTGAATCCAGAGGCAGGGAAAAGACAATTTGTTTGTGCTGAATAGTACTAACAATCAGTCCTGTCCAAAAAGGTCCCTCCCAGCGACACCTTCTTCAGGCAGCATGCAAGAATGTAAACACTCCAGCGAAACTCGCCTTGCTTTCTTAGTCTCCTCTTTAATTTAGCTTTGTGGTGGGGATTGTTGTTGTTGGATTGCAACGTCCATCAGCCCAAGCAAGCGAATACTGAGGGATCATTATAGCTATAGTCAAAAACTTTGTGGAGAGCCAGAGTGGTCCATCTTTTTCGCATTTGGACTGATAATGAAAGAAATATTGTTTTAAGCATTGTTCCCCCACTCCCTCAGTGCTGCTGAGCTGACAAGCAAGTTTACAGTATTTTTTCCATATTTTTTCCAGTTTGTCTAAAATTGAGGGTCATCTTATATACAGAAGTAAGCCAAAGAGAGAACCACGTGGTTGCAAAACAGTAATTTTGGGCTGGAAGAGCGGGAGCCGTCTTATAGATGGGGGTATCTTGTAGACAGAAAAACATGCTAATTGATTAACTATCTAATGGTGACTTGGTTCTGACTAATGGTAACCAGGATTTAGAAGTGATTTAGCAGGCTCTCCTTCTGATGGCTGTCTGTGGCCACGCAGGCTGATTTGTCTCCCAGAGTTTGCCCAAGGAAGGTGTTTAAATGCCTGGTCCCTGGCTCCAGGGGCTCCAACCCACTGAGCTATCCAGCCAGTTCAGTGGAACCCCATATCTCCGGTTCAGGATGCCAAGTGGAGAGAAGACTTATTAGTAACACATTTTTCCTTCATAGTGAAGAGTGAAGATGAGGATGGGAGCCACCCCCACAGCAAAGGCAGTGAGGAAGGCAAAGACCACAAGCGATCCAAGCGCCCACGCACCATCCTCACCACCCAGCAGCGGAGAGCATTCAAGGCCTCCTTTGAAGTCTCCTCCAAGCCCTGCCGGAAGGTCAAGTACCACGTGCTTGTTTGCTTCTTTCACACGGCTGAAAGGAAAAGCTTCGACTGCATTGCCTTGGCCTTGTTTTGCTCCCTGGAGACTCTCTCCTGGGAAGATCTATGTCAGCCCTGAGGTAGAAAAGGGTGGGCATGTGGGTTTCATCATGCGGAAGTATTACCTACCTGCCTGTACAGCAGAAATGTGTGGTGGAGGTGGAAGATATGGGACGCAGGAAGGGTGAAGGGCAGCTATTGCTTACCCAGAAGGCTGAGTTCTCACATGCTTCTCAGTACTTCTAAGGCCACCTTCAGCCACTGCTGTGTTGACACGCGGCAGGTGGCCTGGCAACATTTTAGCTGGGCTGTTTTCGTGCTTTTTAACCAACCTTTTCCTGTTCTCTGTGGTGGTGAGCAGGTGAGGGAGACGTTAGCAGCTGAAACGGGATTGACTGTCCGGGTGGTGCAGGTCTGGTTCCAGAACCAAAGGGCCAAGGTGAGCAACAGCCTCGGGCGTTTGTGTTTCCAGGATCACACCCTTCTGACTGTGAAGTGTGGCAGATCCTCTCTGGTTGACCCAACAGTGTCACCTCTGTCAAACAGAGTTTGGGAAAGTTCCTTTTTGAGGTGACAGCTTCCAGAGTTACCCAGCCAGCATGTAGCCACTAAGCCAGGGGTTCTTAACCTTGAGTCTCCAGATCTTCTTGGACTAAAACTCCCAGGAGCCTTCACCACTCACTGTGATGGCTGGGATTTCTGGGAGATGTAGTCCAAGAACATCTGGGGACCCAAAGTTGTGATCCACTGCTTTAGACCTATAAACATGGTTGTTGTGAGTGCAAACATCTCTGACTGTCAACAAGAACAAGCCTTTTGACTCTGGTAGTATCCTTTCTGTCTACCCAGCATGAAGTCTTTTCTATGCAACAAATGGCTGACCATGATTTCTTTTAAACAAATAAGTTGTGGGAGGGGGCTTAGAGGAGGGGGGGTTCTCCTATCTCACAAAGGTTTTGCAACCCACTGCTCCTCAGATCTCCTCTGGTTATTTCTGTATTGAATGAGAAGGAAGACGTGAATTTTTGCATTTGTCATTGGACTGTTTACATGGGTCAGAAACAAACAGAACTGAAATCGCAACTCACTCCCCCCCATTAACATTGGCCAATTTGATTGGAACATCCATTCCTGCCAGGGAGGGTGTGATATACATATCAGCGATAGAGCTGTTAAAGATGAACAGTCTTTCAGGGGAGAAAAAGTGGCCTATTGTCAAGAAAGTTCAACAGGAACCTAAGTACTCAAAGACCTGGGTACAGATGGAGGTATTCCCTAGTTTTGGTTTGTCCTACATTCACTTTCTAACAATCATCATCGCCATAATCAACGTCATCAAAATCATCATCTTAGGTACCTTCCATGAATGGTATGAAAACATTTTGGAAAACTTGGCAAATTCTTATGAAAACAATGAACCAAAACAGAATTTCCATGCATCTGTAGTGTTCTGCTCCTGGAGGACTGGACTTGCCAACTGAGCTATCTATATGAGAGCAGAGAGACAAATCCAACAGTTCTACAGAAAATCAATCATATATGAAAAAAGAAGGTCTGATTATTATTTTTTGTCTGACCGGGTCACTTACAGCAAAGTTGTGTATGTGTTTTTTCAAACATATCCTCTGCTTTCCTAAAGATAGTACTCAAGGCATCCAACAATAAAAACACAATAAGCCATAAAGAGATAGGTGAGAATATAGAAATAGAAGATCATATAAACTCTACCATTCCGCGCGGTTGGTTTAGGCTGAATTCAACCACCTAGCCACAATAAACGGAAAAAACTGGGTATCGTACAAAAGATACATAAAAATATTTTGCCCCGTATGTACTTTTCACATGGCCTTTTCATTCAAACGGCCATACACTTGTGACCAAAATAATCTGAACTTCTACAGCAGTGGTTCTCAACCTGTGGGTCCCCAGATGTTCCTGGACTGCAACTCCCAGAAATCCCTTCCAGCACAGCAAGTGGTGAAGGCTTCTGGGAGTTGCAGTCCAGGAACATCTGGGGACCCACAGGTTGAGAACCAATATTCTACAGTATCAGTAACCACGGCCACATGGAGTATTTGTTAGGAAGCATCTGTAACAAAAGTGCCAAAAAGGCAGTGCAGGGTCAAAGGAAGGAGGATCTCTCACTGTCTCCGCTATCCATGTGTATGTGCACACACACCTTTGCTCTTGCAGTGGACACAGATCCAAAGGTAGGATGTTGGTGATTCTAAGCCAGAAAGGAATTCATCAGGGGAGCTACTCCATTTCACTCTTCCTATCTCTTCCTGCTGGGAATTACACCTCACCCTTGAATTGTAAGATTTGAACAGCACGGTTATACACAGGCTCCCCCCCCCCCATAACTAAATAAATCAACTTCCAATCAATCAATCAATCAATCAATCAATCAATCAATCAATCAATCAATCAATCAATCAATCAATCAATTTGCAATAAAAACTCTGCCCCTGGCTACCCAGAACTCTATGAGATCAATACTGAAGGCATCAAAATGGACTACTTGCCCCCAAACACAACGTGTCTAAAAATTCAGCGACTAGATCAGGTAGTCATAAAGATTTTTATTTATTATTTATTTTATTTATTTTGAATATTCTTACCTCACCATTCTCCTTGGAAAAGGACCCAAGGTGGCTTACAATAATGAGGGACAATATACAGCGCAGAATATTTAAGACATATTCATATTAAGAAGAGGCAATTAGGAGAGGCATCATTAAAATGTAACATTAAAGCTAAAAAAAGAGCACACAAAAAGAAAAAAAGTCCATTATCACTGTTGTTCTTATGAAATCAGTCAATGCAATCAAGTATGGTAATCAATATAAAAGTCACATAGTAAATAATCCCTCATTCAGGGAAAGCCCACCTGAAGAGGAAGATCTTTGCCTGCTTCAGGAAAGACAGCAGAGATGGGGCAGTCCTGGCCTCCAACGGAAGGGAGTAATTAAAGCCAGTACTATATGGAAAGTACCATCAGCAATATGGAAGAGAACCCCAACAGAGAGAATTGTTCTCTCTCTCTCTCTCCCTCTCTCTCCCTCTCTCTCTCTTTATTAATCATCTGTTAATGCTTTAAAGTAGTTATGTTGGGTGGGAGCATAAGATTTTGAATTGCATGGGGGTCTGGTGCCCCTAACTCCTGTGTAGTTGAAGTGCACTGTCCATGGGGGTTTTCTGCCTGTTGTGAAGACTTTAAAGCATATTGACCATGAGTTATTAAAAAAAAATTAGAGACTCAAACACTGTGTATCTTCAAGTTGTATCACATCTCTCTCACACACAAATAACTATTAAAGGGAAACAGAGTGGAGGTGGAAGTGAACTTCTGGATTTGCAGCAAGAAGGGGGCAATGCTGTATCTCCTTGGTGGCTCTGTGAGGAGGAGAACTGGGGTGGGGTGGGGGGCAGGAGTAGCCCTCCAATGCTTTAAGGGCACAGAAACTGTAGAAAAACAGAAGTGATCAGCCTTGTCCAGAATTGAAGGTTCTAAAACTCTTCACAAATAGAGTGCAATTTGAAGGTGAGGTGCCAACCTGGATGCCAGGCTACAAGCTAAGGCTTGTAGAGAGCCAGCGTGGGGCAGTGGATGGACAACGATTCTGGAGACCCGGGTTCAAATTCTGACTCGGCTGTGGGATCTCTCTGGGTGATCGTAGCAATAAAAACCACTCCTTCAGTAGCTCAAGCACCTTGGAATTTTAGGATCGCCATAGACTGGACATGGCTTGACAGGGGACAACCATGGCTATACTTTCAGATGTAATATGAGCTACTGAAGTGACAGGAAAGAAAGCTTCTCTCTCTCTCTCTCTCTCTCTCTCTCTCTCTCTCACACACACACACACACACACACACACACAGAGAGAGAGAGAGAGAGAGAGAGAGAGAGAGAGAGAGAGAGAGAAAGCAAAACTTCACTGTCAATGTTACTGAAACTGTATAAGCAGCTCTTCAGCTGAAATTCTCACAGCCATTTCCAAAATGAAAGAAACAAATCCCCCGTTGGCTCCCCCCCCCAAACACACACACACCACACCCCCAGCTTGAGCCATAGTCCACAGCACAAGGGTGCGCTTGGAGAGTCTTTCTCTGGTCTGATGGCAGCCTTGAGAGTCCCATAGCAGGAAGAAGGAGGTGTCCTTGAAAAAGCAGGGGCAGGCAACACCTGCTTTGGAGGCGGGGGATCCCCCTCGTCCCAATTTAGGAGGGGGATACTGTCCTCCCTTCCCCCTTTTGTTGCACCCCTGCCCAGGAGCACCCGTCCTCCTCCTCCTCCTTACAGATGAAGAAGATCGCCCGCAGGCAGCAGCAGCAACAGCAGCAGCAGCAGCAAGAGCAAGAACAGCTGGGCAACACCCGCCTGGGGACAGGAAGGGGGAACGGCCGGAGCAGCCGACAGAGCAACGAAGACAGTGAAGGTAGGCCACCACTCAGGGCGTTTATACACGACCCCTAAACTCCGGGGCAAATGGCTCCCAGCTCCGGAGCTTAAAAATGTTTCCCCACCAGCTCCGGAGTTTACAGGAAATTAAGTGTGACCACGCCCACTTTAGCGCGTCCCAGCACACCTTTCAAGTACCTGCTCTCTGGAGGTGAAAATTCTTTGATGCGGTGTAACGATAGTGAGTGCGGGGCTCTCCACGCTTCTGTTTCTTGTTTTTTGGCTCCCGCCCCTTTAAGAGCTACTTAAGAGACTGGAATGTTGCCGCGGCAAGAGCAAGAGGCAGAACGGAGGTGAGCCACATCTCTTTTCTTCCTGTTTTTTCTCCCTCCCCTCACGCAGCCAGCAGCCAGGAGTGCGGAGGGGGTGGGAATGCAGGAACAGCGACAAACCCCTAAGATCTCTGGTCCGAATTTAAGGGTATTTGTACACGACCCCTAAACTCCGCAGCAAATAGCTGCCAGCTCCGGAGCTTACAATTGTTTCCCCACCAGCTCCGGAGTTTGCAGGAAATTAAGTGCGACCACGCCCACCTAAGCGCGTCCCAGCGCACTTTTCTTGTACCTGCTCTAGGAGGGTGAAAATCCCCAGGTCCGGATTTAATCTGGTGAGTGCGGGGCTCTCCTCGCTTCTGGTTTTTGTTTTTTTTTGCCTCCCGCCCCTTTAAGAGAAGGGGCGGGAGGCAAAAAAAACAAACAGAAGAGAAGGAATCAGGACAACTACCGGGCTCCGGGCAGCTTCGGAGGTGAGCCTGCATTTTTTCCTCTCTTTTTTCCTCCCTCCCCTCATGCAGACAGGAGCAAGGAAGTGCGGAGGGGTGGGGATGCAGAAAGAGCAACGAACCCCCAAGATCCCTGGTCCGAATTTAAGTGGCCAGTGGATCTTAGAGGTCGTGTGAAAAGGCCCTAAGTGGCCAGCGGATCTTAGGGGTCATGTGAAAAGGCCTTCAGAGGGTCTCTGAGCTGAGGTGGGCAAGACGGGATCCCCTTTTGGAGTCCAGCTGGGTTCCGCATGTGTTGGTTGCAGGAGTTTACCTCTGTCGCATTCTGGCATCCATCTGTGGCCTTTCAGGAACTGACGCTTTAAAACAGTGGTGGCCAAACTTCGGCACTCCAGATGATCTGGACCACAACTCCCACAGTCCTTTGTCATTGGCAGTCTAGGCTTGGAATTCTGGGAGTTGTGGTCCAAAACATCTGGAGGGCTGAAGTTTGGCCACCACTGCTTTAAAACATATTTCTGAACACGTTCCCTCAGGAAATGGGCTTTTCTAAAGACAGCTTGGACACCTTCTCTCTGGGGACTACAACTCCCAGGGTCCCCTAGCAAATGTGGTATGGGGATTCCGGAAGCTGTAGTCAGACATTAACCCTGAGGAGGGGAAGGAGGAGTGGCAGCAGCAGGAACTGTAGGAGCTAAAGGAGGAGGAAGGAGGAAGGTGTCCCAAGAAGATAGTCAGAGGAAAAAGACAACATGGCAGCAGCAAGAAGGAGAAGAGGCTGAGATGCTCTTGCAGGGTCTGGCCTGGCAGTTGCGGCTGGCGCTACCACCGGAACTGCTGGTGCAGTTTTTGGGCTTCCTTCCTGGACTGGACCTGCCCAGCCTGGACTTGGTCTATGAGGCTTTCTGCTGTTACCTCGGCACTGCCACCATCTGGTGCTGCTTTTGAATTTTTTTGCACCTGGGGAGACCACCCTTATGCCACTGCAAGGTCCTGCCTTCCACTTGGCTCACATCTGCAAACAGGTTTCAAGGAGGGGTTTTGCTCCTTAGTCTACTCAGATGTCAGATTTCCCCCCATTTGAAACAACCTTCCTTTTTTAATTTTTTAATTTTTTAATTTTTCATATCATAGGAGTTCCCTATACAGGGTGGGTGGGGGTAGGAAATCTAGGGATATAAACAAGAAAGCTCGGGTGGTATGTTTACAATGTTTCTCTATGCACCAGTACTGATAGCTATAAAATTCATAATACTGCTGGAGTTCGTCAGCTACACATTTATTTTTCATAACAATTATAGAGTGGTTTCCAGCTATCTCTTGTCTTCCGTAGCTCTGCGTCCTTACTCAGTTCTGATGTTATATCCATTTCATCTGTTTTAAAGATTTTTTTTAATTGAAATCTGAAGCTGGAGTCTAAAGGTACTTTCCTTGAAATCTCTACTTGTTTTAATATGGAAAGGGTCATTGGTCTGATGTTTACTGTCTGTTGTTCAAAGCCTAGAAAAGTCACTTTTTAGGCCACAACTCCCAGAATGCCCTGGGCAACAGAGCTGGTAGCAGTGGATTCTACCACCAGATCATTGTATTTTAATTTAACAGTTAGCATTATTTGCAGACAGAGCAGGAAATAAAGTTGCTTAGCCTGAAACAGAGAGGTAAACCCTTACAACTCAAGGGCTTTCTCTCCTTGCTACAAGGACCTCTGGGACCTGTATACTGTAGCATTAGAAAATGACTGATGATTGCGTGTGAGAAAAAGAGAGTTATTCTCCCCCAGTTTCCATGGGGAAGTAAGACCTACCACATCAGTCAAAGCCATCAGTTAAATCCGTGGCATAACCTTTCTGAGCAATTGGCCGTCTCTAAGCTGCCCCTATCACATGTTGCTTTGGAGCCATGAGGGCCAGAAACTTGCTCAGAAATGAAGAGAAATTGATTTGAAAATTTTAATGCATCAATATACTGTACAGCTCTTTCTGAGACCTACTGAATCAGCGGTACAAAGTTCCCAAAGACTCCAGAGCAGGGGTCCTCAAAGTTTTCAAACAGCGGGCCGGTCCACCACCACCCAGACACCACTGGGGGCCGGATCACGGTCCAAAAGCAGCTGCAGAGGCTGGCTTGCTCACAAAACGGGGTAGGTGGGGGGTTGCAATTGGTCCCAGGGGCCGGATTCAGGACCTTGGTGGGCCGCATCCGGCCCCGGGGCCTTAGGTTGAGGACCCGTGCTCCAGAGCAAAGCACCGGAGGTCAGAGCTTTGCACTAACACTTGAGAGACGATAAGCAAAGATGGCCGAAGAGTTCCGTGGTTTAGGTACCTGGCTGTGGAGTCAGAGGTTGGGAGTCCGATATCCCACCCTGCGTCCCGTGAGAAGACCAACACGTGTCGTCTTGGGCAAGCTGCAGAGTAAGACCCCATATTTTCCATTGCCTGCCTTTCACCTGGGGTCTGCTGAGAGAGTGACAGGCAGGTCTTAGGAAAGCAAAGCAGATGTTTGGAAGGGAGGAAAGAATATTTTCAATAAACCACCTGTTACTTTAAAAAAAATACTAAATAGAAAGCATCTATTGATATGTTCCCTCCTTCCCTCTCCTTTTCTTCCCCCCCCCCTGGATGCCTTTGTGGATCAACAGATGGTGCCAGTGTGCACGGGATCGAGGGTCTCATGGTTCCCTACTCCAGGATGGCCCAGCAGCAGCTGCTTCCCTTGGATCAGAACAGCTACAGCACAGACCTGTACCGGCAAGGGCTCACACCGCCCCAGTTGCCCGGAGATCATCTCCACCCCTATGGTGAGTCCCTTTTCACCAACATGCGTTTCCCCGGCAGGCCCTCCTTTAAGTCCTGCTGCTCTGTTTCTACTCTTGAATACCCATATCCTGAATTATTTTATTTATTTATTTTATCTTTACCGCTTATATGCAGCCCACTACCTAAAAGTCTCTAGGCAGCTTACATTCAAAAAATAATTAAAACAGTTAAAACATTAAAATGTCCATAAATAACTAAAACAATAACTAAAGTGTTGCACTAAAATTGCCATCAGGACCCACAATCTATATTATGTCAATTAAAAAACTTCTGGAACAGGAAGGTTTTTACCTGGCGCTGAAAGGTCATCAGTGTTGGCTCCAGGTGGATCTCACTTGGGAGGGCATTCCATTGCCTGGGGGCAGCTGGCAAGAAGGCCCTATGTCTACAAGCCATCCCTCTCACTTCCTTGAGGGATGGCTCTTTCAAAAGGGTCCCCTGGCTTGATCTTAATTGCTGGGTAGGTTCATATGGAAGGAAGCAGTCCTTCAGGTATCTAGGTCCTAAACCATTACTTGTCTGTGCTGTATTTAAAGGGCATGGATGCCTGACCCATGACCCATTTGTGTCCTCTGTTTCTGTTTCTGCAAGGGTCCACCCCACCGCCCAGATAGCTTGGGTCCTAGTCTATCCCATCCACTTGCCATTCTCAATCTTATTTTTTAGCCAGAGTCATACACACACAATATGAAAGACCTACAGGCTGAGTCAGCATCGCGTAAGTCGCATAATGAGTCTTATAAGGTGGTATGTGAATAGTTGTTAACAGTTAGTGTCCCCTTTTCAAATGTGCCAGGGGGGCAAATGGTCCCCATTGAGAGTGGCTGAATTCCGGGAGGTCTAGATTCATTTCAAATATCTCCTTGGCCATGGAAACACCTTCGGGGTGGAATGTGGGAGTGACAAACCCACCCTTGGTTGTTGTTGTTGTTGAACTGCAGACCTGTCAGGGAGCCATAGTGGGGGATCGAACTCCCAATTAATGGGTCCACAGCCAGATCCTAAACCATGAATATCTCACACACCTTGAAAATATTTATTCATTTATATTTATTTATTTATTTATTTATTTGATTTATATACCACCCATCTGGCAGAAAGGCACTCTGGGCAGTTTACAACATAAAACAAACTGTTACAAAATATAGATACCATGATATAATACAAAGCAAAAATATTACAAATGAAAACATAACTAAAAACTAAAACATCATCATTCATAAAAATAAAAAATAAGTAAGGTAAGCTAATGGTGGATGAGATTAGATCACAAAATCAGTAAGGCAACATAGCAGTTACATTGAATTCCCCACATTGAGCCTCTGTGTTTCCCAAAAATATTTAGGGTTCCCCCATCCCAGTTGGAAAGAGGATCCTTGGCTGAACAGATTCTGATCTGTCATACTACCAAGGAAGCGACTCAATGGCATGTAACACGCCTAGCAGAACTAACCTTGTTCAGTGGTGAATGTGCATTACAGTACCTGCAAAGGAAAAGGCAGTACAGTACTCTCCTGTCCCAATAACACCTACCTTGTAGTCCTGCCACCAGCATTCCTGCTGGTTCAGGAATGTTTCTGAACCATCAACATAAAAAAAAAAACCCACGTGTAAACATCTGACAATGTACAGTAACATTTCATCTGAAATGTTGTCAGTATCATAAATAGGCTGCCCAGTAGGACCCCCACAGAATTTTGAAAAGTGACTTCCTGGAACCTTACTTGTAGAAAACCCCTACCCCAGCAATCATAGCTACTGGTGTATGTTCTAGAAAGAAAATACAGCACACTGTCGTTTAACAGAAAATCTGCTTAAAGGGGGAAAAAATTCTGCAGAATGCGTACAACAGATAGGGGGAAATCGCTTAGCAGAATTGTCTATGGGGTGAATCCGTACAACAGGAAAACAGTTGCGATTAGGGATTAATCTGTTTTCAATGCATTCCTATGGGACATTTGTACAAAGGAAAATTTGCTTAACAGAATTTCATTTGGAACGAATTAATTCCTTTATACAAGGTACCACTGTACAGTAGTAACATTTCAAGTTCTGCAGAGGAAGGTTTTAAAAAGCAACACACATGTGATGTTATTCCTGCAACTCAGATGAGACCATTGTTGACACTTGGGGGGTGGAGAATATACTGTGTTCAGGTGTAAACCAAGCAGTTGTGATGTGGAGAGGAATAAGAACAGATCCAGTGTGACAACTGGTGATTACTGTCATTTCAAGAAGAAATCAGTCAGGAAATAGTGTCGCTGCCAGAGAAACAACCGCAGTTTGAACCACCCCACAACTGTTCGTGACCGGCTTCCAAGTGATTCCTCCTGATTCAGTCTTCTGGGATTCAGGTTTGCTACACAAGTGGGGAAAGAGTGCAAGCCAAGAAGTGGTACGTCTGAAGGGGGAAGGCTTGTGAAGCTGCTACATGTGAGACAGGCCGCTACCGCACTTTGGTTTCCAATCGTTTCCCCCCTCAAGTCAAAAGAATACAGGAAAATTGAGTTTCTGATTGACAGGGAAAGCCTTTATGGACTCAAGAATCTCCCCTTTTTCAGATCTCCCCTGCATGTGTGCAAAGGCATGGTGGAAGAAAAGAGCTTAGCTCATCAATCATCCTCCCTAGGCCTTTGGCTTTCCTGGGTACCGAAAGACCTGACTGCAGCATCGATGCATTTGTTGCCTGAGATGGTAAACTACAGTGGTGGGTAGAATGAACCGAATCACTGTAGGTAAAATGTGTGGTTTCTGGATTTTTCTGAATATCTCCAGTGGACCACAAAGACACCAGAAAGATCAATTCTACTCTGACGTTTGCCATGCCTTACTAGTGCTCTGCAGCCAGAGTGTCTTTACAGGGAAAAACTGATAATCCATCACAAAGAGATAAATCCTTAATTTTGTATTGTGCGTGACTGCCCCAGCCTGTAATTTCTCACCTCGTGTAATGAATTAGATTGGTTTGCTTTGTGATTGGCCTTTAGGCCATAAGCAAGATGTCCTATGTACATTTGGTGTCTCAGACATGAAAGATGGCCTAAATCATGTCTCTTGAACACAAATGTGACCACAGCTCAGAGGAGGGGTGGTCCATAACATACAGAGTTTGGGACGTATGCAGCGATGCTCTGTGACAATTGGACAAAATTCCCAATTTCGTGGCATGTTTCCTTCCTCAGAATCAGAAGAGGTTGGCCTACTTTGGTATGAAAGGTTTGCTCGTTCTAAGAATTTTTGATTTCTCTCTCTCTTTCTCTCTCTTTCTCTCCCCCCCCTCCTCCCCACTTACATCAGATTCAGAAGGCGTCTTCCATGACATGGACAGCGACACCATCGGTCATTTGGGGGATTGCCTGCTGTCAGCTGCAGAAGCCAACCTCCTGCAGACTCGAGTGGGCAACCCCATTGACCGGCTCTATTCCATGCAAAACTCCTACTTCACTTCCTGACCCTGGGGGACAATCCTGGCTCTGTCGCCACCTTGACACCCTTCTGAGCTTAGGAAGAGAGAACAGGACGGAGAAGCAAGACCTTGCCGTCTCTGGACAAACCCTTGGGAGCCATACAAGGCAAATCAAGCACCAGAACCTGTTTATGGCATTGGGGTGCTGATTCCTGGGTCCCAACTAGAATTTTGCTAGACTGCCTCTTCCCCTTCCCTTTCACCTGGCATCCCGGACAATTTCTCATGGTTGTAGCTGTATGTAGAGCAGTGTGGGGTTTTTTGTATTTAAACTGTAGGACATTGAAGCTGAATTTAACACAGTAGCAGCAGAGATGAGGGGGGGGGTTAGCTCTTGGTAAGCAAAAGGTTTACAGGACTGTTCTGCTTTTTTTTAAAAAAACTGAGTTTGCTCCAACAGGTTGTTCCTTGTGAATTTTCTTCAGCACTGATAAGACTACATTTTTACATTTTTCATGACCCTGCCAACGTAGAGAAGAGGAAAGTAGTCCTCAAGAGAGCAAGTCATCTGAAAAGAGAGTATCTTGGAGGTTAAATCAGTACTACAAATTTTAAAAAAAATTTGGTCTCACTTTATCTCCTGTGGCTGTGCCTACTGCAAGGTGCCAAGAATTCTCTGCCCAGAGATACTACCTCCTCCTAGAACTACATTTCCCACAATCCTTGTGGGAGTGGTTAGGTCTTGATTTAAAGCAGAAGTGCTCATTTTTCAGGATTGGGCACCTTTTACACCCATGCCGCCACATTTTTTATTCCAGAGTGGCCAATCTAAAGAAAAACTGGGTGAAATTTGGCTTCCATTGCTCCAGGAAAGCGGTTGATGATAGAAGGGATGCTTGCAAAGATGACCAGGGGGAAAGTGCATGGCCATCAGTTGGCTGTAGCTTATCAACCTGTGGCCTGGGTCAGAAGAACATCAAGGTGAGTTATGCTGGATCAGACCAAATAAAACCTATCTTAACTCAGCATTCTATTCATACAGTGGCCACTCAAATGTCTATAGGAAACTCTCAAACAGAATGTATGTACGTTACTGCCATGCTGCCCATGTTTCCCCAGCAGGCAGCTGGCACAGGAACACACACAGAGCCTCTGGCATCAGGTTTGATTTGTGGCCACCAAAAATAGTAGCTGTTGAAAACCATCCCTCAGACTCCATAAATATGCTCTTCTGTCTGTGATAATGGCCATCACTGCATATTGTGGTAACAAACCCCATAGTCCAATTATGAACTGTGTAGAGAAATAGCTCTTTTCCCTTGTCATCGAGCTACCCTGCTTTACTTCCCAGCAGTATAACATGACCTATTTCCCCCTACCATGCCTAAATGATTGAATACACCTCTATGTCTCAGCTTGCTTCCCAGCTTAACATTCCTGAACTTTGTCATCTTTCCACATTTGTGCCAGCCTCCTGGTTATTCTGGTTGCCCCACTTACTCCACAATACCCTTCATGGCCAATGGCGATCAAAAATGAACACATTACAGAACTTTCATCTGAGTGCATAATAAGTCTCTATATAGGCTGTCTTGTATTGGCAGCTATATTTTAGATTCCTTTTCTCAATGTGCCTAATGTGGAATTGACCCCTTTACAGTGGCCATGTATTGTCATGTTGACGTAGTACAATATTATGGATTGTGTTACGGTTGATATTTTTGATTGTTATTTTCATTGAACTGCCCATCATAACCCAAGGACCTCCTTGGACTGTCAGTTGCCAGGTCATAGCCAATCAGTGTCTTTGTAAAAAGTGTGTGTGTGTGTGTGTGTGTGTGTGTGTGTGTGTGTGTGTGTGTGTGTGTGTGTGTGTGTGTGTGTGTGTGAGGGGAACTGCCCGTCTGTGAATGTGCTTACATTAAATGGGATTTGTTCATTTCCTCAGTTTGGAAGGATTTTTATTTATTTATTTATTTATTTTTAGAATTCATGGCAGCCTGTCTTTAAACTAACCTAAATAATTTGGTGCCGTTAGCAGACTTTGTCATTTCTCCCTCTCACACCTAATCAGGGTCATGTATGTTAAAAAAAATGCTAGTCCCACTCCATTTGTGGAGTTAGCGAGCACTACTTTTATTCCCTCCATCCTTTAACATCAATTGCTCCTGTTCTGTCTATATTTTAACCAATCTATAAGACGTCTCCTCTTATCTCATGATCAATAAGTTTGTTCTGCAGTTCCTGATGAGGGACTTTACCCAATGCATTTTGAAACTCCAGGCAAGTGGTGTCTACCCAATTACTGTATCCACATGATAGTTCAGTTCCTCAAAGAACTTGAAAGTGAAACTGGATTTACCCAGATTTTTCCATCTATACGATGCCCCCATGTATAAGATGACCCACACATTACGAACCCAACATTACAGTTTCGCAACCACACAGTTCTCTCCTTGGCTTACTTCCGTGTATAAGATGACCCTCAATTTTAGTCTAACAATTTAAGACAAAAATATAGTCTTAGACATGGAAAATACTTTACTTTGCAGAAGCCACATTGATTCCTCAGCAGGACTTGTCCTTCCTCATGCTGGATCATTTGTTAATATTGTCTACTGATTTATCCACAATAGATGCCTAAACTAACCAGCTTGTACTTTTCTTCTCACACTCCACCGTTTCAAAAATGTACATTATATTGGTTGCTCACCACAGCCTACATTGATTTCAGAGGACTGATACATATCTTTGTTACAGGATCAGGACAGTTGGATAAATGATCCCTAGATCTGGAGATGTGTTATTCACCTATTTGTAATTAAAGACTAAAACTTCATCTCTTGTCTCCGCTATTTACCCTGATTCCTCATACTTCCTCCCTGGACATATCAGTCCAGTGATTAGTATGTACACTAAGTTCTGCTCATCTACTATTCTGAAAAGAGGTACAACAAACCCATTCATTTAGATTTACCTTTCTTTCATTTCCTTAACATCTTTTACAACCAAAAACCAAAGGGAAAGTATTGTACTTCTAAGACAAAAGCTGAAATAACGTTTGTAAGTCTTAAAGATGCTGCCGTGTCTTTATACTGCTCTTACCGACAGAGACTTTCATGGCTAACTCTCTTAAGAATTATCCTCCTTTGGTATACTTCCTATTCCATTGTCTTTCAATGCTTCAATTGCATTTCTAGTCCATTTTCTGCTTCTTGCGTATTTTTGTTTAAATATACAGCATTATTAGTCTTAATGTGATAAACGAAAGATACCTCAGAACCCTTTTTTGCTTCTCTTGCTGGCTCTTTGCCTTCCTATTGTGTTTAAGTTAGCTTTGTTTCCATTCTCATTTCAGCAAGACTTCTAGTTACTGAAGAAATCTAGCACCACTTCCTCGGGAATGCTCGTTAATCATTTGGGTGACCTAATAGACATTATTCTACTTTTCCTTACCTGTGATGTAAATTTTTTATCTAATCTTCTGGGACCATGGCTTTTGAGAACCCAAATCATTTTGGGGAGATCAGGCACTCTTGACCTATGTTTTCAACCTAGGGGTTTTTTTTTAACCACTTCTCTTTCTTTAGAGAGATTTTCCGTTTTGAAGTCAAATGACTAATGAAGTTCACTCATTCTCTGCATGTTGCTGTGTTGACTTCTGTCTCCCATGAACCTCAGCCACTGTTCTTAGGGAAGGTGAACACTGTAGTCCAGCACCTGAGTGACCTTAGGTTCCCCCATCCCTCTTCTAAATGGAAAATTGTCTTTCTCCCACTTCAGAAATCCAAACCTGATAACCTCTGGGAGTCTATACTAGCTGAACACAACCAACACTGCATTGGAGGACATTGTTCTGTGGAAGGTAGCTTCTAGCAAAAATATACGTGGATAGCTCTTCATCCATCTGTCTTGCTACAAATCAGTTATATTTCAACAAGCCGGTGGCAACACTGAAAGCTAACCAGTGCATTCATCTCTCTTGTTTTCTTCTCTTTTGTATTGGTTCTGGAATTCTGTGCCCATTTAGAAAAATGTTTGAGAAGAGTACCCAGTGTTGCATATAGCCGGGGAAGTGGAGAAGCAGCTTTCTTCCTGGAATCTGTCTACAGCTCTCTTTACTCGGGAACATTGCCTTTCGGAGGTTCTTCAAATACTTCTTGTCAGCCATTTAACACCAGCTAGAGATTTCAGTCTACAACTGCTCACCATTTACTAGAAGCCAAAGGTGCTGGCCTCAGTGAACAGGCTGAAATAGCATTTTGACTGTGGCGGCCTCTGAATGTATGCTCTGGACGTCAGAGGTCACATTCATGGAGAAGGATACCGTATATAAAACCAGCTGACAGCCCCTTGCCTTTGTAGCTGGAATGACAAGAGGCACCTAGCCGCAAAGTGGCACCGGCTCAGGGCTCAGTTTTACATCTTTCCCAATACCTCCTGTGAATCCCTCCTGAGTTGAAAATTATCCATCCCAATTTCCATGCCTTTATCCCTTCATTTACCATTAGCCTTTTATTATTACTTGTTAAAGATTTGCTTTTCAAGTGCAAAACAGTAGCATCATGGAATGGGGGGGGGGTTGTCAGCCAATCAGGATTGTGCCAAGCCATCCTCTGCCTGGCATTTGGACCATTCTCGTTCAAATGCCAGGCTGAGCACAGGGGTGGCACTTGTAGACTGGCTCCAGAACTCTCCATGCAATACATCTTTGTTTCCACAGAATGCTGTACAGCCACAATACTTTGAGGCTCCTCTGGCTCCCTTCAATGCCCTCTTTTCTGCTCTCTTTAGTTGATGCACTGCTCACTTTGTAGTGGGCGCAGCACCTCCCTATGAGAGGCTTGGTCAATCCACATTTCTCAAGAGCCTGGCAGCAGCTGCAGGCTACATGGCATTTATCTGGTGTTCCACATCTGTAGTCCAAGAGCCACTGTTTATGGTCCATGGTGAATGCAAATGTACAGTAGGATCTCCCTATTGTGGAACCAGTAGCCACTGATGAACTTATCCACTGCCTGGAAATACTTTAAAAACCCAGAAATAAATATTTATACAGTATGTATTTTCAGAGTGTATTTTCCTGGGCTGGCTACTAGAAGGAGCCAGAGACCATGCAATGTAATATGCTATTTCTGTGATTTTCGGCATCTATGGAGGAAGCCTTGGAAACCCCAGAGACCGCACTCCTACTGTACTTGAAAGTTGCAATTAGTATCCTGCTGCAGGAATCAGTTGCTCATTTAAACCAGAGGAGGGCACCCAAGGCTGATGCAGGATTGAAACACCCTGGCCCTATCCCCAGTACTATAACGTGGACATGTGGCAAGTGGTAGTTGTGGTAGGGATGCTTGTCAGCATCACCACCAACATTTCTTGCCCCCTTCCCCAAAGTCAGACTTTTTTATAATGAGCACAGAAGTCTGAAGGGAAGCATGTTTGATCCAAGGTCCTTTCAGAATTCTTGTGGATGCATTCAGCCACGCCATGATGAGAACCTCTTCACAGAGCTGAAGGAGCCCCAACTCCCTGACAGGTGACCATCCTCGGCTTAAAGACCTTCAGTGAAGGAGGGGCACTTCATCCCACCCTCTGATAGAATCCATGCCACTATCACACTGTTCCCATGAAATCTTCTGTCTTGTAGACAACGGAAAGACAATTTTAGACTGTAACACCCAAACAGGACCTCTCTGTAATAGAGATGAAAGCAACTCTTGCCAAATTCCTCAAATTTCGATGACTGTCCTGATTTGGTGGGACATGTAAACGAGGAATGTTCAAACTCTGTGAGAGTCCTCTTCCTCCAGGCAAGGGTGAGACAAGGGGTGCTCTTCTTTCTCAATAAAGCTGCCCATAATTTGCATAAACAGACTGCTCAAACGTTGTATAATTTTCGTTTGAGAAGCAAAGTGTGCACGAAGACAAAGCACCGATCTGGGTTCCTGTAAAGGCTCCCTCCCCCTCATGCTTCTAATTCTTAAAAGTCTATGCAACAAAACAATAGCCACCATCCAGAATCCAGTTGGTCATTTACTCCAACATAAGTGCAATGGCATCAGTTCCAGTGATAAGTTGTTGATACTTTCTCATGTCACAAATTGATTCTGACAACAATGAGCAAGAGCAGTCGCAACATGTTAGCCAGGGGGCATTTACTGTTGTCTTTTAAACCATTGCACTTTCTGCGGGTATCAACAAGTAGTTGGATTCTGGCTGTTTTAGTATGTTTTGTGTCCTCCTTGCCTTTATGATTCCTTATCCTTATATCAGAGGACAGTACAAGAGAGCATTTACCTCTCTAGCCAGTAAGCCCAAATTTGTCCAGCACCGACCACAGAGAAATGAATGACTGAAGGTTAACCCAATGTGGTTTACACTGAACATGGGGAATATTATTCTCTGTGTATGTCTGCCCTGCCCTGCGATGTTTCTCTTAAGTTTGGGGTTAACTGCGAGTTTTAAAAAGCATTTCCCCAATGTGGGGTCTCACAGATTTTACCTCCAGATGTCAGGCCTATTGGTGGTGGTGGTGGGGAATCCTCTCCTTTTCATGTCTGTTGTGGTCCAGTGCTGTGTTGTACTGATGTCTTTTGCATGTGCATTTGGAAATTAAACATCAAACATCAAACAATAATCTTGCTTGAAGAGAAACTGTTTACTTCCAGCTGTTGAGTACCAACCTGAGGTAGACCACCCCCATGGAAATACTGACCGTGGATAGTGTTTATACGTTTGTAGAGACAGAGGCCACTACCACACTTCCTTGAGCAGCCGCTTTTTATTTTGCATCGCCTTATCTCCTCCCGTGGTCGCTACAGCAGTTTGGCAATCCGCACTTCAGCAGTTGCTTAGCATTCGGCTTCCCCGTTCGCACTTGGCTGAACCGCTTTAAACTACGACAGGGAAACGGCAGAAACAGGGGGTAAACTGAAAAAAGGTGGCACAGTATGTCCGCAAATACAACCAAATTGCTTTAAAAGGGGGTGCAGGAACCGATTTTAAAAATACCGCCCCAGTGGTCTTTGCAAGAAAAACCGACACAGTGGTCAAAAGTGGGCGTGGCCAAGGGGGCTCTTCAGAAAAAGCATTTGAAAAGCAGGCAGCGATTTTTAAGGCAATTTGTCTTTAAGGAAAAGCAGTTTCAAATCTAAAGTTCAGTAGCGGTCAGAATCTTTTCTTCACTGGGGGATAGCAGGACCCTACTGCACCAGTCTCCTTCCAGAACCACATTTGTCATCCTAATTTATTTAATCCAAGGGCCTCTAGAAGCAAAGATGGCAGTTTGGTACCTCACCCTGCAACAGCCACCAAGAAAGAAAAGGATGATACCTTCTCATGCTAATTAAAGCATCACAAGTCTACTAAGGTATATCCTGGAAAATCATCACTGGCTAAGTAAGAGCCCCCAAATGATTAACAAAAGGTATCCCTTGAGAACATTTCAAGCTCTTGGCCTGAATCCTTTGCCCTGTCCCAGCTCCTCCATTCAGCCTTCCTCTCCCTTCAGAGATGCATCTCACTTTAGCGCTGGACAGAAGCTAGTCTGAACCCGCACAACACATTGTGTGAAAGGAATGTGATCCTTCCAACAACCTGGGCCTGTTTCAGAGCTGTGTTTCTCCTCCTCCAGAAGGGTCGACATCAAGGGCCAAGACACTGATTAATGGCTTTCTTCCATAGTTAGGGAGAAGCAGGGTGTAAAATGAGGGCCCTTTTCCAGATGAGGAATTAAAGGCAGAGCTGGCAGTTTGCTTGTTCAAATTTATGCCCACTTGGCAACCCATGCGCTGCTTGGCCAGAGACAGCGCTAAATGACGGTGCACTGATTGGATGTCATGCACTCAACCTGTTTAGATTTTAGGAGCTAAGGGAGTTGAAACTCAAAATGTGTGTGTGTGTGGGGGGGGAGTGAGGGCAGAAAAATTAATGGCCCTTAACACTCCTTACCAATCACCTTGCAGCTTATTGAAAACATATATTAATTAACTTCCATGTAATTCTTCTGAGAAGTCAAGATTGCAATGTTGCATGAAAAAGGAAACAGAGGTGAAACAAAAGGCCAAGGTCCGTGCAACTTGGACTTCACAGATTTACCCCTCCATGTAGGGCTTTTTTTCAAAAGCATCAGACACACTCATGGCGCTTGTCCAAGGATTGTTACTTTTGCCTTTGGAAATCTGTGGAATGGAACAAACGAGTAAGGAGTTTCTTAGCTCAAAGGGGAAGTTGCCGTTCACATGAGTCACTGAATACGGGTTGAAACTTAAGTGGGGAACCTTCTCAGTCAAGGATGCTTGAAACGAAGTGAAAAAATTGCAGGGGGTATTTCTGCTTCATATTATTAAGTGTTTGGTGGGCTGGTGCTATCAAGTCTTGCTATTTCCAGGAGTATATAATCTGCTTTTGATGCTTTCCATGAAAGATGTAGGAGAAGCCCATGCTCCCAAGACCCTTGTCTGGTATACAGGCATCGTGTACTGTGGTTGCACCCTCCATTTTCAAAGACAGATGTTCTTCCTGATGCCCATTCACTTGAGAAAAGTTAGTCTTCTTTTCCTCCCTCATCCCCAGCCCTATGAACATTTGTTTATTTATAAACCACACCATCTAGCTACACGGCTACTCTGGGCGGTTTACAAAATTGAACAGATATCAATACAACAGATAAACATTCCAATAAGTAAAAAAAACATAATAACTTAATAAACAACATATATATATAAGCATCAAACAGGAGCAAGATGGACTAGAAACAAAATGAGAAAATAGAATACATAACAGCTAACGTGTACACTGTAGGCTGCAGAATTCGGAAGAATGCTCCTCTATATCTGATTCAAGCAACCACAGGCTCCTTACATCAGGAGCAGATATTGTCTGAAGGCTTAAGAGGTCTTAAGAGGGCAAGGTTGCTACAGTCTTGCCCTCCCTTTATGACCAAAGGAAAATAGCTGAGCTGGTGCTGCTAGAGATGCAGGAGGAAACAGGTGATCCTGGTTTGCTCTGGTGTCACTCTGGTGGGTGACTGCAGTCTCTGCAAGTACGGGGGGGAATCTGGCAGGGAGTGGCAGTCATGGGAGCTGTAGATCAGACTTTTAGGAGGAGGGGTGGATGAAGCCTTTAAGTTGTATCCCCCTGACAAATTTTTAGCGAAACAGTAAGCCTGCGTCATGACTGCAGCACTTTCCGGGAGACCTGATCTGAGGCTGATGTGACCCTGATGTCCCAACACTTCTTTTGCAGACACATTCTGCATACCCATGCAGGCTATCTGGAGCAAGTGGTCTAGTTCCTTGCAGCCACAAGTGGTCTAGCACCTTCTTGGTAGTTACAAAAGAAGGAAGCCACAATGCCTTTGATTAAAGAACAGTTAATGGGGTGTGGTGGCTCAGTGGGCTAGAGCACTGAATACTGTCGGCTGCAAAGTCAGCAGCTCAACGGTTCGAATCCTGGGTGCCACGCAGCAGAGTGAGCTCCCGCTGTTAATCCCAGCTCCTGCCAAGCTAGCAGTTTGAAAGCATGTAAATGCAAGTAGATGAATAGATACCGCTGTAAAAAGCGGGAAGGTAAAACAGTGTTTCCTTGCAGCCATGCTGGCCACATGGCCACAGAGTTGCACAACACTGACTCTTCCGATTGAATACAGAGATGAACACTGCTCCTACAGTCAGACACAACTAGCATGCACGTGCAGGGGGAACTTTTACCTTTTTTATATTGCTTTCACTGGTTAAATTATAATTATAGAAGCATTAGAAATCTCAGACTATGGGTGGTGGTGGTGGAATTTATTCCTGAGACTGAAGTAGAGTAGCTGAGTGCAACTTTGTGCAAATGCCACAGAGCTAAGACTTCATCACTGACTGTTGAGCTAATGCCCTCTACTGGCTACCAGCAAAGTGCCAACAGAAGTCTGCAGAAGAAGGTCAACAGAAGCAGCATGCTGAATTGCAGAAGACCCACGGATCTGGCAGGGAAAAGAACCATCCTCAGGAAATTAGTGGCCTTTCTGCTTCTCTGCCTATGCCTCTTTCTTACAAAACCCAGTGGAACCCCTTTCAAACGGGTCCACAGTTGTAAATAGCATTTTGGAGGACAGAATTGAGGCATTTGACTGAAAAGTCAGAAAGAGGCTATTTCACTCTCAATCTTTTGACTGTCGCTTATTGCCCTGTGCCTACCTAAGTCTCAGGCACAACAAAACGTTTGTTCTGGATTCTGAGAGGCAGCTTTGAAACAGAGGTAGTGATGTTGTGGCAAGTGTAGCTCCTGTGGAGCAATCAGCAGTAAACATGCCAAACTGAGACGGATGGACAACTGTTAGCCAGGGCTGATAAGTGTCCTCAATGGAATTTGGGCATTCAACTTGCCCCTGACCTCACTGTCTATGATCCCACCTCAACCACGAGTATGCTGTATAGCTAAAATTCTGATTAACACTTCATGCCTCCAAACGTTTACTCCCACAATGAATGGGTTAGTAGTATTTAGGGTCTTACAGCGCTGTTTCTTAGAAATGCAGTGCTGGAAGGGCCACTCTGCATTATGGAGTCCAGCCTTTGTCAAGAAGGCACAGCAGGGAACCAAACGCCCAACCTCCCTCTCGGTAGCCAGAGATCTCAACCACTTGAGCTATGTAGCAGGGTCTGTTGTTATCCGAAGACTGCTGGCCTGCATGAACAATCACAATCTTTCCTTTATATGGAGAACCAGGTGTCAAAGGAACAAACAAAAGTCTTTCACTTGACTCAATGTGGCCCTCCTAACAGAAGGCCAACCATTAGGTCCCCGACAGGCCAGAATGCATAACCTGTACAGTTTTGCCTGGTTTCTGAAGAAAGCTTAATGAAATCCAAGTTTTATCAAGGCTTACAAAATCTGGAGGTTGAGTCATGGCAACTAGACTTCTTAAGAGATCGGAATGTTTTGCTACTCATCCAAGCAACTTCGTCGGTGTGAAGAAAGCTAATGGCGAGCCCTCCAATTTCTAGTTCACCTTGATTTCACATCACACTGGTCAGAATAGTCTCATTAGGTGAACAATGGCCTGAGTAGGCTCGTTAGATGTACAGTGGCCTGGGGTGCCTGAAAAGTCCCACCTAAGCAACCACTCCCAACACCCATTAAGTATTGGTATTCAGACCAGGGTGTTGTGAAATCAAAGGGAACTATACTGTAAATTGGAGGCATTGCCACTAGCTTTCCTCAGACTGGTGAAGCTGCTTGGATGAGTAGTGAAACATTTCGATCTCTCAAGAAGTCCAGTTGCCATGACTCAACTTCCAGATAACCTCACCTGGATGACTGAGAATCTTCACAGACAAGGTTTACAAAAGTTTATTTTGGTTTTGCAAGGACAAGCCTTTTTTTCAAGTGTGTGAAACAAGCCCTTCAAAAACTGCAACATTACACAATCCCTGGTTCTCCTGTTTACTGGTCTTATACAGCTCCTTTCAGCCTTAGGATCTGGAATGTTTTATGTACCCTGACTTAATCCTCCTCCTATTATCTCAGCTTAAGAGCCTCATCTGCCCTTCCTCCTACAAGCTCTGCGGATTCAACCTACTCTTGGTTTCTATGGGAGTTCGTCCTCCAAATCAAACAGGTGTACCATGTCCATCTGAAGTTGAATGGATCCTCAGCATTCCACAAGCGATATACTGTACCCCCTTGGATAGAATGTTTGAGAACATTCCATGACATCCCATCAATCTGGTGACAACGGTGGGCAATCGTGTTATTTCCCCCCCAATAAACTCAACAACGAGTCTTGGGACCAAGACACTTTTATTTTGTATTAACTTTTGTAGAGGTAGCCCATTTCTCCAGATGTATGGAGTACCATATTCAAACCACAGGTAGATATGCACACAAGTTCTAGATATTGGGGTGGAGCAAAATGAAACAGGAGACAGATTATAATCTTTCAGAGGGTTGGTTAGCATAAACATCCTGCCAACGCTGGAGTCCGTTGTATAAGTCAAATGCCTCATGAGGTGTCCAAGGAATGCTTTCTTCTTTCAAGCCCATTTCCTTGATCTGTTTCAGCTGAAGTCCAACCTGACCTACCGTGTCTCACAGTCCTGTTTAGAACAAACTCACTAAAGTCAAACACAGCAGACAGTTCTGCAGCTGCTTAGTTCTTTGTGCAAAGGCGGAGCCCACTGGCCCTACATCAACTGCTGAGGGTCACTGCTGGCCAATGATGACAATCCTTACATTAGAAGGTAACTGTGGGCATGAACTCCTGATGTTGCCAGTAACATTATCCAGTCCCTTAATCGTGTTTCCATTGTAGACAAGAGGATAGAGTTGTCGTCTGGGTTTGCAGCAGTGTCTGCTTCCTGCGTGAGAATCCCAACCACAAGGTGTAGTACTGCTGGTGTGGAATCATGTCAGGTAAACAAAACTTGCTAGTCTTAAAGATACCACAAAATGTGCTGGTTTCGAGTTAACAGCTAGCAGTGGTCGTTACTTTACATCCACCATTAGCTTCCCCTGTTTATGTAAACACACACAGAGAACACAAGCACAGTGTGTGTGCTTACTGCAAATCCGTTTTGAGGCACCAGCCTTACGTGGCCAGTTTCACCTGATCAGCACAGAGCAGAAACTTCTGGACATGTTCAGTGCAGTTAGCAGCAGCAGTCTGGTTTTCTTTAAGGCACTGTTCAAATGCCGTGAAGGGCTCAGCACACTCCTGGCGAATCTTCTGCACAATTGGGCTGCAATGAAAGCCGCACAGATGCCTATATAAATGGAGGGGAAATGGCAGGGCACAAGCTCTGGACTCAATCTCCCAGTCTTACCTTCCCATCTGTAAAATGGGCATGACTATGGCTTAAGGAACTGCTCATCTACTGACTGCGAATGCTTTGAGCAATCCTTTTTTATACCTTATAACTGTGGTACCCAACTTTGGGTAACTCAGGTGTTCTTGGACTGCAGCTCCCAAAACTCAGCTAGCAAAGCTTCTGGGAATTGCAGCCGAATAACTCCTGTGTTACCCAAGGCTGGAAACCACTGCATATACTTAAGTATTAACTACTGTAAATAAAGCAAATTCAAATCCAGATATCCATCTCTGTCACCCAAATTCTTCCTTTCTAGTCTGCCTCCCATGTTTGTGCACAGTGTCTCTCGAGGATTTGGGTGAACTCTCATTATAATTTTTTCCTGAATTTAGGTATTTCCCCAGATTTCACTCCCCCATAGTAGTTTATTTATAGCTCTACCAAGACTGTCTCTTTTCATCATCACCCAGACCCACTCGGCTTGATGAGAAATATAACATCGATTTGTGAAGATTTGCAAGGCAAGGCAGCCCCACCTCCCTGTTCACGACTGCCATTTTTTAGAGTAGCTGATTATGAGAGAGCATGAACAGCAATGGAGAATTATAGGAATAAAGTAGGCATCAGGACAAGAGACATTTCCTAGATGTCTTCATTCATTCAGGATACAGACCATAGGAAAGATCCTTACTTGTCTCCACTTTCTATTCACACAGTAACTTAGTAGGCCAACAGCATACCAGTCCAGGCATTTTATTTCTGCTGTCTAAATTAGCATGCAGATTTAATAAGTGCCTTTAAATATAAATAAGCCAATGTAAAGAGAAAGGAAACTTTACAAGGGTTCCACCTGCACCAGAAGATACCATCTTGTGTCCCCTCAACTATGCACCCCCGGCTGTGAAGGTGTAGCCACAGTTAAATAAATAATAAAAATGTGGGTGAGCATTTGTCATTGCATCTGCCTTCTTCCTATGCAATGATGGCTGATCTCCCCACTGGCGAACTTACTGGGCAGAGGTGCATTTTGTCATTTCAACTTTAAGCTGGTGACAGTCCTGCTGCCAGGAGGAAGGATTGGCCACCACACACTGACCGTATGCATCCGCTTCTTTGCGGCAGTGCCGAGCCGTCACTTCCAAGGCTGCCTGCCTGTTGGGATGAATACATGACAGCATGAGGATGAACAGTGAACCTCCCTGGGTGATTACATCAAAACTCTGTAGCTTACAGTCTCACCTACTTGTCATCTAATTCCAGGTTAGTCTTTTGTGTTAATGATTAGGGCTCAATCCCAAATGGGTAACTCTACCTATGCTGAAGTTAACTTTGTCTAATGTAAGCTGCTCTTACATTAAAGTTAAGAGCAGCTAGTGGACTGGGTCAGGGTCAAGCTCGCATCCCAAATGTTCAGAGGGAATCATAGGTTGAGTTGGAAGAGGCCAAGTTCAATCTGCTGCTCAACGCAGGAATACAAATCAAAGCAGATCTGACAGAAAATTGTCCAATTTTCTCTTGAACACCTCTAACGTGGGAGCACTCACCACCTACCCATGTAATTGTTTCCATTGTCGGACTGCTCTAACAGTTAAGAAGTTTCTCCTGACATTCAGCCTAAGGCTGGCTTCCTGTACCTTTATCCCACTATTGTACATCTTGCATTCTGGGATGAGGAACAAGTCCTGCGCTAAACATGGGGCACCTTAAAAGACTAACTATTACATTTTAACATAAGCTTTCGTGGACATGTCCACTTCTTCAGATATACAGCAGCAGAGTGGGGTGTACAATTAATATACAATGGATAATAGCAGCAGAATGAGATATACAATTAATATACAAATATGCGTTATATGTAACTTATACTCCTTGGTATATTAATTGTACACCTCATCCTGCTGCTATATGTCTAAAGAAGTGGACGTGCCCACGAAAGCTTACATTAAAATATAATACTTAGTGTTTAAGGTGGCACATGTTTTTGCCTTTTGTTTTGTTCTCATTTTTGCTGGGAATTTTTGCACAAAAGCCCTGCCCTTTCTCTGCAGGACTACCTTTCCATTATTTGAAGAGGACCATCCTATCTCCCCTCAGTCTTCCTTTCACGAGGCTAAGCGTTGAACAGTTATTCCCGTCATTCCTCACAGGACTCGGTTTCCAGCCCCCTGAACATCCTTGTCGCCCTCCTCCTCCTGGAAGGGGAACGTCCAGGATACTGGACACAGCAGGATGAAGCTTAATAAGATGCCTGTACTTCAAAAGCATTTGGGGGGGGGATTAACAGGTAGAGAAGTTTGTCTTTCTCTGAAACAACAACAGACTGTGGGAGGATTCAGCGGCGTCGAGAGGAAACCCCTGCAATCGCCCACGCGTGCAACGGGGCCGCCGTATCCGCGGCCCCCACTACAGGCGGGCACCAGTCTCGGAACCGTCGCTCCCGTTCTGCGCTTCGTTACGCCGGGAAGGAAGGCGTAAACAGGAACTAAGGTCGCTGAGAAAGACCATTGGAAATTACTTAAAATACAAACAAAACCAAAGCAACCCAGAGAGAGTTACATTCACGATCGGGCACTTTCCCTGCCTTCCACCTCCTGCGACTGCAGCAGACCTGGATCTAGGCAGGACGCCTCTGAAGCGACACACTGGAGAGGGGGGGTGAGAGAAAAAAAGAGAAGCAGAAACACCCTGCCTCCCTTCATGCCCACAAAAGAGGAGCCAAGGAGGCGCGCGGACTCACATGCTGCTTCCGCTGAAGGGCAAACGCGGCTCTTTCCTCCTTTCCCAACACGCATGCGCCATCCGCAGCTACGGGCGCCTTCGTGCGCATGCTCGGGAATTAAAACCTGCCCAGCTCCTACCCGGGCAGCCGTGACGTCAGGGGGCGGTGGGCACCTTGGCGCCTGCGCGCCGAAGCCACGCCCCCTTTCTTCCCTCTGCTCCTCCCCTTCTCCCTCCCCTACCCGCTCCCTCGAAAGCCACGTGGCCGGTTTATTCGCGCGGGCGGATACAGCCAGAAGAGAGTTGGGCCCAACAGCGGCGCTGTAGCGGCACTACTGAGCATGCGCGGCTTCGTGAAGGGGGCGGTTGGTGGCGGGGAGGGAAGCTGCCCTTTGCCCCGGAAGTAGAAGAGGCGCGAGGAGCGCTGGCCGGTCTCGACGGCGGCAACGGCAGCTCTGAGGCGGAGAGGATGGCGCCGGCGGCAGCTGAGGTGGCGGCGGCGCCTCCTCCTCCTCCACCATCGCCAGCGGGTGCCGGCCCGGGCCCGGGGGACGAGCTGGTGCAGGACGTGATCCCTTACCGGCGTCGCCCGAGGCTGCTGTGGGGGACGGTGCTGCCTTTCTGCGCGCTCTACCCGCTCTGGCTGTGGTTCTGGGGGAGCTGCGCCTTCGCCTGGGCTTGGCGGGGGACGGCCGGCGCCGAGACGCCCGAGGCCGCCTTCCTCTACCTGGCCGCCATCGGGGCCGCCCACCTGCTCACCGCCTTGGCCGGCCTCTGGAGCGTGAACGTCCACTGCCTCCTCTACTGCTGCTGGGTCAGTCCCGCCCCCCGCCCCCCCCAACGGCACTGGGGGGGAGGGAGTGAGGGGGCGATCAGGGGTCGGAGGAGGAGGAGGAGGAGGAAAGGGAGAGCGGGGGGCGGGGAGTCCTGCTGGGATTAGGACCCCAGCTAACCTCTGGGGGGGATTGGGGGGTGGCACGGCTGCTGCGAAAGGAGTTAAGACCTGGTTGCAATAATAATAATGGGGGGGGGGGCGTCTCTCTTCTTCTCCGGTCGAAGAGATGGTCTCCCGGGCAGAGCTGACCTCTCTTGAAGGAAGGTTGTTAAGACGGAAGCCCGAGGTCCGGACGCTCTTCAAGACCCTGCTAGGGTCCTTTTTCGTTTTGGCATGAGGAAAGGAATCCACTCTGGCGTTGAGCAAAGACTTGCCTTTTTCTACCCTAATAACCCTAATATCTTCGGGTTAATAAGGAGCGGGTGTTCAGATCCTGCCCCTGGGACCATGAGTCTTGATATAAACTTAGCCTTGCTTCTGCAGAATCTTGTGGTGAGAGAGGTGATGGATCACTAGGGGGTTTGGGGATAAGCAGGGCTTCCTCAGCTGTTTCTAAGGTCCAGGAACTGCTGGTGGCCTGTGCCTGGTGTGTGGTTCTTCAATTATGTGAACAAGTGTTTTCTGCTATCCAAAAAAACGTAGGTGAATCTGTTTTTGTTGTTGTTTTTGCTGCTGATATTCACCACTCTTCTCTGCTCGCATATCATCTTCCCAGAACAGAATGTGTGTGCTATGTCTTATGTCTGCAGACAGTGTGTGCATACAACAGGATTAGCAGATAGTGTATTGTAGTTTTTAGAAAAGTTTCACATTTTTAAACAATGCTTCTTTTATAGTGTTGTAACACTACAGTGTGATAGAGCATGAAGGGGGCTGCCTGGAATTTAACAACATCCTGTGCTAGTGTCCGTGTTGTATTAAGTTAGGTATCTGGCTGCGGAACTAGAGGTGAGGAATTCAGTTCCTCACTGGATGTCCCAGAGAGCCAGCCTGTGTGGCCTTGGGCAACCTGAACAGTACCAGGGTGTCCCCAGAATAAGAGGATGAGAAACCACTTCTTTGTCCTCTCTACCAAGGAAAACACTGGGAAGAGTCACCATAAATCAAAATTGACTTGATAGGACCCAATTATTATAATAGGGAATCTCCAAGGAAGCTCCACTGGGGTATGTAGAGAAGTAAGAGTATGTGCTTAAAATGCTTCTCTCTTCCTAATCATAAAATAAATATATTATAAATCTAATAAATGTTCACTAATTAGTGCACAGTTGCACGTTTCTATACTTGCACAGTGAAGTTAGCTCCTGCTGTTAACCCCAGCTCCTGCCAACCTAGCAGTTCGAAAGCATGTAAATGCAAGTATATAAATAGGTTCCGCCTTAAAAAGCGGGAAGGTAAACAGTGTTCTGCGCAGCCACGCTGGCCACAGACTTGCACAAAACTGGCTCTTTGGCTTGAAAACAGAGATGAGCACCACCCCTAGAGTTGGACATGACTAGCACACATCTGCGGGAGGAACCTTTGCTTTTACCTTTATACTTGAACATGCAGGAGTTTCTTCCACATCTTCTTTTTCTTAGCATTTATCCTGCTTGGTGGTGGGGTCTGTTATTCTTGTTTTGGCCCTCTACTTGGTGCGGTCATGGGCTAGGTCCGGGTGAACCTGAGACAACTTCATGTCATTCTCAAGGGGTGTTCATTCAGCGCTGTTTTGGACGACCCCCTCAGTCGGGATCTGCTGACCTGCATTTTTGGCCAGAGTTTCCTCACTGGCACGCAGAACATGAGCAAACCAATGCGGTCCTCACAGATCTTGTTGGCGATAGGTTCAATGCCGTATTTTTCTCTGATGTCATCATTGCATATATGATCCTTTCTTGTGAGGCCAGAGGTCCATTGCAGCATCTTCGTCTCCATGACACCAAGGCAACGTTCCATTTCTTTAATTGCTGGCCAGCATTCTGAACCATAGAGCAGTGTTTTTCAACCTTTTTTGGGCAAAGGCACACTTGTTTCATGAAAAAAATCACGAGGCACACCACCATTAGAAAATGTTAAAAAATTTAACTCTGTGCCTATCAGACACACACTTCTCACCCCCCCCAAAAAAAAACAACAAATCCATCCTCCAGCCCAGGCCCTCCCAAGGCATCCCTATCAAAATGTCCACCTGCCCTCACCTTCCCCCTCCCTCCTCCTGGCACTTTTTTTCAGAGGAACTTGCAAACCCAGGAAGGTGGGGCTGGGGGAGGCTCTTCATATACGACCCCCCAACCCCCATCTTTTACCCCTTCCAGTATAAGCCTCCCTTCTCCCCCCCCACCTCCTTCCAGCCAGGCAGCCACAGGGCCCGGAAGGGACCCCCCACCCCCGTCTCCTCCCTAGGTCCTAGGAATCCCCTCCTCAGCCTCCCACGTCCTCCCCTTTATTTACACCCCCCCCCCAAAAAATGACCATTGTCAACGGCCGCCCGCTCCCCACCCTTAAAAGAGGGGTGCGCATGCGTGCTCCTACCTGGCTCAGCAGGGGTGCGCGCCCACCCTCGGAAGGCAAACAGCGAGTGTGCGAGGCGGGGGAGGGAGGGAGGGGGTTCGGTGAGCGAGGAGGGGGAACCAACCCCAAGAACCTTTAAGAGCGGCTTCTGGAGTGCCCTTCGCCGCAATGCGCCTGCACGGGTCTCCCGGCTCTCTCTCACTCTCTCGCTCTCCAGTCTCCTCCTCCTCCTCCCTTATTTCTTCTCCTTCCCCGCACACGGCCAGCCTTTCCTCACCGGCGCGCAAAGCACGCCGGGAAAGGTAGTCCGCTCTCCTCCCCAGGACCGCATCTCAGACCTGCAGGAGGAACTACATCTCCTAAGGAAGCCTTGCGGCAGCCGGCTTCTTTCTAAACACCCCACCTTCATCCGGCTCGCCGGCGCCGCACCACTGCCTTGGTCGCGAGCGGGATGCGGGGGGGGGCATTGCTGGTGTAGGGAGAATTTTTCCCACGGCACACCAGGCAACATCTCGCGGCACACTACTGTGCCGCGGAACAGTGGTTGAAAAACACTGCCATAGAGCACAACAGGTCAAACAATGGCATGTTAGATCTTTCATTTTAAATGGTTGCTGATCTTTTTGTCACAGATGATGCTTGATGTTGTATCTCATTTTAGCCAGGCAGTGTTGATCCTCAGTGACTCAGGCTCCCATCCACTGTGATTGTGGAACCAAGGAGTATATCCCACACGAGATACAGTGGTACCTTGACTTGTGTCATTAATCTATTCCGAAGGCATCTTCGGAACTCGATCAAGTCATAAGTCAAACAGCGGTTTCCCATAGGAATGTATTGCAAATCAATTAATCTGTTCTGGAGGGAAGGGATTAATCGGTTTTTCAATGCATTCCTGTGGGAAGGCTGTCCCAACACTCCATCTATTAAGGGCACCCAAAGCCTGCTTTCCACAGCCCCACCAGACAGCTGACTTTGACAGGTAAGACATGTCAAAATCAGCTGGGGGGTTGTGGAGCTTCAGTTCGGAAGTGAAGAATCTTTTTAGTTTTCTTCTTGATTTGCTAAAAATTGGGGGTCATTTTATACATGGATGTAAGCTGAGGAGAGAACCGCATGGTTGCAATACTGTAATTTTGAAATGGTAAAGTGGGGGTCGTCTCATAAGGGCATCTTATAGATGGAAAAACACGATAATTGTTGTTTGCATTGCCTCCCCATTGAAAGATGCATAATATTTTTACCTGCTACTGCACAAACTTTATTTGTTTGCTATTTTTCAGATAAATAGCACAAAGCAATGTTAACTTAGTTTTGGTGTATATGATTGAGATGCTGGAGATCCTCAGGTTCCGTCTTCAGCCAAAGGGTCATAGGTAGTAAAGGGGGATAGACCGTCTACGGAAGACTTGGTGGAGCTGCTGCAAGTGAGAACGGCCATTGACTGAAAACGATGGAGTCCCAAGTTCTGATCTGTTCACCTTGGGCTGATCAACCTCTCCTCAGCAGTGCCTGCTTCAGAGGAGTTGTTGGGAGGAAGTACTGAGAACGAGGCTCGTGTGTGTGTGTGTGTGTGTGTGTGTGTGTGTGTGTGTGTGTGTGTGTGTGTGTGTGTGTGTGTGTGTGTGTGTGTTTTGTGTCATTACAGTTATGACTGACTCTTTGTGACTCCATGTCCATGGAGTTTTCTTGGCAGTAATACTAGAGTGGTTTGCCAGTTCCTACTCCAGGCGCCTACAGCACCTGGTATTCCCTGGTGGTCTCCATCCAAGTACTAACTAGGGCTGACCTTGCTTAGCTTCCGAAATCAGGCGAGATCAAACTCAGTGGAGGGAAAGCAGCCAGTAAGTGAGGACCTGTTGTTATGACTCAGTAGAAAGCAACCATGTTCATAACTCGGTGTTCTTGCGGTCTGTTGAACAAAGAGCAAGTGTGACCTTTGGAGAGAGTCCCGTAGACTGGGACTGTGATCTTGACCAGATGTACTAAGAAATCAACCCTATTGTAGTCAAAGGGACTTTGCCTCTGAGTCAGCATTACGGTGACGCTAACAATAGCTTTGATCATATACCATAATTGAAACAAATAGTGAAAGCAGAGTTCTCTGCTGCCATCAGTGGCAATGTCTAGTGACTGTCATTTCCAGCTGCCTCCTTTCCCAAATGCTTCCAGGTCTTCTGGAAAGGCTGTTTGGAGAGCAGAGATAAAAATGTCTGAAGGGAAGAGGAAGGTTTAGGGAACGTTGCGGTCAGTGATTTTCTTCAGTTAATTTGTATGATGGGGCCCATCGCTACCTGCATAAACAATGGTTTAAAAAAAAATAAGTGGATTGATCCTGCTCCTGGGGTGGGGGGTTGGAGGAGGGAGGCAAAAGAATGTTTGTACTTTAAGGGGAGAGATGTAAATTTTTGCTGACATCTGAGTGGGAGTTTCATAATTGCTTTCGCTACTTATTTTCTAAATCAGCGTTTTTCAACCACTGTTCCGCGGCACACTAGTGTGCCGCGAGATGTTGCCTGGTGTGCCGTGGGAAATAAATTTTATTTCCCCTCAAAGCGGATGTAAGGTGACGGAGGACGTGAAGCCCCGGCTCACTACGCTTCGTCCCGTTCGTTCCGCAATAATGTCGCCCCACGCAGGCGGGCAGGCGAGCAGGAGGGAGACGAGGGAGCACCGGCCGGGTCGTGCCGCCGTGGCGTGGAGGCTGCGGTAACGTGAGAAGAAGAGAAGGCGGCCTCTCGCCATCCCTTCTGCTCCCCCTGGCGTGCTCTCGGCTCTGCGCGGGTGAAGGGCTCATTTTCTTCCTTAGCCCGACGGTGTGTGTGTGTGGGGGGGGCTCTTTCTTGAGCTCCAGCCTGGGAGGCGAAGGCAGGCAGTGGTGGGAGCACCCCCTTCCTCCTCCTCCTCCTCCTCCTCCACCACCAGCAGCAGCAGCAGCAGCAGCCGCGCAACCTCCGGAGGAAAACTCTCCTCTTTCTCTCTCTCTCTGTGTGTGTGCGTGCGCGCGCGCGTGTGCGGTGGGGTAAAGGGGAGCAAGACACAGGCTTGCCGGCCGGCTTCCATGTTATGCGGTGAAGCTGCCTCTCTCTCTCTCTCTCTCGTACACACACACACACACACACACACACCAACACACACACCTCCTTTCCTTTCCTTTCCTCCCGGCCGGGACTGCTGGAGCGCGCAGAGAGAGAGAGAGAGAGAGAGAGAGAGAGAGAGAGAGAGACCGCCCCGCGCTGCATCACTTCCCAAACTGCTTCCCAGGCGTGGAAGCGGCAGCGCGTCCGTGCCATGGAGGCGAGCACCAGGCGGCGGCGGCGGCGGAGGAGGAGGAGGAGGAGGAAGAGCCGAAGGGGAAACGCTTGGGCCGCCCGTTGTCGGGCTCCCACCACCGCCCCCACCCCACCACCACTCACACCCATCCATCCCAGCTCTTGGCGCGCCTTGGCACAGAACGAGACCCCGCCGTCGGGGCTGAACTGGAGAAGGTGGGCGCGAGCCACCGGAGGGCGGCTGCCTCTGCCTCTGGAAGAGCCGGCGAGGAAGGAAGCGAGAGAGAGGTACCAGTTCAATGCCCCCCCTTTTCCACTACCCCGGTGTTGGCGCCAGAAAGGGGGGGGGGTTGCCTGCCTCGTGGTCCTGGAGAAAGGGCTCAAGGAGAGAGAGGGGGGTTCGCTCAACTGGTGGACGCGGTGTGTGTGTGTGTGTGTGTGTGTTGGGGGGGCGCAGTGGGAGCGTGCCTCGTAATTTTTTTCATGAAACAAGTGTGCCTTTGCCCAAAAAAGGTTGAAAAACACTGTTCTAAATATAAGTGGTTAGTAATGGATCTGAGCGCTGGTGGTTGTAGTTCTGCACATCTGGGGGATGTCTGGTTGGAGAACATTGGCTTTAGGAGTAGAATGATGCTTCTATCATCAGCGCTTGATGCAATTGAAAAATGAATCCTGTATTTATGTGATTATTTTCACATATTCTGGCAGCTTTGGTTGTCAGGCATTAGATGAAAAGTCAGATTATACATATTTCAAATTGATTAAAAAGTTAAAATTATTTTATTGCAGTAATGCAAAATATGCAGGTCATCAATACTGTCCATAAACTCTTGTGAGTTTTCCATGTTGTGAAGTACTCATACCAACCTTACTGACCACAACTGTTTATTAAAGGTTGGAAAGCATTTGCAATATTTATTTATTTATTTATTTTCAAATTTCTATACCGCTCCTTCTTCCCAGAGCGGGAACTCAGGGCGGTTTACAACGAGAAAATTAAAAGCAAAATGTCATCAGAGCAGGGACAAATCCTATGGGAAGGATAGGCGGGATAGGAAAAAAACAACCTACTCTAGTCATTATTAAAGGCGTCAGTAAAGAGTAAGGTTTTTAAACCTCTTTTAAAAGACGCCAATGATGGAGCCTGTCGCAATTCCCTCGGCAATTTGTTCCATCAGGACGGACCCACCACCGAGAAGGCCCTCCCGCGAGTACTCGCTTTGCAGGCCTCCTTCGGGGGGACAGTCCGGAGGGAAAGTGCCAAAGATGAACGGGTGGGTCGGGCTAGATTTAGTTGTCGGTGAAGGCGCTCTGCCAGATAATCAGGGGCCAAGCCATGGAGGGTTTTGTAAACCAAAACCAACACCTTGAACCTTATTCGGGAGGCAACGGGCAACCAGTGAAGGCGAGCCAGGATGGGGGTGATGCGGTCATATGCAATGGCATATCTTAAAATTTACTGTTTAAGCATACTGTTCAAGCATATCATAAACACAGTCCAGAAGAATACAAATTTAAAACAGTTACCACAATTAAGAAAAACTATCACCACATAAAAATTCAATCAACCACGGAAGACCTACCAGAATAAAAAGATCTTGATGGGCTTTCTGAAGAAACCGAAAGATCTGGATGGAACTCAGGAAGTAAAAAAACTCAGAATTCTGCAAGCGAGGCCCTGTCCCCAGTTACCCCAATTTGTGGGATGTGCCAGATGATGGTGAAATGTGGAACAAGGCCTCACCCCAAAATTTTAATGAATCTTTAGGATCATGTGGGACCGTGTGATTCTTTTAAACAGCTCCTATATTATTCCTAGATTCGGTTCTCATTTAATGATCAGCGCTTTCAATTGAGTTGGGAAACAAACCAGGAGCCAGTGTTGACTGAACAATGAGTTGCATGCTTCACATAGTATTGTGTGAGTGAAATTCTGTAACAGAGTTATAGATCTAATTAATTCTACTGTAGCATAATTAGATATCTTATTGGGCTGCTTTCCTCCTAGCTGGTTGTAATTGAAAAAAGGGCTGGCCAGAAATATTTCAGTACTTCAGGCAAAATATGTATATAAAGCACCCCCTTCTCCCATCAGTAATGCACTGCCTGAGTTTGCTTTTAATGGTGCCCAGAAATTTAGTATCTCTCAGTTACCTACAAGTGCATTGTTGAAGTAATTTACTTCTATGTAGATCCATTTCCATTCTTTTCACAGGCCAGCACATTTAGTGTTAGGACTGTGCCGTTTAATTTGAGATATACCACTAGAAGAGCACATATATGAACCTACGTTCTCTTGAAACTCCTAGTAAAATTGCGTTTATATTCATGATGTTTTGCTCCTTCCCCCATCAATCACGCTGTAGTTGCTGCCTTCTCTCTCACAGGAGCAGTGGCCCTGTGGATAAGCCTCAGATGTTCAGGTAACAAAGACCTCATCTGCTTTGTGCAGGTCTTTGCTTGTCTACTCAGAAATAGGTCCCTCTGAGATCAGCAGGAATTATTCCTGGATAAGTCAATGTGCATATTTATGCATATGTTTGTGAATAGCAAGAGTGGACATCGTGCAGCTCTTGGCCTAATTTCAAATGCCCTGTGTAAGTAATCCCTTTAGATTTACAGCAAGAGGGATTGATCCTCCCCTGGCAAGCCTGCTTGGCTGAAAGCATCTCAGAAAGGGGGAGATCAGAGATCAGAGGTGTCAAAAGAAAGAGCTTTTTGCTTTGCCCCCATCACTTACTGGTATGCAGCCTCCAACAGATCTTGGTGGACTGCAGTTTAGGGGATCCCTTAAGCAACAGCAGGAAGGCCATGCAGAAATCTGAGAGCTGTATTGTAAAAGAGGAACATTTCCATGCTTCTCTGGGAGTTGAGTCGTATTTCCATGCTTCCCTTCCAAAAGACAAAAAGCATTCACCATCCCCAGTGTCTTGTCTTAACAATAGAGATGGGCACGAAACGAACAATTTTTCGTTTCCGTTTTCGTTTTTTTTCGTTTTGTTACGCAACGAAATGACAAACGAATTTTGTCTCTAAAATGAAACGAAATGAACAGAAACGCCGGAAATTTTGTCGTGCGTTTCGTTTCCGTTACTGCAATATGAGTGAATTGCTTAAAATGCTAAAAAAAAAAACACAAAAAATCAAAATAAATGGTAATGAAACGAACGAAAATGAATTTTTTGCAAAAAAAAATCACGAAAAACGGAAACGGACCCTCCAAATGACAAACGAAATGCCATTTTTTTGATTCGTGCCCATCTCTACTTAACAACCTGATTCTTGGGGTTTGAAAATTTCGATAGCTTTGCTAGGGAAGTTGTTCATTTAAAAAAAAAACAACTTAAGTACTTACTCAGCAACTTAGACAAATAAGTTAAGATCTACCAGTTACTCGCATACCTCCAAAGAAACAGTAGTTCCTCTGCAAGAGGTCAGGTAAAAACCTGCCGACCCACAGCTGTCAGGGGGAGGAGAGAAAGTAGGTCCCATTGTTGAATGGAAGATGTAGGCCTTTCAGATTTCAACAGGATAGCATGAGAAACCTTTACTTGTTCTTCAGTTTCTAGTGTTACAGAAATCTGAAGAAATGAAAAGTGTTCAGTTACGTTGACAAAATGGGATTGCTTTCCATAAAGCAAAGTGTTCTGCTTATATACCACCCCATACCACTTTAAGTAGTCTCTGGGCGGTTTACAATTTTTAATTACAGTGTGCAGGCTACACATTGCCCCCCCCCAGCAAGCTTGGTACTCATTTTACCGACCTCGGAAGGATGGAAAGCTGAGTGAACCTTGAGCCTGCTACCTGGGATTGAACCCCAGGTCGTGAGCACAGTTTTTTACCTGCAGTACAGGCATTTAACCACTGCGCCACGAGGCTCATAAGCCATTCCCAGGACAGATACATTTCTCTTTGTTTATCTATATATGCATATCTTGGCTTATCCATCCGGGAATGTCCCAGGTTGCTTATATCCATCCAGCAACATTTAAAATTCAGAACCCTGAATAAAAAAAATTAAGGACACAAAGTCCTTATAACAACATTCCAGAGTCAGGGTCTGTTGTGGAAACAGCCACCTCTCCAGCTGCTGCCTGTAACAGTGGTGATAACCTAGAGAAGGACCTCTAACGAAGATCTGTTATGTGTATTCCTACCGTTTTATTCTTTTTTGTTGTTGTTTTTATTCTTTTTTTTTGTCACTGCCCAGAGTTCCCTATGGGAAAGTCAGGCGGTCTATAAATGTAAATAATAAAGAAATAAATCTGAGCAAGAGGGTAGTGGTTTTGCTAATTAAGCACAGAAACAGTAAACAAGGGATCAAGCCTGAGGCAACTTAGAAATGCTCTGAGTTGCTCCTCTCTATCCTCCGTTGGCTTCCTCCAAACTCTGAAGGCCTGCTTTCCTGATTGTGTCTTGCAGGTGCGGAGTCCAATGAAAGCTACATTGGCTAAAGTTGTGCCCACCCCCAATAATGGCTCTGCAGAGCTGGTGCCCCTTCACCGAGACCAGGTAAAAAAAGGGGCCATGGCTGTGATCAGGGAACAGGGTCCCCCATGTGGAAGGTTGAAATGCCCACTTTCAGTTTATTGCCAGAAACACGGGTGGCGGGGTGGCAGCTCAGTCCAAAGGGCGCAGAAAGACAAACCGGGCATCAAAATGTAGTGGGAAACAACAGTTCGGCTGTGTGCTGGATTCTGCATTTTCAGCTCTGAGTTGAATTTTTACTTCCGTCTTGCACTTCGATGGAGGCTTTTGCGGAAGTAGGGTAAAGCAATATTCATTTATTTCCCCTTTGTCATTCCCCAAACTAGTCCAATGGGCTTGGGGAATGCCAGAGGAGCCTGCAAATGTAGGTTCCTCAAGCAGTAATCATTGTATGAGCTGAATCCTGCTAAGAGGCTATTCCACACGGCTGGATCTAAGCCTTTTTTTAAAGGGAGGCGGACTTAATTTTATGTGTGCCTTTTGTCCTCTTCAGGCATTTAACAACATTTCGTTATTGAGACTTTGTGAGCTTTGGGGCAGTCATTCGTGCCTTATAAAAACTGCACATTGACTGCTGGATTGTTTCTGCGGGGAGTGCGAGCAGCAATGAATCTCCAGATATCTTTTAGGCTGTGATTCCCTTAAGTATACAACCCAGCCTGTGAGATATGTTGACAGTGGCAGTGGAAGAGCAGCCATTATCCATAATTGTCTACTCTTGCGAGATTTCATTATAGGTGCTTAGATTTTCTCTTGTCCTGACCTAGGCTGTGAGGGATTTGATAGGCCATCTTATAGCTAGGGAGGGGGAGTCTGCTAAAATATGACGGTGGAAGATTCATGTGCAAACATAATGTTTTTGCTCTGCATTCCTTCTAGGATGAGAATGGGCAGGAAGTCCTTTCTTTTGAGTTTCAAAAAATCAAATATTTCTATGAGCTCAGTGAGAAGAAAAAATTCCTTCCTGTGGCTTTCCCTGTGGAGCACCCGCTGCAGTATTATCAAAATGCCCGAGGCTACCAGGAAGACAAAGAGATCAAAACAGCAGAGAAAAAATACGGCACCAACAAGTAAGTGGCATAAAGGTGGAGCAGGCTTTATGTATTAATGGTGAGCCTCCCTAGGAATGAGAGCGCTTCCCCTCTTTGTTGCTGGATAGCTTACAAATATTAATCACTGGGATTGCAAACCTAGAGAGCTAATAATTTAGAGCTAGATGAAGGTTCCTTTTTGGGAATACAAGAGAAAAAAAGCTATTGGTTAATTGTGAAGTTTACTGTCTTATGCTCACAAAGGCCCAAGAAGTCAGTGGAGGGGTTGCATCATCGGATTTTAGTTTACTATTTCAGATACCTTTTCCTAAGACAGACCTATGGCGTTTACATGTATGGATGTTGCATGGAAGAACAGCCGACAGGGTTCATGCTGATGCTTCTTGCCGAGGAATCCTTGTGAGGTCCAGCCAGCAAAAATGTGTGATCACGTCGCCTGAATTGCACCACAAGGAGGCTAGACTACATTGCATGAAGGAGCAGTCCAATGATGCCACAATCATCTCACCCAGTAGGAGAGAGTTAAGCATCTGGCTCATAACTGGAGGCCAAGAGCTTTTCCCCATTGGATGTCATGATTATGACATTGCTACTTTGTTCCCATGAACTGTTGGATGTATTCATGAAAACTAAAATAGTTATAGTGACAATCTCATGCTTTGCTAGCTGTTGACTGTGCAGTTGAAATGTTATGGTTTGATGGTAGAATATGAAGAACAATCCTCATGCGGTAACTAAACGCGTATGTACAGACGTACAGATTTTCCTGCAGTGCTAGAGAGGGAGACCCACCAAGCAGAAACAAAAGCTTTGGCGGGTCTTGCGGGGGTGGTCATGAAGGCTCAGGGCAGCGTGACTGCCAAAGCTAACGACAGGTTCTGCTTTTCAAACAGGGCAGAGATGGTCGTGCCAGAATTCCTCGAGCTTTTCAAAGAGAGAGCAACTGCCCCCTTCTTTGTCTTTCAGGTAAACAAAAAGCGTATGCAAAAACGCAAGACCAACCCAGTGCGTGTGAGTTCTGTTTCTTAAATGCACAGCCCTCCAGGCGGAATTGACTCGCCTTACAGTCTGTGGCCTCCTAGGAGGCTGTGAATTGCCTTCGCTTGCCATGGCCTGTGCTTGGGCATCCTGGCATGGAGTTTCAACCAGGGCTGTGGAGTCGGTAGATAAATGTTCCGACTCCGACTCCTAAGTTTTTTTGTACTTCCGACTCCGACTCCTCTGTATTAATATGTGAATGTATTTTATACATTCCTTGAAGGAAAGAAAGGCAACATACATGTCATTACCACAGGACTACTGGCTGGGAAGCCAACAGTCTACTGTATTGCACTGCATGCATTGGTCTTTATTCTTACAGTGGAGACGTCATTAATTATAACTTTTTGTGAATTGGCATACTTAAACTTGCTTTTTTTAAAAAATTCCAATCTAAATTTAGTCGGAGTCGGTGCATTGTTTGCCGACTCCGACTCCAGGGACCCAAAATTTCCTCTGACTCCAACTCCTTGACTCCGACTCCGACTCCACAGCCCTGGTTTCAACAGACAAGCCAGGAAATCAGGTTTTCTGGTCCCCAGTTTGCCTCTAGGTTGGGGGAAGGGGAGAGCACCAGCTTGACCCATTGTCATTTGCCTAGAAATGAGATATAGTGAATTGATACCTTCAGACATTTTGGTTTTGGTTAAAGAGGTTATCTGTTACTCAGCTGCTGGAACAAAGGAGAATTTAAATAGCTCCTGGGCCCCAGCCATGCCCTCTGGTCTTCCATGGTTGTAGACTAAGGTCAGCCACAACTCTTCAGATGTTCTCTCCTCTCCTGCCAGAGCCTGGAAGGAACATGCTGCAGCAAGTCATGACATCCCTCCTAGGCCATAACATTTAGATTGGTGACCTTGCTAACATCTTTGCTTCTTTAAAGCGTCATTACTTTTTAAGTAAGTAGCATGTGCTTGTTATTGAAATTCTATGTACACTGGGTCTGTCTGTTTTGAAGTTTGCTTGGGAGGATGTTAAAAACATTTCTGAATTAAGTTTCAAAAACATTCAAGTCACTGAGTAGCAATATGACTGTGGTACGTGACCCTTTCAATAGCAAGTAATGGCAGTAGGTTGCTTGGAATAAGACTTTCCCTGAAGTTTTATGGTGTATACAAAACATCAGATGTGTATGTAAATAACAAATTTTACACAGCCCAGCCCTGGTTTCATCCTCCTCAGCTGTGGCGTGGGCCCGGAGGGACTGATAACTCTAGCAACAAAGGGTTTGCCTTGGGTTGGCAGTAGAATTCTGGTATTCCTTCCCAGCTCTGGCTTCAGAGCTCTAACTTACACCGGTACACCTTATCTCCAGCGCCTTTTGAAACTCTGCTTTGTCTACAAAGCATGGTCTGCCATAATAGACTCCTGTTGAATAAGAGTCAAATCTAAAATTCACCAACGAGCACAGCACAAGTTTTCTGACTCTGATCAGCATATCAGTGTTCCTTGTAAGATGATTGCTAAGGAAGGACTTGGCCTGAGAGAGCAATAGAGCTTACCTGGGACTATCTGGTACATTTATGGCCAAGTTGATGCTCTTAAGAGGCTTTCCAGCTCTTCCTCTTAGCCACTGCGCTGGCTGGTTCTTTGTACAAGGCTTTCGAAGGCTGTATCTGTGAAACTCCCGAAGCAGCCGTCTTGTGATTTATTTCTGCTTCCCGAAAGGTGTTCTGCGTGGGACTGTGGTGCCTCGATGAATACTGGTATTACAGTGTTTTCACCCTCTCCATGCTGGTGGCTTTTGAAGCTTCTCTCGTCCAGCAGCAAATGAGAAACATGTCTGAAATTCGGAAAATGGGCAACAAACCCTACATGATCCAGGTATGTGAAGGCAGATGCTTATGAGATGACGTGGAAGCTTTAAGGCTGCAGCGCTTTCCCTTTTTATCCAAAGACCTTCTGGTGGGATTCAGTGCTTCTAGAATGCGGAACATCCAGGGCTTTGTTGCCCAGGGTGCCACTGGCAACAGAGAGCCAGGCACTTGAGACGGGAAGGAAGGGCTTGGAGACTGTTGATTGGGGGGGGGGAGAGATGGAGGTAAAATTGGAGGCTTTGCCTGGATTTCTGGAGTGCATGTCTTACTGTATCCACCAGGCCTGCTGCCTTCATTTCTCCCAGAGCAGCCATTCACAAGCGGCGTCCCAACACATCTCCGGTAAACGTAGAGGAATTATAGAAGGCCAATTTATTTCAATTGCCATTGCTGCTTTCTCCCATGATCCTTCCTAACACACTCATGCCGTGTGTAGAGGCTTACCCCCAGGCTGCACAGTGAGGTTTTGACATGTCCACAAGCCACATGCATTGGAGGCTGTCCATACAACCTGAATGAAGACCCACTAGCACAGCATGTTCCTACGTAGAACTCTTTTTGGTGAACAGTAATGCCAAAACATTGCTGCATTTGGAAGGCTGGCCCAGTAACAAGGGACAAAGTGACAGCCTCTTCCCGTTTGATATACAGTACTTTATACAGTTGGGGGAGGGATGTGTACAGACATGCCTCTTATGTTAGGAAAATACAGTAGATAAACTCAGAGGCCTGGGCATCCAGAAATTCGGTTCCAACAGGAAATTGGCAAGTGTCTCACTTTTATAATGCTGAATGAGTCTGGTTAATTCACCAGTTTGTCTGTGAAGATTCTCAGTCATCCAGGTGAGCTTATCTGGAAGTTGAGTCATGACAACTGGATTTCTTTTCTTGAGAGATTGAAACGTTTCATTGCTCATCCAAACAGCTTCGTCACTGAGGAAAGCTAGTGGCCAGTCCTCCATTTTATAGTCAGCTTTGACCTCATGTCACCCTGGTCTGAAACAGGCTCATAACATGAACAATGGCCTGAATAGGCTCATTAAGTGGACAATAGTCTCGATAGGCTCATTAGGTGAACAATACTAGTTGGATATTTAGTCCAAACATATCATACTTTATATCACCTTACTGTTGCTGATCGGTGATCTGGAAAAACATTGGAAGAGGCATAGGATATTTGATCTGATCCTTTGGTTTCCTTGAAAAGGCTGGAGTCACTGTGTAGGAAACTGCCTTGCTTTTACATAAACCTGTGGTTCTCACTTAATCCTGGTTAGAGGTGGACCATTTATATTTGTTTCTCTGAGAAAATGGGTATGACTATCAGCACCACAAGTACCAATACAGCCCAGTACCCTCCCCCCCAAACCAGTCTGGCCACTTACTGGTCTTACACAGTATGTGCAGCCATCCTCACGCTAGCTGTGCCAAATATGGCAGCCACCAGTGCAGAGGTATTGGGATTCTTAACTATGGGTTGCAACTCCTGTCTGACCTTATGTGCCGCCTGTTTGCCTCTCTCCTGTTGCAGGTTTACAGGAACAGGAAGTGGCGGCCCATTTCCAGCGATGAGATAATTCCAGGGGACATTGTGTCAGTCGGTAACAGCTTCCTTAACTGTTGACGATAGAAATCTTTAAAATGATTTAGCTGGTTTGGCTGGTAGTTTGAGTTCAGCCTCATGCTTCAAACTTCCCCTCAGCCTAAGTGAGTCTGCCAGGCATTGGCTGAGCATCCAGATAGAAATGAGGCCTTGGCAGCCTTCCTTCCTCATTGGATTAGTGGCTGTGTCTGCTAGCACGGCAGGACTTCTCCCGTAGCCCTCTTCCCTGCCCAAACATCCCCACTGAAGGGTCAGGCCGCCCCAATAAAACCTAGAGGACTCCATACTCCCCTTTTCCTTACCTTATTTCCTAGCGAAGGCTCAGCTGTCCACCAGGTTCTGTTTTTTTTATTTTGCTGAGTATTTTTGTCCTCGATTCCAGGCCGCTCTCCTCATGAAAACCTTGTGCCCTGCGATGTGCTGCTCCTGCGGGGAAGGTGCATTGTCGATGAAGCCATGCTGACTGGGGAATCCGTGCCTCAAATGAAGGTTGGTCTGTGTTAGGTGTGCATAGGTCATCTGGAGCATGAGCTGATTGCTTGCGAAGAACTTCATGACAGTTAGAGCTGTTCGGCAGTGGAATATGCTGCCACGGAGGGTGGTGGAGTCTCCTTCTTTGGAGGTTTTTAAGCAGAGGCTGGATGGCCATCTGTCGGAAATATTGTGATGGGGGTTCCTGCATGGCAGGGGGTTGGACTAGATGGCCCTTGAGGTCTCTTCCCCAACTCTAGGATTCTATGATTGCCTGCTTTCCTAATAATGGCTGGAGGATGGTGGACCTAACGTCACTTTCTCTTACAGGAGCCCATTGAGGAACTGGATCCAGAACACGTCCTGGACATGCAGGCGGATTCCAGGCTCCATGTCATTTTTGGAGGAACAAAAGTTGTGCAGCATATCCCGCCACAGAAGGCCAGCACAGGCCTCAAACGTAGGTAGCTGCCTGGCGAGCATCGACAGGTTGTGAATAAACACCACTTGGCATCCCTCGGCCTTCCCCTTTCAGGGCACACCTGGGTTGCTCTCCTTCCTCCATCCACCAGAGAAGTGTGCATTCAGGCTGGCCTAGGGCATTGAAGCTCCGTTGCTGCCAGGAAAGTTTCAGCAGGCCAAATGCTGGCTTTTTGTCCTTAGGAGTCATTTCAAATTCTTTACGTTTCAGTTTTATTTCCTCTTCAAGTTCAGTGTTATTGTTATCTGCCTTCAGGATGCCTTTGAGGAAGAACTTGAAGGGAGGTAACAATTCAATAAATGAACAAATTCCCCCATGTTTAAAACACATTGGATCTCTTCCCATTGCAGTGGGCCTTCCTTAGCACAGCACTTAGGGATCAGTTGTTTCAGGTCGTCTGCCTGTGTTTGGTAACTTGATGTCCAATTACGACGTCGTCCGACTCAAAGAACATTGCTAATGGCAGAAGGGCTGATGTTATATAATAGCCGTAGGGGTGGCTGAGGCGGAAGACGTGACCTTTGCCAAAGGGTGTCGTGGAAATATAGAAGCAGTCGAACTAAGTTTGCCTGATTTTGATAAAACCTGAGGTAGCTTCAACAATGTTGTTTTTTAAGTATAAAACACTGTACAGTGGTACCTTGACTTATGTCCTGCTTGACTTGCGTCATATTTGACTTACGTCCACTAGGGACGTGTTTGACTTGCGTCGCGGGGCTCCGAGTTACGTCTCGGAGCCCCGGCGCAAGGTCCCCACATTGGGTGGCAGCCAGGACCCAGCGTCCCGGCTGCCGCCTCCAAACTGCTCCTGCCTTTGGAGGGAGCTCGGGGCTGGCCTCGGGAGGGGCTGGCCTCGCCGGAAGCCGCCGCCGCCAGCGGGGGAGAGGAAGAAGGGCCAAGAGCTCCTGCTTTCTTCCTCTCCTCTGGTGGTGGTGGTGGTGGCGGCGCCAGCGCCGGCGAATGCTTCAGCGAGTCCAGCTCCGAGCAACCGGAGCTGGTCCTTGGCGTTGCCGCAGGAGGGTTTTCCAACCCAGGCTCCAGGTCCCCAATGCGGCAGCGGAGGCCGCCAGAGTCGCCGAAGAGGACAACGAAGAGGAAGACGGCGGCGGGGGCGAGGACAAGGCAGCGGCGGCGGCGGCGGCCGAAAGGTTCCATGGGCCGCCAGCGCAAACGAAGGGGCCCCTCCGCCGCCGGTTTCTCCGGCCGCCCCGGCCCCTTGCCTCCTCCACTGCGAAACTACCGGGGGAGGGGGAGGAAGCCTGGGAAGAGGCCCCAGGAGAACGGGGTGGGAGGGGGCACGGAGGGAGGCAAAGAGAAGCCAAGCAGCCTCAGCTGTGGGGGTGGGGTGAGGTGGGGGGGAATCTGGGAGGGCCTCGTGGGCCACCCAGACTCCCTTGGTGGGCAGCAGGGTCTCTCTCTTTCTCTCTATCTGTCTGTCTGTCTGTCTCTCTCTCTCTCTCCCTCTCACCCTCCCTCTCTCTCTCACAGACACGCGCACACACACACACACTCTCTCTCTCTCACACACACACACACACACTCTCTCTCTCTCTCTCACACACACACACACACACACACACACACACTCTCTCTCTCTCACACACACACACACACAGAGTCTCTCTCTCTCTCTCCCTGAGCAACTGTGGGGAGGGGACACACACACACACATACACAGGGGGGCGGCACCAGGGGCTCCTTGATTGCTTCACACTTGGCCTGGCCCTGGGGCTTCACCCCAAACTTTCTGCCTGCCAAGATCCCAGCCCTTCTTCCTCTCATCCTGCAGCAGCTTCGGCAAGGCCAAGGAACTCGAGGTTGGCCTCACCGGGAGCCGCCGCTGCTGCTGGAGTGCAGTGAACACCTGAGCGGGCCGGCCTTCCTCCTCCTCCTCCGACCAGGCCGAGCTCCGCCCGAGCGAGTGCCTGGCTCTGCTCCGGGCTAGACCTGCTTCTCCCCGCCGCCACCTTCCACCTCTCCCTGGCAGGCATACATTTTTTTAATCTTAATAAAAATTGTTAATGTTAATTAAAATTTGTTAATTAAAATGTGTTAACTTATTTCATCTACAATGCTGTCTTGTTTTATAGTACAGCATCGATTATTGCTGTCTGGTTAGACAGTCAAATTTGTGTTAAATTGCTGTTTTTGGGGGTCTTTTTCATAGTCTGGAACGGATTAATCCACTTTCCCATTACTTTCTATGGGAAAAGTTTGTTTGACTTAAGTCATGTTTGACTTAAGTCCAGACCTCCGGAACGGATTAATGACGTAAGTCAAGGTTCCACTGTACATTTTTTCTAGCACTATGCATTTCTGACAGTATGCTATAGAATGAGGATATTGTTAAAAATATCAAAATAAGATCCTGAATCTGATTGTAAGTTCCAGACAGAGGTGGCCTGTTGAATCACCCATGGAAAGGTCAGCACTTACTTGAACTCCACCTTTTGACCTGGCGTCTTCTTGGAACTAGTAATTGGATTTAGGGCATAATTTTCTCTGCTTTTTTTAAAGGGGCCCGAAACATATGTGGTGAAAATACCTAGGTTGTTTGTAGCTCATCAAAACACAACCTGGGCTAAATTGCGCCTGAGAGGATACGTTGCGGATTTATCCACACAAATGTGTGTTCTCCTTTGCGCAGACTTGGGCTTACAGCTATATTTTGTCGCTTCCGACCCCAGCCTTTGCCATTCTGTGCTTCAAAGTCAGCTCTTCTGTGATTCTGTGCATTCTTGAATATTGCAGCGTTCCATGTTGTCCAAAAGAGGTTTCCCCCAGCTGTACAGCTTGACCAGTAGAGCTGTATAAAATCTTTATGTTAAATCTTTATATAATATTTTTTTCCTTGCCTCCCCTTTAACAGCTGTTGATAATGGATGTGTGGCGTATGTGCTGAGGACAGGCTTTAATACCTCTCAGGTAAGTGGGGTGGCTCTTGGCTCCCTTCTTATCCGAGGTGGCTGAAACAAAATCTCCTTAACCCAATATGAGCTCTATCTCTTTACTGTCGTGATTGATGTAGGTCAACTTCCAGGAGCCCAGGATTACCCACGACTCTATTCTCTATTGTTGCCTCACCTGAGAGCATGTAGGCTTCCTGTGTGCCATGAGGTTCTTAGGGATGGGCATGAACCACTGGTTCAGCCCTTGGCCCAGCAGATGTGATGTGGTTCCGACGTGGTTCCAAGCCCCACCTCCTCGTTTGGGTGCCCACTCAGAGGCAGCACCGAGGGGGAGCAGGGGAGCTAGGACACAGCCTCTGAGTGGGTGCTCCCTTCAAAAGGTGGGGCTTGGAACCACATGACACCTTTTGGGCCAGTCAGTGGCTGAACCATTGATCCGTTCCCATCTCTCTTCCTCGCTACTGGCTTTTCCAGCTTGAACTGTTGGGGGGTAACAGCCCAGTGATGGCTAAAGGGCTACAAACAAATCTCCTGTGGTAAATCTCGGCCCATTTCTAAGGGCCTGTTCATCTTAAAATAGACAATTTGGCAAATGTTTCTTTGGGAATAAAGTTCTTGAACTTTGAGAAAAGCAAAAGGGACCCTTCAGCCTTGATGCTTGTGTGTTTTTAAACCCTTGGACAACATGAGGATATGGGATGGGGCGGCCTGGGTTTGTTTTTAAAAGATTTGGCAGCTGGCAGCCAAAATTGTTGGGTTTGCTTCCCACTGAACCGAGCAGACGTCGGAGCGCGTGTTTTTGCAGCGCCTGTGCTTAAAAGTGCTGTTCTCATTGCCCCCTGGTTTCCTGTAAGTCTCGAGGCAAGTAATGGCACTACAACATGTGCTCTGCTCTGCCAGCAGCTTCACCCAGGAAGGCCCCTTCCTGCCCACCGTTGAAAGCTCTTTCTCTTCCTTTTCCTCCCAGGGGAAGCTTCTGCGGACAATCCTCTTTGGGGTGAAGCGAGTGACGGCCAACAACTTGGAGACGTTCATCTTCATCCTCTTTCTGCTCATCTTTGCCGTCGCTGCCGCCTCCTATGTGTGGATTGAAGGTACTTCGTAGCATTTCTAAGCCTTTCCACAATCTTTTAAAAGCTGCAGGCTGTGAATTGGTGTTCTCCCGAATGGACACGGTATCAGGGTGGGTCCTTCAGAGGTTTAAATCTTGTATGCACCCTCCGCTCCTAAACTGCAGAGTGTTGTGTTGCCCCAAATATGCCGTCTTGCCGAGTATCTATTCTTAATTTTTATTTTTATTTTTGTTTATTATTAATAGTTCAGTCCACTTATTTTATATATTTCCTTGTTCTGTTTTGATATATTGTTGTATTTGTACCTGGTGCTTGATTGTGTAGACAGGTGGTATAAAAATAAATAAATAAATAAATAAATAAATAAATAAATAAATAAATAAATAAATAAATAAAACAAGCAAAAAGAGAGAGCAGAAAATGAGGTGCTAATGTATTATTTCTGATAAGTCCTGAGATATCAATTTAAATCCTTCATTTCCTTCTGATGCTCTCTAAAAGGCTAGGTGAGACTTCCTCTCTGGCTGGTGCAGTAGGAAAATGACAGAAATGTCTCTCTGCTCTGCTTTCCCAGGCACCAAGGACCCCAGCAGGAACCGCTACAAACTCTTTCTGGAGTGCACTTTAATCCTCACCTCCGTCGTCCCCCCTGAACTGCCCATTGAGCTGTCCTTGGCCGTCAACACCTCACTCATTGCTCTTGCCAAATTGTGTAAGTATCCAGCCTTGCCAAGATGCGAGATGACACACACTTTGGGATGGCAAGATACAAACTGACCTCTTTTGGGGGGGAGGGGCTTCTAGCTTTCCCTGTCTGTTGAGGTCTGTAGTTTCCTTTTTTTTTAAACACTGCAATCTGACAGTTTAAATACTGCCATGTGCAGTGCTTGAAGGTTGTGGTTTTAAATGAAGCACAGTGTGCCATGTTGGTTCGGTGACAGCTGACATGATGTGGGGTTTCCACAAACGCTTGCTGGGCTTCATGTCGTCCCTGCTGCAGATTTTCATTACTCCAGAGACCACTCCCAATTTTCTATGGATCTCAAATCAGCAAAGGAGAAGCTTTGTTCTCCTTTCCCCGTGCACGCTCAATATATTACAGGTTGAGCCACACCTGTATTAGAGCATTGGGTATTTCCTCCTGGCTGTTATAATGATGAGCCCAGTGCTGTTGCTTCTGTTCTGCCTGCTCTGTTATCAGGTTCTTTTCTTCTGTTTGGTTGCTGAGCCATCACCATCGCCCCAGCTGTAATTTTCGGCTTGCTTTTTGCCACAGTCTGGGCTCCGATTCCAGGCACTTGAAGTTGGCTCAAATGACATCTACATGGTACCTCAACTTTCGGTTGCTTCAACAACCAAATAATTAGACTTATGAATGCTGCTCTCTGCTCTGCATGAAAGCTAACTTTGATAGGTCCCGACCTGTCAAAGTCACCTGTCGTGCAGAGCGGAGAGCAGCGTTTGCTGTCCATCGCCACCTCCCCCTTCTTCTTGGTTGCAGGAGGAGGTGGCCATGGTGCCTCTCTTCCAAACCACCTTGCAAGGGAAGCGCTTACCTCTGGGCTGGCCGAATCAATTGGCCAGCCTGGAGGCAAGCTAAGGTAAATGCTTCCCTTGCAAGGTGCCCGGGCTGAGTGAAGATCGCAGGGACCAATGGGTCTTCGGCCATCCCAGGTGCCTTGCAAGGCAAGCAGCGGTGGCGAGCCACTGCTGCCGCTGGCCTTCGAAACTACCCGAGCTGCGCGAAGATGCATCTGTCTCAGAAGATCCAACCTGTCAATGTCAGCTGTCTGGCGGGGATGCAGAAAGCAGCCTTTGGCTGCCCTTGATTGAGGGGGGGTTGGGACAGCCTTCCCATAGGAATGCATTGAAAACCTATTAATCAATTTCCTCCAGAACAGATTACAGTAATTGATTTTTGAAAATATATTTTATTAATTAAAAATTTAAACAACACTTAAACCCCCCACAACACATTGTGCTTAATTATCCTCCACCCTCAGGATTATATAACAATATACTTTATAGCATTGTATAACATTTCATTCACTACAATTACATGTTTTATCTTAAACGACCTGTCTCCTTCCAAAACTGATTTGATTCTTCAGATGGAAAATAACCCTTATGTTTTAGAAATACATGATCCAGAAATTTAGACCAAATTTGATTAAAAACGTTCTCTTATAACATCCCTTTTATAACTTTCAATTCACAGGTTAGTTTATCTTTAATGGCTAAACTCCATATTTCATCATACCATTCCTCTAGACTCAATTTCTTATTATCTTTCCAATTTTTTGCCATTATTAATCTTGCAGATGTTAGCATAATTATAATCAAATCCTTTACCTCTTTTTCTATCTGACAATTTTAACTATGTTTAGCAGTGCTATCTTTGGACATCTTTCTATATTAATCCCTATAATTTCTTTTATTTCATCAAAAACTATTATCCATTCCTTTTGTTTTTCTTCACAAGACCACCACATATGATAATAGGTTCCTTTTTCCTTCTTACACCTCCAACACAAGGGTGTTACCTCCTTATTTATTGCATGTATTTTTACTGGTGTTAAATTCATTTCATTCCTATGGGAAACTGCTGTTCGACTTAACCAGTTGATTGACTTCCGAACATGCCTTTGGAACAGATTAATGTCGTAAGTCGAGGTACCACTGTATATAAATACGCATTTTAAAGATGCAATACTGAAATAGAGCTATCTCTGCACCCTGTTCTTTTCCTCTGCTTGGCATGTTCTTTTTCAAATATCAATGGGCTACATTTAGTTAATTTAGTTAGATGGGTGCTAGCAGCATTTTGTAACAATTGCCAAATTGCCTTGGTGCAAACGATATTTTGCAGCCGTATGGTTTGTTTCTGGGGGCCCTTTCTTCAAATAAGGGCGCTCAAGGTGGATATGAGGGGACTCTGTTAACTTTTTTGTTCTCACTTTTGAACTTCTCTTGGGGGGGTGTTTGCAAGGTGTATATACTAAAGGGGGTGTAGTTTTTTGAATGCTGTGTTGTCCCACATGCATAGACAAGCTCTCCTTTGTCTTGCAGATGTTTATTGTACGGAGCCATTCCGCATCCCGTTCGCAGGCAAAGTTCAGATTTGCTGTTTTGACAAAACGGGCACACTCACCAGCGACAATCTGGTGGTGAGGGGTGTGGCTGGGCTCAGGTAGGTCTGCATCACCAAAATTAGGGGGAAATGTTAAGGACCATCTTGGGCCCTCTGACTTCCTTTAGCCCTTTATATACATTTTGAGGCCATGATACAGATATCTAAAAGGGGCAACTGCCTACATATGTTTATCACATTTTTAAAAAAACCAATTGCCTGTGTTTCGCTCCCACTTCTCTTCCATAGAAGTTTAATTTTGCAGTGAGTGTAAGTTACGTGGCTTGTCAGACTTTTCCCACTTCGCCCAGTTTTCATTATGTTCATTGCCCAGGCCTCCTGGGTTTCGGTTGTTGTTGTTTTAAAGCAAAGTCCTACATTGAACGGAGATGTGCATTTTGGCAGAATATTACAGCAACTGCTTTGTCACATTTCTCTTCCTTTCTAGAATCTGGACTGAGAATCTGCAGAGATTTAAAAAAAACCTAGCCAACTGTTGGCCATGTAAAATGGTTCTTAGTTTTAAACTAGCAGTGCAGCAGAACTGATCAAACCACAGGGATTTAGAAAAACAAAGGCATATTTTGAAATAGATGTTTTCCTCAGGAGGAGGAAGAGGGAGCACTCGGCTTGCTTCAGACCCTTGAAATCATTCATAGCTTTGAGAACTGAAAAAACAGTGCCTGAAAGCTACCACTATGTTTACCTTTGGAAAACTCATTTCCACAGGTAGAACTGGATGCCTATGTGTTCACTCCAGTTATTTTATTTTTTAAAAATGTCTTTCATTTAAAATATTTTTGTATCACCTTGCTCCTTAAAAAGGTTAAAATAATTAAAAGGTTAAGCTAAAAACAGCAAGTGCATGATTTTTCTTTGTATAAGACTATATTTTTGTCTAAAACTGTTAGACTAAAAATTGGGGGTCGTCTTATGCACAGAAGTAAGCTGAGGAGGGAGCCACACCATTTCAGTTGCAAAGCTGTAATTTTGGGTTGGAAAAGTGGGGGTTGTCTTATACATGGGGACATCTTATACATGGAAAGTACAGTACAGGGTGGATAAAATCAGTTTTTTTACAAAATAAAAAAGGGAATTTTTAAAATTTAAATCAGATTTTTTTTAAAACTTAAATGCTTTTTGAGAAAAAAATCTCTAAATATAATGTTTTAGTTTATTTATTTATTTATTTAAATACTTGTATCCCGCTCCATCTTCCCGACGGGAACTCTGGGCGGCTAACAACGCAAAAAGCATAAAAGGCTAAAAAGCTAAAAATAGCAAGGCCACCAAGCAAGGGCAGCGGAGGGCAAGATGGCGGCAAACGGTTAGGAGCAAAGAAAAGGGAGAGGAACTAACTAATAAGGTCACCATAAATTAACCATAAGTTAAAATACATTATAGTCCAAACTAATTAAATTAGTTTTAAATTATGTAGCATAAAGCTGTATTAATCCATTCACAATGTCATGCTCTCCCAGAGGTTTCTGATTATTTGGGGCAATTTATCTAGAAGATACTCTCAATAATGATTGGTTTTGCTATTTTTAAAACTGCATTTGGGTCTGCAACAGTAACATTCTCCTTCACAGCAAAACTGTTATTAAATAAACATCAGAATTTTGGAAAAGACCCTAATCCCCTTGTTCCTCTGGAAATCTATATACACAGAATCAACCCCCTTACCTCTTACGTGCTACGTTTCAAGAAGGTCAATGAATAGAAGGTTGTCTGGAATGGAATAGGTCTCCACAAGGAGCAAAGTTTGAGGAGGGAGGGGCAAGCAGTAAAATGAAAGTGAAACCTTTTGAGCACAGTATTCCACATCTTGAGATCTTTAAGAGTATAGTTGTGGCCTGAGGGTTATATTATTCTCACTCTCTCTATTCAAATTGTTATTATTAAGGTAATGATTATTTTTCACTTCCCAATAGAGTACAATAGAACAATATAAATACAGACACCCCCCGCCATTTTGCAGTTCAGGTACTGCGGTCCCACTATATTGCAGTACCTGCAGGGGGGCAGGGGGAGCGTTGCATCACTCCCCACCCCACCCCCGACCCATCTGGGAGGCCTCAGAGCCGCCCCCCACCCCTCTGATCACCCCCCGCCCCCACCTGATCTGCGTCCGCTTATCGTGGATTTTCATGTATCACGGGTCGGGTGGGTCCCTAACCCCCGTGATAGGTGGGGGGTTACTGTATGAATGATTAACCTGTTAAACTGGAGATAAACTCACTTTGCAATAATTTCATAATTATCTATGTATTTCTAATGATATATAACTACCAAATCAGCAATTTTCTGATATAACTGTAAAACTAATCTGAAAAGTTATTATTCTAAAAATGAAACCTTCATCTGGTTGAAAAGATTAAAACAACTCCAGTAAAAATGAATCTTTATGTAGAAAATCATGATTTAAATCGAGCCTTACTGACTAGTGATCAAAATAGTGATTTAAATCAAATCCACCCTTGTGAGGTATACAAATACTAAAAGTATCAAATGAATACCATGCCAACATAAGCAACAGCAAAACATGTTCACTGCAGTAAGATGGACAATCCATATAAAAACCCCACTCAGGCAGCAAATCACTGAGAGAAAGCTTGCCTGAAGGTTGCGGAAGAGCAGCAAAGATGGGGCCAGGCTGGTCCCCTGTGGGAGGGAGTTCCACAGTCTGGGAGGACCAACATAATTATAATATCCTACTGTACTTTCTTTTTGTTAGCTTTCCTTAATGACTCTGTGGAGTTAAAATGCACCAAGCTTTTTTGGTAAGCTGATGTAGCTGTGTCAAAAGCACCCTTTGCTCTCACTGCAGGGACAGCAAAGATATTACCCCCGTGTCAGACATTCCTATTGAGACGCACCGCGTCATTGCCACGTGCCACTCCCTGGTGCAGCTGGATGATGGCTCGCTGGTGGGAGACCCCTTAGAGAAAGCCATGCTGACGGCTGTGGAATGGACTGTGACCAAAGGTAAGCAGCCTTCACCTCTGAGCTTCAACCCATCCTTTGCTTTCCCCCCTCTACCCACTTAGTGTGGAGGAAGGGGGTGAGAAATCCAGCTTTTCTAGGGAACAGCTGGCTAGTAAGAGTGAATTGTCCTTTTTCTGCCTGAAGCCAGATTTGAATCATCCAAAACGTGCTCGTACAATTTCTCCCTTACGCTGGTCTCCTTGTCTCCTGTGAGCCACGCCTGCCAGTAGGAGCCAGGAGCAAAGGGGGCATTGTCCTTTGAAGGGCTTCTGTTTCAAATCAGCCTCAAAGACGTGAATTTTCAAGATGACAGATACAGTAGCACACCCCCCCCGTATTCGCAGTGGATTGGTTCTGGGCCTCCCTGCAGACACCTAAACCCTTGGATAAGAGCAAATGCCCTTGCAGTTCCTCTAAAAAATCCCCAAATGTCTGGAGCCACACTTTCATGTGATTTGCGGGAGCTACTTGCAGCAGTTGGTGACAATAACTTGCCGTACGGTACAGAGGGCGCAGGGCCTCTTTGCCGACCCTGTCGGGGATCCCAGAGGGAGGGTTGCTGCTTGTGGTGCTGTTGAACCCTTTCAGGATTTCCCGATCTCTTTGTTTCCAGATGAGAAAGTTTTCCCCCGAAGTATTAAAACTCAGGGACTGAAAATTCACCAGCGCTTTCATTTTGCCAGTGCCCTGAAAAGAATGTCGGTCTTGGCTTCCTACGAGAAGGTCGGCTCCACTGATCTGTGTTACATTGCCACCGTGAAGGGGGCCCCAGAGATGCTGCACAGCATGGTGAGCAAAGGGGGGCGGGCAGGGTGTCTTTCCCTTTGCCTTATGGCAATGGCTGTGTTTCCCCCTGGAATGAAATCAGTGGGTGCCAAAGGGGGGCGGGTGGGCATAGGGAAATGGCAGCTGAGTCAAGGGGGTGCATAAATTGCAGGCTCTCTGCCACAGGTGACTTCTGGACACCACCAGCAGCCCGTGACCTAAAGACCAAGAATTTTATTGAGAAAGATGTCTAAAGAAATTTCATCACCAAAGTGGTCAGATCATGGCCTCATGGCCCCAGAATTTTTTCCAGCTAAATGCTTTTTGGCCTCCTCGGGGCTGTTGTATCACTTAGAAGTGACTGTCCTGCTGAGCCTTCAGAGTGATTTTCCAAGAAGGGCGTTCATGGGACTTGACCTCTTGGAAGATGTCTCCCTAGTAGAGATGGGCACTAAACAAAAAACAGAAGACAGATTCGTTGTTATGCAACAAAAAAATAGAAACTGTTTTGTGATGAAACAAACTTTACCGCCTTTTTTTTTGGTTTGGGAAACGAAACGGAAAAGCTTCCTCAGCTCTTCTCTGTAAGCCCCCAATATATGGAGAGATTTGGGGTTCAGGGGGCCGGGTTATTGAACTGCAAAGAAAGCCTGCAATAGGTCAATTTATTACTTCCCCTTGGTTAAGCCTTATATTGCACACGTCTGCAATTAGCTAGGGGCACCCTCTTTGTAGTTGAATAGCTCGGCTTCTTGAACCCCAAAGCTGTCCTAATTTTGGGGGCTTACAGGGAAGAGCCTGAGGGAGCTCCCCTTCAATTTCTATGCTGCTACATATCTGTCATTGTTATTTTTGAGTACTGTACATATTTTTATTTTATTTGGAGAGGTTTGGTGTCCAGGGGGCTGAGTTATTAAACTCCAAAGGGGGAGTAGGAGAAAATCATTCTGATTGAGTCGGCAAACCGCTATAGCCCTCCCCCCCCCGCAGGGGGAGCTTCCTCAAGCAGTTCCCTTAATCTCCTTATCAGCACCAATATCACAGATTGGAGTAGTTGTAGATGAGCACCTCCTTTGGCTTGATCAGAGAACATGCCTGCGCTAGTAGGGAATAAACGCAAATCCCAGTTGTGTTCTTCAGTGATGGAGGTGTCTGGAATCTTGATCCTTGCTAGGCATGGGAATCCTACGAAAAACAACACACTGTTTAGCCATTTAGGTTTTTGAAACGTTTTGAAACAAAACAGCAGACAGCATGTCATCAGGAACTAAAACGAAATGATGTTTTTGGTTCGGAGGAACTGAACCACAGAGCCACCAGCGGATCTTGCTTCAGGCAAGGGGCTGCAGTGAGATCCAGCGATTGTTTCCCTGCTCGGTTCTTGCCACCGTCACCCAGCTGGTTTTGACAACTCGAGCTGTCATAACCAGCTGGGCGGTGATGGGGAGAACCAGAGAGCGGAGGAGGGAGGCTTTTGAATTTCTTGACCCCAAAACCTCCCTACTCCACTCTCCGGTTCACAACAGGTCTGAGAGGGCTTTCCCCTCACAGCAGGGATCTGAGAAGGCAAGCGCTGACGTCAGCACTCGCCTTCTCAGACCGTTGCAGGGTTTTTTTTATTTTTCTGGGTGTTTTTTTGACAGGTCGGGGTGTGGAGGGGGGGCGCCCCAGCTGGGAGGTGGGGGAGGGGGGATAGGCAGAGGGGAACAGTTTTTTTTAAAACCGTTGGCTGCTCCTTTCTGCCGTGTCGCCCCTCCCCCCCGCCTCCCAGCTGGGACTTTTTGAGAGGTTTGGGTGCAGAGAGAGGGGGAGCGCCCCCCTCACCCCACAAAAGCCCCAGTTGGGAGGCAGGATTGCAAGGGAGAACAGAGCAAGCAGCAAGAAATTGAAATGGAGCACTGCTTGCTCCGTTCTGCCTTGCCGCCCGCCTCCCTTTGGGGAGGGGGAGGGGCCAGGATGAGTGGGGAAACCATTCGGAAGCTGCTCCCACCCAGGGGGTTTGTTGTTGTTGTTGTTGTTGTTGTTGTTGTTGTTGTTGAGACATTAGGCTGCCCCCCTCAGGTTTAAAAAAAACCCACCTGGGTGGCGGCAGCTTCCGAATCATTTTGTTACTCATTTTGTTTCATTACGAAACTTCCATTTAAAAAGTCATTTAGCAACGAAATGAAACAAAATGCAATGAGTGCCCATCTCTAATCCTTGCCATAACAAAACTCGGCAGACGATAAATGTCACAAATAGTTCCTTATTAGCTATCAACAGTTAGCAAAGAGTGCACTTAGATTGCTTCCATTTTGAAATTCTTGCCTAGTGGATTTTTTAAGAAACACTCATCAGTATCTTGTTGGATCTACCATGCGCAGAAGAACAATCCCACTGGGGTTTTTGGCATTTTACAGGGTATCCCTCATGCAAACCTCCTTAACAATCTGCATTGTGTTTGTGTGGCTGAACACTGGAGTAGTTATCCCAGCTGTTCAGTGAGGGAAGATGTCAGAAGGATTTTCAATCCAGCTTTTGAGATGGAAAGAACTTTTTGACTGGAATCAAAATGGGGCTGAGGGGCTATCCCTGCCTGCCCCCCTCTCCTGGGGATTGCATATCGGCGGCAGACAGGGCCAGAGTTAAAAGCAGGTGAAACTACCTGCTCTTCTCCTTTAGCATTTTGTTGGTGGTGGGCAGAAAGCAGGCACTAGATAAAACATTGGGGAAGGAAGCCAAGATACCATGAAGACTTTTGAAGAGGCATCTGAACCAGTAAGATATTCATTTGTTTGAATATTTCCCTAGAAATATTTGAACAAATGTAACATGCAATATGCAGCAGGATGGTACGAGGAACTTGCAAATGCCATACCATTTTTAAAATCTCAAAATATACATTGGAAGGGATTCATCAAGTATAGCCTAAATCATTGTTGGCGAACCTATGGCACGGGTGCCAAAGGTGACACTCAGAGAGGAGCCCTTTCTGTGGGCACCTGGCATCGCCCTTTCACAGCCACCTGTATTCCGGTTAAATTGCCGTATTGGCACTTTGCGAAAAATTAGTGGGTTTTGAATCGCGGTTTGTGCACTTGGGTCTCTAGAAGGTTCGCCATCGCTGGTCTCAATTTTAGTTTATTGTGTGACCAGCCACTTTTTATTGTTCTCTGTATGATAAGCTGCTGAGAGAGGCATTAGTGGTGTTTACCATTTACCTCTAAAACCTGGCACTTTCCCAACCTGACGGTCTCCAGAAAATATTGAGCTGCAATTCCCATAGTTTCCTTTGGCTGGCATCCTCTATGGTTACACTTATTGATGGATTTGCTTCTTTATTGGCAGCCTTCCTCCTTAAAGTGGCTTGAGGTTCCTTACTGGGAGGATGCTATGCCAAACCCACACTTCTTAGGGATGTGGTCTAGTAATAGGGCTGATCCCGATATAATGCCGGGATGGAATGACGCCGAGCGTAGCTCGGTGGCTCTGATCTTGGTTGTCGACAGCAAGTTATTCTGTGTTCGGAGGTCTGTGTTGACCCTCCCTCTTGCTTCCCTTCGTTCCTCGTGCAGTTCTCTCAGTGTCCGAACAGCTACAATGCAATCCACACAGAGATTTCGCGCGAAGGGGCCAGGGTCCTGGCACTTGGCTACAAGGAACTGGGGCATCTTACACATCAGCAGGTAGGCTTCTGCTTCCTTCTCATGAGGTGTACGAGTATCTTCCACTTGTGTTGCCAGGCTGTTCTGGAAAGATTGGCTGGAGTGTTAGCTCAGACCAAAGTTCTATGCCGGAAACCTCCTGAAGCCCCAAGCAGGAGAGATGTCTGTATGGTCTCAAAGCAATGATTAGACAGAAACGAGGGTATGTTTTCCTGCCACCAGGCTGTTCCCGGAAGTGCAGGCGGATTGTGCTGAAACCCTTCTCCATGTGGAAAAGTTCAATCTATCAACAATAATTAAGGGATTATGAAAAAATGTTAACACACACATGTGTATAGCAGAGAAAAAATATGAGCTTAGCAACAGTAGCATGTAGATAAAGTGTAGTTAATTGTTATAAGTATTATCAGAACCCAGAAACGGAGAGACAACGAAACATGACTTAGAATAAAATTCTTATATTGAATATATACAGCAAATATACTACAACATAACACCAAGCAATATGACATATACAAATCAACAGAGTGTGGGGTACTGTTTTCTCACCATAAACCGTCCCAATTTAACATTATACAAGCCAGCTCTTATATACACATTTAGACCTCATCAGACATTATTTTAACCAATCACATTCTGACACACCATGATGTCATTAACTATTCCACCTGTGCTAAATCACATAACCCGCTAGTGATTTCTAATTCCATGCACTTGTGGCTAACATCATGACACTGCATTTTTGACTGACTCCATTTTTGACTGACTCCAGTATATTCACTCTGTTAAATATACAATACTTACATTTTGTCAATTCTACATATTATGACGCAATCAGATGCTTTGATTCTGAATTCCATGGGGGTTGTGGGAGGTCTGCCTGTTACCACTACCTGTAGCGTCTGGCCCAGTGGATATCTGCAGAGCAGTGATACCTGCTACCACTATAAAATGGTTCCCCACAGCACTAGTAAACCATTGCTAGTCCATTTTATGCTAATGGGTTTGAATGGAAATCTCGGCTCTCTTTGAACTTTGGTGATCCTGGAGTTACTTCTGGAGGGATCAGGTTTGCAAAGTGACCCCTAGCATGTGTTTGGGAGCAGCCTTAGAGGTGGCATAAAATCAGGATGTGAATTTCCGTGGCGCGTTCTTGATGAGGGACCGCACTGTGTCGACGAGTGTCTCACCTGGGTCCTGTTTCTCCCCCCCCCCCTTCACCCAAAGGCACGAGAGATCAAGAGGGAGACCCTTGAATGTGATCTGCGCTTCATGGGCTTCATTGTGGTGTCTTGCCCTCTTAAAGTGGACTCCAAGCCGGTGATCCGTGAGATCCTGAACGCCTCCCACCATGTGAGTGAAAGGGAGAAAGAGGTTCTGGCAGAGGACACAGGCGCAGGGGTCCTAGGCAAGCGGAAGGGCAGGCCTGCACAGGCGGATGGATGCCCAGCTGCTTTATTCAGTTGTCCTAAGTTAACAAACCTAACGACCTCGCATCATTTCCCGGGAGACTTCGCTTTCCTTTTGCCCTGGCGTTAATCAGCGAGGATGCTTTGCTTTGTCGTGGCCAGCGCTTTGCCTTCCGGATAAAGCAAAGCATAGCTCTGGCAGAATGCCAGGATTAGGATGGAGTTTTTGGTCTGCAGGAAGGAGCCGCCAATGAGTGGATTAAGTCCCACTGCCGCAAGAAGACAGGCATGGGTCAGGGGAACGTGTGGGCTTTGTAATGTAGCCTGATCTCCGGGCTCCTCTGCTGTCTCTTTCCCCCCTAAGGGATTCCTCTTAAGTGCTTCCTCTGCTTTAAAACCCTTCATGTTATCGGCTTAAGAAGGGAAGGTAATGCCAAGGAGTTACTTCTCGGATCAGATAAGTCATCAAATCTCTGACCAGCCCAAATGCCTCAGCAAAGCCCACACATTGGCGTGAGTGCCGCAATCCTCTGCTGCCGTTCGCCAAGTAGCATCTTAATAGTGAGGCGGGCTGCTCCTTGAACATGGAGGTTTCCTTTGTTTAAAAACTTCCATTGGAATAAAGAGAGAGGGTACCATTATAAAAGACAAATGCAGGAATAGGCAAAACCTTTATTATAGGCTACTGATTTTTTAAAAGTCATACACTACGCAAGTTTTTGTGAGTAAATCCCACTGCTTACTCAAAACACTTGCATAATGTGTGACTTTTATTGTTTGTATTAGTGGCTTATAATAAGGGTAGTGTCTATTGCCTATTCGTACATTTATTTGAAAGAGTGTTGCCCAAACCCAGGCTGTGAGAATCCTTCTTTTGTTTTTTGGCAAGTATTTGACATTTATTGTGGGATTGGAGAGAAGCGCCAGTAGACGTCCTTTCCCCAATTTGTGATGTCGGATGAACAGAGCGAAGGGTGATCAGAAAGGCCTTTAGCGTGTCATCATTCAACCCACAGCATCGCTGGTGGTGATGATGATGGGGAGTTGCAGAAAAGGCAGTAAGTCGGGTGGAGAGACTTCTTTTCATGAGAAATGTGGTTTCCAAAAAAGAGCCTCCACAAAGGCATGGCTGGAGATCGGCACGCTTTTATGCTAATTTCTGTCCATGCTATACGAAAGGTAGCTGATTATGAAGGAATTTGGAAAACACATTTCCAGTCCTCCTTAGCTCAGCCGGTGCAGTAGATGTATGCGTCCAGCAACAGTGGGCGGTTGCATGAGCCCTTTCCCTCCCGTCTCCTCCTAGGTAGCGATGATAACGGGCGACAACCCACTGACGGCGTGCCATGTAGCCCAGGAACTGCACTTCACCCAAAAAGAGCAGACCCTCATTTTGCAGCCGCCCAGCAGTAAAGGTAAAAGGGCAGAGGAGGAGGAGGAGGAGGAAGAGGAGGAGGAGGAGGGCAAATCGAAGCCATGTTTCTCACCCCTGGACTCGGTACAGGGCTTGGTAGTTGCCAGTGAAAACAACTGTGGGTCAAATACATGCCACATGACACAGCAGGCAGCTACAGCTCCTATAGTGAAGGCAGCCCACGTGACTCCATCCAAGACTGGAACCAGCACGTACCACTTGGGAGAGTCTAAACCTACCTCCGCCTCGATTTAGCCCAAGTTCTCCTCTGCCCAAGAGTTTTAGCAAGAGTTGAGCTCTACTGGTATCAGTGGAGTGCTTTTGTAACCCTCTCAGCCGTTATACGAAATGGCCAAAGTTTTAGATTAAGAACCTAGCATCAGGAAAGCATTAAGCTTCCCCCACTAGATAAAGGCTCTGCATTCCCATTGAGGAGCGGAAGGAAAGGAATACGCAGTCACTCCAAACAAAACCCAAATGCAAAACAAAATAAAAGCAGCACTAATTGTATCTTGATTATTCTGCCTGATCCCCTCCTTCTCTTGGCTATGTGGACTGGAGTGAGGACTGCCCACAACCTTTTCTTCCCAAAACCAAAATCCTGCCCTGAGCCAACAGGTGAGAACATTGCAGTATTGGCTGCCCAAAAGTTCTAGGATTTGGAATTAGGGTGTGTCTCACATGTTTCTTCACTGTTTTAAGGTGCAAGAGAAACCAAATTGGGCATAGCAGAGCAATGTACACAAATCACCGGATGCAGCTTTTCTCTGTGCACCGCTGGCTTTATGACTAATTCTGGAGACCCCCCCCCCCCCCTGGCAGAAATGCATACGTGGATTCAGGCCATTTAGGAGTGTCGCTCGATTCCTTTGATGAGGCTTCTTCTGTCCTTAGTCTTATACCCAGAGATACTCAGCAGTCCCGCTAGGCCACAGCGTCCCACTGCTACGTGCCGTAAACGCAGTCCTTGTACAGGAGAAGTGACTCCATGTAAGAGGGGAAAACAAGCAATGGCCAGTGTGTGTTAGCGTGTCTTGGCTGATTTAATACTGGGCATGTACGCATATGTGCGGCGTCAGAGCCAAAGTCTCCCTCGGGTGGGGGCTCTAGACTCGGGAGCAGTGGTTCTCATTCGTAGGTCCTCCAGATGTTTTGCATTTCAGCCTCTGGGGATTTGAAATCCAAAACAACTGGAGAGGGCCAAGGGCTGAGGACCAGTGTGGTAGAGGCAAGGGGGCCTAACAGAGAGCCAAGGGGGCGGGGAGAGAAGAGAGAGCCATGTGGCATCTGCTCTGAGAAGGGAGAGGGAAGGGAAGGGGAGACGTATCTGGAGAAGAGCCCTAAGCGGCTTCCTTCCATGGACTGGCCCTACCCATGTTAGGCAGTGGCCCCTTCACGCTCTTGGTCTCTCCACCCTCGCGCCCCTTTTAAAACCAACCTCTCTGCTCCAGGTTCCAGCTGGCAGTGGCAGGCCATCGATGGCACCATCACGTTCCCAATCATCCCACCATCCGTGCCGGAGCTGACCCAGAACCACAACTTGTGTGTCACAGGAGAGGGTCTGGCTCAGCTGCAGGCCGTGGACTCCCAGCTGTTGCTGAGGCTCATTCCGCATGTGCAGGTCTTTGCACGTGTTGCGCCCAAGCAGAAGGTAAGCCATGGCCTCCTTTGCACCCCAGCTGTGCTGCTGGCCAAAGAAAAAGATGGCTGTGCTCTAGGCCGCAGAGTATCTTCCTTAACACCTCTTGCCTTACAATGTGACCCCTCCTTCCGAGCCTAAAGCCTCAGCAGCAGAGGGATCCTGGTTTCTGGTCACAGGCACGCGGCCTTCCTGGTTTGTGGAAATGCCTAGTGTTTTCCTGAGCGAGAAGGCTTTTCCTTGTGTTGGAAGATGATTGGCAAGGAACATCATGAGCTACAGAAGGAACCTCTGTGCTCTGCAAGTTCCCTGTCCTTGCTTCTGAGAGAGAAACTCCTTCATCCGAAGTCTAGACCATTCAGTACAGTTGCTGAGAAGGCCTATGGCCCCCTGCAAAATCCATGCAGTCTTCTTTCTAGTGTCCATTGATTCCTTACTTAAAACATTCAACCACTCCCTCCCCCCCACTCCACACACACAAATACACACACCGCTTCTGGGTTATGATAGTCCAATCTGCTGAATTCTTGAGGCGAAAGAAGCAGCTGCCTTGGTTTATTTTTATGTGGCCGTCAGCTTCAAATGAGGAAGCAGCGGATCCCATGTAGTTGTGTCCCCATAAGGATTGAGGGGTGAAGATCAGCGGTGTGACAAGGACTACCTTTCCATCCAGCGCGACCTTTCCCTTCAGTGACTGCGTTTCTCCATTGCAGGAGTTTGTGATCACAACCCTGAAGGGCCTTGGCTACGTGACTCTGATGTGTGGCGATGGAACCAATGATGTGGGAGCTTTGAAACATGCTGATGTGGGTGAGTCGTTTTCACAGTTGAGGGTGGGGGGAATTTCCCTGATTTGTCAGGCATTTCAGTGAATGCTTTTTTTGCAAAAGCGATGGTTAGGTAGAGGAGACATTCCTGAGTCTCTCACCGGAGGGAAAGCCTCTTCCAAGAGGGGACTCGCGGCATTCCAGATGTTAAAAAGTGACTCCTCTGTTTTGGAGAGGCTGTTATCAATAATATTCACATTATTAAGGGTTAATTTTCATTTTTCCCCCATTGTGGTAATCTCCATGGATCGATTTTGGAAAAGAACATTTGATCTTCAAATGTTGCCTATATGTGTTGTGACAGCCTCTTAGTGGCTTTCTGAGAGAGAGAGAGAAATTTCCAGACAGCACCGTGGGCTTGTGCAGGGCCTCTGGAGCTCACCCCAGGCTTGGCGCTGCCCAGAGTGGACCTGTGCGTTGGGCCCACGGCAGACTTTCCAGGCCTCAGTGCAGACCGGAAGTGGCTTCTGGGGTTCTCTTGGAGCTTGATGATGCCTGGAATGGGCCTCTGAGGTGTCCACGCCGAGCCCGGTGCAGACTGGAAGTTACATCTGGGCCACATGGTGGGCCTCTGGAGCTTGTCCTGCTGCAGAGTCCACAGCCTCTGCAGTGTTGCCCAGGAAGCGCTGGGCCCAGGGTGAGCTCCAAAGGCTGCTGCAGCTCCCGACCAAAGCAAATTCCCCCATAGGAAATAATGGAAACTGGAAGCCCAGAGTGAATTGGGTAAGTTTCCATGGTTTCCTGTGGGGAAACTATTGGCAAGCATTTTGGTTTATGAGCATGCTTCTGGAAATATACACACACTTGTGCAGGCATAAAGAATGATCTTAGCAACTAGGCACATTAATCCCGTTAACCGTTAAAAGTTCTGTACATGCATGCATCTCTGTGAGAATCACTTGTGTGGGTTGGTGCCTGTGTGACGCCATGGTTTGGAACCCTAAAGAGGAAGAGGAGTTTGGTGGTAGCACCGCGATCTTCTCCTTCCAACTCATACTTAAGCAGGCTGTTTCTCCTGTTTTGTCTGCCACCGTACAGAGCATTGCATGGTTGGAAACCCAACCGGGAGCAGCTAAGTTGTACGGGCAGCTTGAGGGTGTTCTTTCATCTTGTGACTTTCCTTTTTTCTTTACAGTTCTCTTTTTCAGTTCATCTTTTAAAAACATTTTGTTTGGCACAAATACTTTTGTCCCTCTAAGGCTCCAGCATTCCCCTGTGTCACCTGTAGTCATCCCTTAACAAACCCCTATGACATGAGTTTTTTTCTGCCTTGGTGAAGAATGCAACATCTTGGCGTGTAAAATCTTTTTGCACATCTTTTTCAATGCTAATACCTCAAAACCCGGCTGTTCCATGAAGTTGCATTTGGTTGTGGAAGCCATTTTCACAGACTGTAAGTCATCTGAGGTGCCTCTCCCACCTGTAAGTCTCCAGCCTTTCTTCATCTCCTCTTCCTACTAACTTCCCTGGCATTGACAGCATGTTCCAGCTCAGTACTGGTTTTAAAACCAAGGAGTCATACTGGCACTGAGGAGCTGAAAGATGAAAAGATCAGGTTCCACAGATCTTTCAGAAGAGAAAATTAAAAGGTAAACATGTCAGAAGGAATATGTGTGTGAAGATTCTCCGTCATCCAGGTGAGTTTATCTGGAAGATGAGTCATGGCAACTGGACTTCTTTTCTTGAGAGTTTGAAACGTTTCACTGCTCATCCAAACAGCTTCGTCATGAGGTCAAAGTGAGCTATAAAATGGAAGACTCGCAACTAGCTTTTCTCAGACTGACAAAGCTGTTTGGATGAGCAGCGAAACATTTCAGCCTCTCAAGAAAAGAAGTCCAGTTGCCATGACTCAGTTTCCGGATGTCAGAAGAACATGGTGGGCATTGTTGAGGTGGAAGTCATGTCTTAAAACCCAGCCAATCACACCATGGATGCCCTCCGTCATCGTTGGAGAGCATTGAAAGCTTGGGGATATTAAGTGGTGTTTCCATACTAGCATCCGATGCAATCTTGATATCTACCTAGAAACTATTAGATAAGCTTTCCATCTCCTCTTCAACGCTGGTGACTTTCTGCAGATTATGGCCAGCCATTGAGGCGCTCTCCTACTTAACTTCTGAAAAGGTATTACTCTTTCTCTTCATCTTCTCAGTTGCCCCATCACTCCTGCTTCACAGTTCACCTGCTGCTGGCAATTTCTTATTGCACAGGACATAGCTGCTGTTGTTAGCCAGCCTTACACCACGTTTTGTATTGCGCTCATCTGTCCTTAACTTCTCTGAAGTCCAAAAGTCCCTTCAAGAAGCATCACACTTTTTTCAGGCCCCTGCACCACCTTTCCCCATATGAGAATTTGTCCCTTCCATCCTGACGCAGCCTCCTTTTGAGGTACCAGGCCGGACATCCTTACATTTGTTGTTGGCTAATTTGGCCTTTCCAGTTGCCATTGTTACAGCCTTGAAGTGCCAATGCACCCGGGGCAATATAAACAGACAGCCAGTATTTCTCTTGGCACCAGGACGAAACCATTCCTAGCCCCGATAGTTGCATTATACCTCAAGTTGTCTGGGTGTTTTCCCTTTCTGAAGACATCGCTCTTCCTGCGTTCTTTTCTTTTCCACCGCATCTTTGAGAAAAGTCCACGAACATGTTCCGACAGGCAGTCCTTTTCTACGTTCAGTGTACAGTATCCTTCAGAACATCTCTCTGAAGATACTGGGCGTATGTTGAGCAGCCACCTGGTCTTCAGCTTTAACATTTGTTCAGTACTTGTGCCTTGAGAGTAAATCCGGGAAGGAAGATACATTCGGGAAGAGGCACTCTTTTCAGTTATCCTCCAGCAACGACAGGGGCCTGCCTGCCTGCCCTCCAACCCTTGGTTTTCCCTGTAAGCCCCCCCACAGATAGAGAGGGAGAAGAAACGCCATCATCTGCAGTGTTTGCCTTTTCAGTGTTGATCTCCGCAATCACACAATCTACTTTTGTTCAGCCCTTCAGCACCCGTGGTTATCTCTTTCTCTGCTGTTGCATCGTCCATGTTTTCAAAGTGGGGGACTGCCTGCTCAAGCTTGTGTTGTAAGGAGGAGGGGGCAGGGCTTCCACCCAAGCTCTCTTCGGGGGGGGAGGGGGGTCCCAAACCATGGCTCTGCCCAGGTGTAGGCCTGTTTGTGTAAATGCACACAGGGTCACTTGATGAACAAGTGTTACAGGTAAGTGACCTGTTTTTCTCCGTTCAGGCTCCAGAGTGCCATGAAAGTCTTCCCATATTGCTCACCTGCCTTCCAGCCTCAAAATCTTTTAAGCTTGGAGCCGAAGAGGCAACCTATCAAGGCAATAAATCGGAGGTTGGCGGTCTCATATTTCTTCCACTTTCCTTTGGAAAGAGGAACATAATAAGCCTCCCTGAAGTATCTCACCTGGCAGATCCCAGGGTGAAGGTAATCTGATATCTCTTCTAGGGGTTGCTCTACTGGCGAATGCACCCGAACGCCTCCCTGAGCGCAGGAAGCGCCCCCGCGATGGACCTGCAGATGGGAAACCCTCTCTGCCCTCCTCCCTAGTTGGGAGCAACATGAGGCCCACTTCCCGGGCTGCCAAGCACCGGCTGATGTCGCATCGGGAGGAGCAGCTGGCCATGCAGCGGGTGAGTCTGTGGACGGGTCTCCCTTCTGACTTCTCCCTACGTGCACCCACAGCCATTGCCATGTTGTGTCAACTGGTGCCTCTGGCCTTTCTTTTTCCTTGATGAGATTCAAAGGCATCAGAAAGACCAGAGACCCTTCTGGCAGTCTCTGTGCCAGAGGAGGAAGTGCAGAACGAGTGGGTGGCCAAACAAGTAGAAGATGGGCATTCTTCCCCCAGGAGACTTCTCGGAAGCCTCTGTCGGACCAGTTTTCAAATCCCCCGTGACCTTGAGCACAAAGAGCCATTAGCCCTCCAAATTTTGACGACCCGTTCCCTCCACACATGGCACCTTACCGTTGGCTTGGTTGGTGAGGGCGGATGGGTCCCTGCCCCCACCCCCTCCCCCTTGAAAGCAAACACGCGCTGGCTTTTTCTTGTAGCTTCCTTTTCAAGGGGAACTGCTTTGTGCCCACTGCTCCTGTTACAGAATGCATCCCTTTGGCAAGCTTGTTCTGAGTCCTTGCTCTTTGTTGGAATGACATGTGCTCTTTCCCAACCACCACCCCTGACCTTCTTTCTCACAGGAGAGGATCAGCCAGGTGCTCAAGGGTCTGGAGGATGAACAAGTGCCCATTGTGAAGCTGGGCGATGCCAGCATTGCAGCCCCTTTCACCTCCAAGCTCTCCTCTATACAGTGCAGTAAGTATAGTGGGGAGGGAGCCCTCTGTCTACTAGCACCTCAACCCATGCAAGCACTGTGTGTGCTTGGGCTACGAAGGAGGCACTGCCCCTCTGATCGGGTTTGCACGACGGCCACGGTGCCTGATGACCCCTCTTGTCTTATACGCTTGGCGTGGAGGTGCTTGTTTCCGTCAAGTCCATCTGCGAGCCAATGTGAGTTTTATCTTCTCTCGCAGTGATGGAAAGAAGCCAACAAGGGATGGTGGTTACTAACATCTTCTCTCTCTTTGCTGAGTCTTGGCCTGTGTCATTGGAGGGTCAGGCATCTGCGTTAATTGGGCTCTCTGTCCCAAATAGCCAGGCCTGTCCATTTAAAGAAAGCTTGAATTGGAGAGGGATCAAAGCAGAGACAGGCTCCATATCAGCCTCTCTAGGCTTCTCTTTTACACGGACCTTGAGATACAATCAAGGCAGGAAGTGCCACATTGGACCGAAACCAAAGCAAAGCTGCTCTTTTCTTTTTTCAGTTTGTCATGTGATCAAGCAGGGACGTTGCACCCTGGTCACCACGCTCCAGATGTTCAAGATCTTAGCCTTGAACGCACTCATCCTGGCCTATAGTCAAAGCGTCCTTTACTTGGAAGGAGTCAAGTTCAGTGATTTTCAAGCTACTCTGCAAGGGCTGTTGCTGGCGGGCTGCTTCCTTTTCATCTCCCGTTCCAAGGTAAGAAGGAAGGTCCTGCGTCAGACCCCAAAATTAGGTGCTTGACTCTCTTTAGAAGTCCTGCAGACATCCTGTAGACCTCCAGGGGAAAATCAGAAGCCTGTGTTCGTTATATCTCATTAAAGGGCTAATTCCAGAACGAAACCAATCTCACGACGATCATATTAAAATTTATCTGCTTATCAAGGTACAGTAACCCCCCGCCTATTGTGAGGGTTAGGGACCCGACCTGCGATAATTGAAAGTCCGCAATATGCAGCAGCAGCACAGAGGCCAAGACCATACAGTGGTTTAATAGGATAGGTTCCACTCACCATGGTTGACCAAAACGTTGAGTGCCCATGTTCAGCATCATATCCAGAGGCTGCCTTTGGGAAATAGACATATGAGTGCTGCCAGCATTGCTGCAGAGGTTGAAGGGGTAGGGGTGGGAGTTCAGCCTGTCAGTGCTCAGACCATATGCCGCACACTGCATCAAATTGGTCTGCAGGGCTGTCGTCCCAGGAGGAAGCCTCTTCTAAAAATGATGCACAGCACAAGCAGACTAGACATGGATTTCTGGAACCATGTCCTATGGTCTGATAAGACAAAGATAAACGTATTTGGTTCAGATGGTGTCAAGGTCTGTGGCATCAACCAGGTGAGGAGTACAAAGTAGGGATGGGCGTTTCGTTTTGGAACCAGTAGGTTACGAAATGAACCATGCGAGCCCAGGTGGTCCTCGGAACCGGCTGATGCACACGGATCCAATTGCTTTACCTTTCTCTGTTCTGTGCAGGGTTAAAATCCAACGAGGAAGCACGCTGCAACATCATCTTTCTTGCTTCATGCTGCTGGCCAATCAGAGAGGGAAGCGGGATGATGCCTGTCCCTGCATAGCTCCTGATTGGCCAGCATCATAGATCTAGCACAGATGATGTTGCAGCATGCTTCCTTGTTGGATTTTAACCCTGCGCGAGACAGATAAAAGTAAAGCAGTTGGATGTGCGTGTATCAGCCACTTCCGAGGACCACCTGGGCTTGCATGGTTCATTTTGTAATCTACAGGTTCCAAAATGAAATGCCCACCCCTAGTACAAAGGCAACTGTGTCATGCCTACAGTCAAGCATGGTGGTGGGAGTGTCATGGTTTGGGGCTGCATGAACCCTGCCGTCACTGGGGAGGTTCATGGAGGGAACCATGAATGCTAACATGTACTGTGACATACTGAAGCAGAGTATGATCCCCTCCTTTTGGAGACTGGGCTGCAGGGCAGTATTCTGACATGATAATGACACCAAACACACCTCCAAGACGACCACTGCCTTGATAAAGAAGCTGAGGGTAAAGGTGATGGACTGACCAACCATGTCTCCAGACCTAAACCCTATTGAGCATCTGTGGAGCATCCTGAAATGGAAGGTGGAGGTGTACAAAGTCTTTAACATCCACCAGCTCTGTAATCTCATCATGGAGGAGTGGAAAAAGACTCCAAAGGCTCTGGTGAACTCTATGCCCAGAAGGATTAAGGCAGTGCTGGAAAATAATGGTGGCCACACAAATATTGACACGTTGTGTCCAATTTAGACATTGTCACTTAGGGGTGTACTCACTTTTGTTGTCTGCGGGTTAGACATTAATGGCAGTGTGTTACATTACAGTAGTACCTTGTATAACGTAATTAATTCATGCCAAATTAAATTACGTTATACAGATTTTCCGTTGTACAAATTGAAATTTCCCGTAGGAATTCATTGAAAACAGATTTAATTTGCCCCCACCACTCCCCCTTTCCCTCAAACGCAGACTTCCCTGCTGTCTTTTTTACTGGTCCCGGCGTGGCCGCGGTGTGGCCTGCTCCTTTGGATGTCGCTGCCCCGCGGCCCCTCGTCCTTCCCCGCCGGCGCGGGGATCTCGGGTTGTTGCGGCTCCGCGGCCCCAGGGGTCGCCGCCGCCGCCGCCGCCTTGCGGCCCCCCGCCAGATGCGGCCATCTTCACCGGCATGGGGATCCCGCCCCGGGAGCCGCCGCCGCCGCTTGGCAGACCCCGCCGGACGCTGCCTTTTCTACCGGCCTCGCGGGGCCGCCCCGGGAGCCGCCGCCGCTGCCTTGCGGCCCCTTCCCGACGCAGCCCCCCTCACCGGCCTTGTGGGGCAGCCCCGGGAGCCGCCGCCGCTGCCTTGTGGCCCCTTCCCGACGCGGCCCCCCTCACCGGCCTCGCGGGGCCGCCCCGGGAGCCGCCGCCGTTGCCCCCGCCTTGCGGCCTCCGCCGAACTCGGCCCTCCCCTCCCCTCCCCTCCCGCCCCGCGTCCTCTTCCCGAGCGGCCTTGGACGGGACCGCGCCGGGAATTCCCCCCCCCCTCATCTCTTGCCGGAGCCCCGGAGGCAGGCAGTAGGGCGCACCGCCGGCCCGCCCCGTCGGGAGGAACCTCAGCATCCGCGGCGGCGGCAAGTGGAGGACCCCTGCGCAGGTGCCAGGTAAGGGCACCCCTCCCTGGCTCACCCCCCCTCCGTGTCTGCCGCCCCTCCCATCCCCTCCCCTCCCCTCTTTCCCCGACCGCCTCCCCCCCCGGTCCTCTTCCCGGGCGGCCGCAGGTGGTGGACGGAGATGGCCGCGGGGGGGGGGGGGCGGGTTTGTACAAACCCTCTGTTATACAAGGGTCTACTGTATTTTCAGGGGATAGCAGATTTCCACTGTTATACACGCTGTATACTCACTGCTGTACATTGTAGCAAAGTGTCATTTCTTCAGTGTTGTCACATGAAGATATACAGTACTAAAAGATTTACTGATTTACTGTGATACACTGTGGATGAAGTTTCAGTTGTTAAAACTTAAGTCGTAGACAGATGCTTAAGATGCAGCAGCAAACACATAATAAAATAACAAAAAGCATATTTGAAGCTACTTTGAAAGTACTGGAGCTCATGGTCTATAAAGGCAGAGAATACATATCTAGAACAGATAAAATAAAAGTATTATGATGTTAAGCTGTAAACATTATGTTAAATATGTTAAACATGATGCAAAGCTTTAAGTCAAATAACAGTGTCGTCAATTCACATAAAAACATTGGAGTTCATAAGAATATATAACATGAAAAATTTCAAAGGGTCAGAGTTCTTAAGAATAACAACATATTACAGTAAAGAAAATAACTTTCTTAGCTTCTAATTATATTGTTAGTCATGCACAGAACCTCATTCTAAAAGCTCACCCAGCTTGGCTAGTTCAAATGTGTGGAGGAAAATCTATGACCTGTGTCTTTCCTCTGTGCTTTTTTGTTGTCTTTTCCACCTTTCCAGTGATGCTCGGCTGGCATTGTTTTTGCTCCTTAACAGACTGTCTGTTTTCAGTTATTCACATACTTATATGTCCTTCAACAACTATTCATCATCGCTGTTCTCGTACCCAGGTTTTTCTCATTCAGAAGCTGCTGGGTGCAGAACAGCAATGTAAAATCTCATGGACTTTCCATCTGCTCAGGTGTCTCACTTAGAAACTAAAAACTTATCATATATTTTGACTTTCTCCACTCCTGTAGAAAATGCTAAGACAGAATTGGCTAACCCAGGTCCTTCTAAGCCAGTGATGGGGAACTTTTTAGACATCAAGTGTCCAAACTGTGATTCCAAACCCACTAGTTATTCGCAAAGTGCCAATACAGCAATTTAATCTGAATACAGGTGGCTGTGAAGGGGCGATGTGGTGTGCTCACAGACAAGGCTCCGAGTGCCACCTTTGGAACCCGTGCCATAGGCTTGCCAACACTGTTCTAAGCGAACAGAAACTACAACTGGTTTATATTTTACATTTCCCAGAAGATGGCGGTGTTAGATTTTAATTGCTCTTTTCATGTGACCTCTGCATTACAACATTGTTTACTAGCACTCTGGTTTGACTGGAATTTTCTTTTACAGAGAGCAAAACATCATTGATGCCATATAAACAACATTCAACTATTAAAAATGTTTATACATCCGTGACCTTGGCTGTTGTAGCGGGCTAATTGTTTTGCTTAAATTTTCTCAAGCCACGTGCAGACAATTTTCTCAAGCCATTCTACGGGCAATGTTTCTGCACGCGCACACATTCACGAACATTTTTTAACACACTTGAACTCACAAGGCTTCAAACGTTGACTCCTGGAGGAGTTCAGCTCAGGGGTGAAAGGGGCTGTGCATTGCCGAAAGACTCAAGGAATTTGGGCTTGTCAATAGATGCTGGCCGCCAGTTGCTGTACCCCTCCTGGGTTTCAAATATGCAGTGTTGCCCTCTTGCCGTCTTCACTAGGATGCCTTTCCCCGAGCCTCTCCATACTTGGGACTGAATGTTCCCTATGCAGTTGAGCCCCTGGGAGCTTTTTTAAAGCAGAAGATACGCTGTCCTCTCCGTCTGTTCCCTTTCCCACGAAAGGAGGCGCAGTCCTGTGACATGTTGCTACAGGCATAAGATATATTCTAAAATAATTTAGAAACACAGGGCCACACAGGACAGCAGAGCCTGCTTCTGGTTGTCCTGTATCCACCAAGAAAGTCCAGCACAATCTCTATCTTGCTATTTATTGTACAGCAGGAGTCCATCCTCGTGAAATGTATGGGGGCTGATAACAGTACTTGGGAAACAATGTACTGAATATCTGTTTTCTGTTGGAGGCAGTTATTAGATGAACATACAAATCAAACAAGATTCTGATCTTTGTATTTTGGCAGTTGAGATAGATTGGTCACCTTTGTTGTGGTTCGGGGTCACTTCCAGACCACTGGCAAAGGAATAGGACGATGGCTCTGACACACACACCCCAGGCAGTTTATGTGCAACACTATTTTTAACCTTTTTGGTCTTGTTTTCAGCCTTTGAAGACCCTCTCCCGGGAACGTCCTCTCCCTAATATCTTCAACCTCTACACCGTCCTTACTGTGCTGCTGCAGTTCATGGTCCATTTTGTCAGCTTGGTTTATCTCTATCGAGGTGCCCAGGCCCGCAGTGACCCCAAGTAAGTGCAGCTGGGGATTAAGGCTGACATTACGGAATCAGGAAGGAACTTCTTCAGGCAGCAGTAAATTGAAATATGGGCAACGTGCGTGCAGAGAAAGCATGTAAATTGAAATTAAGAATGTCTTCTAATTACTGGTTTGTGCCCACTTCCGGCATAACTGCTTAACGAGTGACTTGAAGTAACAAGTTGCCTTTTAATGAAACAATGTTCAAGGTTTCTCTTTTGCTTTCTTTAAGGAGAGATGAGTTTGTGGATTTGTACAAAGAATTTGAACCAAGTCTAGTGAACAGCACTGTTTACATCATGTCTATGGCTATGCAGATGGCCACTTTTGCCATCAATTATAAGGTGAGTTGTGCTCATGTATTTATCTTCCTGCTTCATTCAGTATCGCTAAGTGTGATGCTTTTTCTAGACTTACTGAAAGAACCATGTAAAAGAGTATAGATGCAAAGGACTTTATCAGGAAACTGGGAGCAGGAATCTGAAATGAGTAAATAAGTAAAAATCAAGGCTGTTCTGATGCTGTCAGCTTTAAGACATGCAAAATACCAATTGTCTTCAGAAACATGTTCTCTGAAGTTTTTCATGAACCTGACTTAGGAGACTGGTCTTACTATGCCTTGTTACAGGGTGAGGTGGGGGCAGAAAATGGGCTGATACTTGAATGCAGTAGCTGCTGCTTTGGCTTTAGACATGCTGTGCCACTTCCAGAACTGATTGGCTGCCCTTCCCGTCCTTGTTCATCCAGGGACATCCGTTCATGGAAAGCTTGCGGGAAAACAAACCTCTACTGTGGAGCATCATTCTGTCAGGGCTGGCTATTGTGGCTCTTTTGACCGGCTCATCCCCAGAGTTCAACGAACAGTTTGGACTAGTAGACATCCCAACAGAGGTGAGTAGTAGGAATGGGACTTTCAGAAAATCTAATCTCAGTCCCAATAATTAAACAAATTCCAAATTATGGAACTGGGAACCATCAAAATAGCAGGAAGGAGAGCAGTCTTCTCACCTCCATACTTTTCCCGTGCTGCTTCTTTGTGTGAGGTTTTGAGGGTGTCTGCCTTTCGGAATTAGTTACTCCGTATTATACCTTTGAGAATCACAGGGAATCCCTGCAACTTGCAAAGGTGCTATGGGCCATTTCTCAGAGGGGACGATGAAGTGGTGCAAGAACAGCACAAGGGTAAGAAGATTGTCCTACTTGCCATTTTGATGGCTCCCGGTTCCATAATTCAAATGAGGGGGTCATGCTGAATTTTGGGACTGGGAGTGCCCCCCCCACCAAAAAAAAGAAAGGTCTTATAATCTCTAAGAAGGAATAGCAGACTTTTGGTCAAGGCTTCCTCTGAAATTTCACCCCCTCTCCAAAAATGGTAAAAAGATAATCAGAAGACATTAGTATAAAAAATTGAGTTGTTTCATCTTGTTGGCTTTAAATATGTTATTTCAAATGTATGTCTATTCAGGGGAATTTTTATTCAGTATGTGCATTCAGATTTAGATATGTTCAGAATTCGCTGAATTATGTTATATTTGGATATATCAACATCTAAAATATCGTATATACATTACTCGAGTATAAGCCGAGTTTTTCAGCAATTTTTGGCTAGAAAAAAAACACGCCCTCAAGCTTATACTCGAGTCCTGATCGGGCGAGCAATAGCAGTGCCTCTGCCTCCCATATGATTCCAATGAGAAGGTTTAGGGGTACCCCCTTTGGAGCTTCATAACTCAGCCCCCTTACCCCCAAATGTTTCCAAAAAACAATGCAATCAGGATTTACTTACTTGGGACTCCAAAGTAGCAGGGATACCTTCAGAAAGCGATTTTAAGGAACCCCCTGAAATCTGGAAAGGTTTAGGGGTAAGGGGACTTAGTTATGAAACTCTAAAGGTGTTGGGGGTAGTATTGGCAACTGTGCAGGGACTGTGGAGGCAATCAGGGAGCTTTCTCTGTGGTATTAATTCCCTAATTGCCTCCACACTCCCAGCCAGCAGCTCCGTGGACCTTGGGGGTAGTGGGGAGAGCCTTGGTGGGCAGGTGGGTTCGAATCCCCCTTTTTAAAAGGCATGCCTCTCCCCCCCCCCCCCAATTGGGCGGTTTGGGGGTGAAAGTGCAGATTCAAGCAGCCTGGGAATTTACCAAGGCAAGCAGCGGTGGCGGATCGGACCCACCACTGCTGCTTGCCTCAGTAACCTCCCAGGCTGCTCAAATCTCCTCCTTTGAGAAGGGGGGAGGCTCAACCCGCTTGAATTTGGCGCTGCACCAGCAAGGGTGCATGTGCAGCACCAGATTCAAACGTGGGGTCAGCGGCGGGCAGAGCGTGCCCACACTTGGTAACGAGCCTGTGGGGATGTGTGGCAGGTGGGCAGAGCCCACGGCTGTTCAAAGTTGGATAGTCCTGGTCTAATGGAACGGCAGAACTGATACAATTAGTTCCAGCTGCGTTGCAGAAGTTACCAGAATATGATTTTGCACAGCCATGAACTGCCTCCTGGACTCCAGCTCTGCATTTTGCCTTAAGGTTAACTCCTGAAGACTTTTCCAGAAATGGAAATAGCCACAAAGCAATGGAGGTTTAAAATCAGAATATTCCTTCTCCCAGAAGAGATGGTTCTTCCATTTTATCTGCTGTTGGGGCATAAAGTCCTTTTCTCCCTTCAAAAAAACATCTTCTCTGTAAACCTAAGAAGGGGTGCTTACGAAGTACAGTGGAACCTTGACTTACATGCTGCTTGACTTGCAGCGTATTTGACTAATAGCAAGAAGGGGCCTGTTTGACTAGAGTCGCAGGCTTTGATTTACAGCTCGGAGCCCCGGCGCAAGTCACCGGAATCGGGCGGCAGCCATGACCCAGCATTGCGGCTGTCACCTCCCAAACTGCTCCTGCCTTCTTCCTCTCCTCCGGCAGCGGCAGCTTCGGCGAGGCCAGCTCTGAGCACCTGGAGCTGGTCCTTGGCCTCACCGAAGCTGCCACTGCTGCTAGAGAAGAAGGGCCGGGAGCTCGGGGCTGGCCTCGCTGGTTAGACAGTCAGCTCAGTCTTGTAAAAAATGTGGCTGCAGAAGTCTGGTCCACAATGGAAGCATTTTAGTTGGGGAGCTGTACAGTTGTGGGACTCTAATGGTAAGCATAGAGTTTTTCAGAACTTGGAACGTCAGGTTAAAAATCAGCAATACTTAAATGTTAGGCATTGTTGCTATGAACATTAAAAAGTGGAGGCATATAACTTGTGGACTATAATTCCACTGCCTCCTTCTCTCTTTGAAGAGACATTTCATTTACATCCCCGGAAGGAATCTCCTATCCCAGTCAAATTTGTGTTAAATTGCTGTTTTCGGGGGTCTTTTTCATAATTTGGAACGGATTAATCCACTTTCCCATTACTTTCTATGGGAAAAGTTCATTTGACTTAAGGCATGTTTGACTTACGTCTAGACCTCTGGAACAGATTAATGACGCAAGTCAAGGTTCCACTGTACTACTAGCTGGGCCAAAAAATTTTTTAGGAGGCATTACTCTTCCAGCACTGACAATGATGCAGTAAGTAAAACTTAGCAGCAAGTTAAGAAAAATGATGGCATGATGAAACCTGGCTCCCAATGGCGGTTGTTGCAGAATGCTGCAGCAGTCAGTGCCAGGTCGTAGTTGTGAACCAAAACACTAGTGGTTTTAAGAGCCAACAATAGGCAATTATCTATAATAATAATTCCTAATATTAGGTGTCCCATTTACAGCAAAGCAGATAATTGTTTCCCATCTGCATCAGTGAAATCTAGAAGGCATAGGTTTGTGTGTGAGGGAGGGGCTGTTTGTTGGATTTTTATTTTTTGGATTGGTCCTTTCCCATTGGAAGGTAAGCACGGCAGCATATAAATCCCTAGAGCATTTGCTGTTAGCATATGCCCTGGTGCAAGGCTGCACTGCAGCAATTTTCTCTTTGTTGTTTTCTGAACCGCCAACTTAACATATACATTCTTTACATTTCATTGCATATTGTTTGCTTCATATAGTTAGGAATTTGGGTGGGACAGCGGTGTTGAAGTGTGGGGGGGATTGAGATTGCCACTACACTACCTAATCCAGGATGTGACAAACCAATGGAATGCCTCTATCTGCTCGAAAGAGCGTTGGAACAGCAAAGGGAACTGGGTGATGGCTCAGTGTGGCTGATTCTCTGGGCAGAGAAGAGTGGGACATGATGGGTCAGGTGATCTGGGTCTTATTGGTGAAACAGTCATCCTTAGCCAAGTGATCCCAATGTTCTAGAGTTTGACCGGTCTGATGGATGGCATAATGGATGCCCATTACAGTCCTTCTCTAAGGCTAGGCACTGCTGGTTGTTGGCATGCACACTTGTTGTCTGGCACAATCAATGGGAATGTGTCACGGGACACAAAGAAATCCTTTTAAAATGTTTTGCTTGTTTGTTTGTTTTAAACAAACTAGAGTGTAATTAGCCTAACATAACCAGAATGGAGTTCTGGCTATCTGAAAATTCTAAATTTTAAAAATTCTGAATCCACGGGGTTGAAATTCTGAATGCTGGTTCTTGGGCACATCCCTGCTTCTTACTGTTTGAACTGAAGAGCCCTCGATTTCTACAAACCATGCTGTGTACCCGCTGTGGGGATGTGCCAGTGGCTGCTGGGTAATGCTTACTTGGGGCAAGTATTGCATTATGACAGCAAGCCATATGTGGAGTGTATGAAAGTGGAAAAGGCATTTTAAAAATGAAAGCTACTTAACGGATATCCTTCGTCAGTTAAACCTGCGTGTTCGGTCAGTGAACCATGTATATGTAGCCCTTGTCGTGTTGGTAAGCCACTATAGCAGGGGTCCTCAAAGTTTTCAAACAGCGGGCCGTTCCACCCCCTCCAGACACCACTGGGGGCCGGACCACAGTCCAAAAAAAAAGGCTGACATGGGGAAAAAGGCGGGAGGGAGGGGCAAGTGGGCGGAGCCCCCCATGATCAGCCCATGATCAGTGCATCTCCATTTACCCTTGATCGCCTGCCATCCATCCCTCTGTCAGTCCACTGCCGTGGCTGATCCAGCTCGGAAGGCTGGCTGGCACTTCCTCCGCCTGCCCCCTTCCTTCCTCACAACCACAATAACACAGGCGGTGGCCACACAAGGAAGACAGGCAGGTGGGCTGGAGAAGGAGCAGGGGCAGGGCCTCGGGGCCATAGAGGGCGTAGGAGACCTTGCCACAGCCCTCCTGTTTTAAATTGCCCCACTCGGCTGCAGCCAGTGCCCCGACCATCTGGGCAGCAGGTGGGGGGAGCAGGGGACCTTGCCATGGCCGTCCCACTTTGAACTGCCCCACTAGCAGCGTGCCAGTCATCTGCGCAGTGGGTGGAGGTAGTGGGGGAAGCGACATAGCTCACCGCTTTGAACTGCCTCTGCAATAGAAGCAGCTGCAGAGGCTTGCTTGCTCATGAAGCAGGGGGTAGATGTGTGTTGGGGGATCTGCAATTGGTCCCAGGGGCCAGATTCAAGACTCTGAGGGGCCGCATCCAGCCCCTGGGCCTTAGGTTGAGGACCCCTGCACTATAGGATTGAATAGCAGGAAAAGGGCAAGCAATGTATACTTTTATTGCAACTAAAAGCAGAGTAAATGATCGGTTCTTTGTCTTAATTGTCACTTTTTTTTCTATTTCAGTTTAAGCTAGTGATCACGCAAGTTTTGCTGGCCAACTTCTTTGTCGCTCTCCTCATAGACAGAGTCCTACAGTTCCTTCTGGGCAGCACAAAACTCAAAGTGCCTTCTTGAGATAGGCTTCCCTCTCCTGGTTGAAGTGAAGAACATCATGAGGGGAACGAACGCCCCCCCCCCACAAGCACTGCAAAAGGAATATTTATTCTTGGGCAGCCTTTTACACCGGTTTGTACTGGAGTAACTTCCCCCGGCGTTGTTTTGGAGGCCAGCACAAAGGCTGTGCAGGGGAGGCTACACTAACTTTTCGCGTGTTTCAAACACGACAGCAATGGCTGACTTTTGTACTGTCGCTGTGCTCCTGGAAACGTGCCCGTGGGATTTGGTAATTAAAGGGCAATCATTGCATTTTGAAATACGGCAACATTTTTTCTTTGTGGTCATAAAACGCCTCTTGTTCTTACCGACACTTGAGGAGTGGGCAAATGAAACAGGTGAAATTTTGGAAAGGACCACCGGAACAAACTATATCTTTTCCTTCAACCAAAATCAGTTTCATAGTCACTTGTCACCTCTGTACTAAGTGTACCTTCCGAGCACCTCAGATAGCCAGAAAAAACCACAAGCGATCACAGAAACAGCTTTGTCCGCAAAGCAAGTCTATTTTAAAAAGTAGTGTTTTGCATAGAAAAAGAATGTGAAATCGGGAAAATTATATGCAAAAGACATTTGGCTCATACTGTACCAACTATGAACTAGCGTAGGGAATCTTATCCCCTTCCAACAGGCAAAGTTATGACGTACAAATTTTGGCTACTAAGTCAATGGTCCCCATGAAGTACATCCCTTTTGGAGTTCTTCCATCATCTCAGTGGAATTAGCAGATAGGCCTTGCGCTTCGAAAAGTGCAGAAAACGTTTTAGCGGAAATTGCCTCCATTACGAGATGCTGGGTGGGAGTCGAGCAGCTGCAGTTCTTTCGACTACAAAACCATAGTCGTACTGAAAGCAAATCAAAACAGGCTGTTAACAAGCATGTAACGCCCTCTAGTTACAAATGAAAGACGTCACAGCATATGATTGTCATGGCTGAAGAATTTTGGGCAGCGGGGCAAGAAGCAGTCTAGGTTGAAGAGGAGACCATGCTGGACTGTGGTGAACAAGTGATCCCACTGCACATGAAGAAGCTGAGATATGGACACTATACATTACTAATCAATACTTACCTCTTTCTCAATATCAGCCAGAGATTTGATATGCAGGTTTTTAAAGGGAGAAAAGGCCTAGGCATAAAAAGACAAATGGGACACTTATTCTTACACATCCATTCATGCTTCAGCTTACGAAACATCTTCACATCACCCATATGACCACTCCCACACAAGCAAGGTCTCTAAAAAAGGACCACATCTCATTTCCTCTTAGGAAATGCAGCTCTTGAGGACCAGCTGCTCAGTGAGGATCAGGACTGGTCTAAGGATTCCCCTGATACCAGTAACCCTCTTGGGACGACACATAATACTTACGTTACCACCATTAGTGATACTGTTCTCAAACTTGGGGTGCAAAGTGAAGGGAACTCCATCCATGGCTAAAAGAGAGATAGAAACACCTCAGGCTGTTGAGATGGCCAGGTTAAAGGGAGGGGGCAGAGGGCAGTTTGGTAAAAATAAAATAAAAAGGTTACGACAGTCTTACCACCACCTGTCTATTAAATGTCCCTAGGAAAGCCCAATGTGAGTTCATCTGCTAGGTTCAAGAGTGAACCAGTTCATCTGCAAGGAATTCTCTCTACCTTCCCCCAAAGAGGCACTGTCATTGCGTCAAGAAAGAAACCACGCCCCAAGAGCTTGCTTAAAGCTTCATAAAAAGGAAAAATATTGAAGGTGAGGAATCATGAACAAAACAATGAATACTTATAAGCATACCAGTTAATAAGTAGTATAGGAAGAGAGGATCAAGAAGCAACTACGCAAAGCGAGCAGAACAAATTCTTACTTGTGCCAGTCCCAAAAACACAGCATACATACCTGAGATACAATAAACATTTGAACTGTCATATATAGATTCATGTCGCTTAAGGGTGGCTTGCCTTTGGGGCCATGTGGGCTTTTCTGATGGCTGACTCATGCTGAAAGGATGGAGAAGTGATTCTTAACAACCAGGCAAGGTCTGTTAGTGAATTACAGCTTGAAGTGCAAGGCAAAGGCTGCTCCCTGACACAGGTTGGCTTTCTTTCTACCACTTTTGAGACTGACTTGCGTATATGTTGAATGTATGCAGGAACAAGGGGATTCGTATTTTGTATTCTAGTGAGATGCCCTACTCTTGCAGGGAACTTCCCATGCCTCTCAATGAATGTCTTTAACGTGACATGATGTGGCCTGATCCCAAACCTAGGAAGGAGCTGAAATGATTATTTTCATAGACCTCCTGAGCTCTGTCAACACCTGAACGCTCTTCCAGAGAGAGCAGTCTGTTCCAATCCAGACTCGTGTTTGCATCCCGAGGGAAGGGGCAGCACTGGTGGGAAGCACAAGTTCTAACTGCCTACAAATGCTAAAGTTTATGACTACACAAGTGCCAATATTTGAGATTATAAAACATATTTATCCTTTTTATGGAGCCAGTTAGCTTCTTTTAGGTGCCTGTAGTAGGAACTGGCAAACCACTCCAGTACTCCTGCCAAGAAACCCCATGGACATGGAGTCATGGAGAGTCGGTCTCGACTGTAACGACGCAACACACACACACACAGAGAGAGAGAGAGAGAGTACAACATTCTGCAATTACCCTGCTCCAGTCTAAAATTGACAAGATTTGCATATATTAAGATAAAATTCAAAACCAACTGAGAAAGTTAATGGAGAGAACCTTCACTGATAGAAGAAAGCAATTAATCAACATATTAAACTGGGGATAGGTAATGGATGGATCACAGTCCTCTCTCTAGTGGGTAGACATTACTTCAGTTCAACACATGCACAAAAATATCTTCTGTTTGCAACTAGGCTTCTAATTCCAGATACATGTTTGTATAAAAACCAGTGACTTTTTAAAACTATTGAGGCAACAGAATATTTATGGGTCTGGTAAATAATCCTGTGAAGCTTGAAGAAAATCTTCCACACAGCTAAGACATAGGGAAGCAACAGCACAGAAACAAGCAAAAGATGGGGGCAGGCACATCTGTAAAGATTCTGCAGGCTGAGTGCACTAGATTCATTTCAATTTACATGTAGTAACATGAACAATATTTCTGTATGGGACCGAAAGCAAAACTGAGTTCAGAACAGTAATTATCTTACTGCCACTGCAATGCAAATAAAGTAACAGGTCTGAGCTTTGTGCTTCTACTTCCCTGTCTCACAGTTTAGATCACTGGGACAAAATGTGCTGCAAACTCTGTCCTATAATCCCATGGCTAATGAACTGATTTTGTCAGTCAAAACCTAGTCATCCAACAGCTATCCATGAAATGACACTGCTAAATGACTCCACAGGATAAACCATGGAAGCCAGAGGACCAGAAATTATTGGTTTTATAACTGATCTACTACATCTGAAGCTGGTCAGATAGCACACTATAAGCTGGCGCCCTAAGGCAGCACATCCGATCTCGCCTGATTTTGAAAGCTAAGCAGGGTCGGCCCTGGTTGGTACTTGGATGGGAGATCACCAGGGAATACCAGGTGCTGTATTCTTGCCAAGAAAACTCCATGGACATGGGGTCACGAAGAGTCGGTCACAACTGTAAAGACGCAAAACACACACACACACACACACACACACACACACACACACACAAGCTGGAATACATGGTTCCAAGTGGTTAACAGTTTGCTTCCCCACTATGTGTTCTGGGATATTAGCCAGCCTGTGCGGTCCAGGACAGGCTGCACGGTTGAAGTGCACCTCCAGGAGAAGGGATTAACCAGCAAACCACTTCTGAATACTTAATACAAAACCTTGGCAAGGGGTCACTAAGTCAGAATTGACTTGACAGCACATAATCTTGCAATACATCTGCATGTTGTAGTCGACAGATCACAGGCTATTGGAAACAACAGCATGTTGGGTCACTGCTTGTGACAAGTGTCAGACGAGACATACAATGAGAATGAAAAATCTCCAACGCTTACCTTTCTGACTCTAGGGAAAGCTGCTTCATTTCTAGACTGATGTTCCGTGGCTTTGGGAGAGGTTTAGGCTTGACAACATGGTCTTTTCTACACCAAAGTGCAAATCCACTCATGTCCCTATATGGGAGGAATACACAGTATTGTTGTTGTTGTTAGTCGGTTTCAAAATAAACACTGGTTTCACAGAGCTACAGAGAAGGCCTAGACGAGGACCAGCACCTCACCCAATGCGCATGTAGTTGGGCACCACTTTGCTTTTGCTGCTGATCGCGATATCAAATACAGCTGTTTCTGTCGTACTCAAAGGAACCTGCTTGACACACAATCTCTTCTTCTTGGAGACGGAGGCTTCTGCAGCAGAAGGGAGAAAGGGGAGACGGGACCCAAGTCATTTCTAAACAATCACCGATGTCCCGTCTCAACAAAGAATGGTGGCAAGTCTCTAAGGGAAAATGTATGTGAATGGGCTCAACGATTTAGGATTGGAGACCCCCACACGGCCCTATGCACTGGAAAGGAAACACAGCATGACTGCCTATAATAGTACCAAAATATTTAAAGGGATATGTAAAGTATGAAAAACTACTAAGGTACAATTTAGATATGTTTTTAACTGAAGACGAAATAAGCAACATCCACCCGTCACCTTCTCACACTTAAAAGGAAGAAAACAATGTTCTAGGGCAATTTTCTAGTTGCAGAAGAAAAACATTCCTTTTGAGCAAAATCAGCAACTACTGTGTTGGAATACAGTCAGATCTGGGTTAATACCTTGACTAGACAGCTAAAATTATCACACATATTTTGAATTTCCTGATTTCACAAAGTAGGCTTTGAAAACTGAAAACCCCAATTTAAAAAGAAAGAGTTCTTGATCTATTTTATGGGACCTGAAAATATCTACTCCTTGCTGAATATGCTGAAGTGAGATCCATGTTTCGCAGAATGACTAGTCCGGCTTCCAGACATTATGCCAAAAACTAAAATTCTGTGTGCCACTTCAGGCCACAGCTTCCTGCTATGGTATACAGAAATAACTCCCATGATTATGCAAATCCCTGGACTCCAAAAAGTAAATATTCCTTTCCAGTTCGCTGCTGCCTTCTTATCCCTCCTCTTTCTCTTCTCTTCATGTATCTTCTAGACTTAAAGCCTGTATGAGCTTTAATACCTTTATTACCTTTAATACTTTAATTAAAGTTAATTAAATTAAATTTATTAAATTAAATTAAATTAAATTTAAAAAATTGAATTAAATTAAATTAAAATAAATAATTAAAAGCTTTAATACCTGCCAACACTGTTATTTTTGTAAGATTCAGTGTGCACAATCCCCTTTAATGACATAGTGCCTTCCAGATGTGCAGAACTACTGCCCCCGTCATTCCAAGGTACTGTAGATGGAAATTTTTAGGAAATTTTGCAGTCATGGATTAAAAAAATTGGGGAAAAAACAAAAAATGGGGGCTGGAGCAGGTGCCCCCGACTCCCCCCCCCCAGGTTTCTGGTCATTTTACATCTCTATTCTGAGTCAGCAAAGTCATTAACCGGGGACTACAGGAGTTATGACTATGGAGAGCTAGGAAAGTACGACATAGCTGGCACCAAATGAATAAAGGAAGGCTGGTGCACTTAAAAAGAATGACTCTAGTAATCATTAGGAGCTTTTTAACAAGGAAGGAACAACAGTGCTCAGCATTTCCACATGGTTAGCTGTGGTTTCTAGGCACCACTACAGAGACCTTGAGGTTCCTAGCACTGCTCTGTGACCCCCTCATGGTAGGAGAAAGATTTATCTCCCATAACGCTTAAAAATGACACTGCTGCAAGGAAGCAATATATCCATAGGAAAGACAGAATTGTTCCATTAACCATAACTACTAGAACAACATGGAGGCATCAAGTATTGTTGCATCAAAATGACCTAGGATGCAGTCACACAGCCGGATAAAATTGAGACACTCAAACCACGGATAGAATCAAAGACACTGGAGCCCGCTGCACACCTCAAGAACAAAGCATTCACCACTAGGACACAAATAATGGGTTACCTGTACAAGAATCATACAGAATTTTCCAGCATTTCTAATCATCTCCTGAGCTTTCTGAGTCACATAGTAAACACACATGAAATACACAACATGTAACTGCATGGCACTTAATCTACTGGAGAGGAAGGATACAAGTCCATCATCCAGATCAGAACCAGGAGAACCAGGTGGCATAGGTTTAAACCTGCTTCCATATGTATTTGTATTTTAAAATGTAGGGGTCATGTGCAGGGGTTAAGCATAAGGAAAAATCCCACTTTATTTTTATAAAGTATGAAGGGCAATTTAAAAAAAAATACATATGGAAGTTTCAGCTTTCCTCACCCACTGTGAAGATTTTCAGCCATGCAGGTGAGGTTATCCGGAAGTTGAGTCATAGAAGTCCAGTTGCCATGACTCAACTTCCAGGTGACTTCCTCACCCACATTTATTTGTGATTCAGAAGAGGCATATATGTAAAGTAGTCATACACAGATACATAATACGTGCTTAAGGCATATCAGGCAAAATAAAAGAACAAAAACAAAATTAAAAATACAAAAATATGTAGCACCTTAAAGACTATTATATTTTAATGTGAGCTTTCATGGATCATGGCCACTTTTTCAGACACATGGAATAAAATGAAATACAGTGCTACCTTGTATAAAGGAATTAATTCGTTTCAAATGAAATTATGTTAAGCAAATTTTCCTTTATACAAATTCCCATAGGAATGCATTGAAAACGGAGTGATCCCATTTTTATGTTGTACTGATTCTCCCCATAGGCGATTATGTTAAGCAAATTTCCCCTATCTCCGGAATTTTTATGTTGTACAAATTTTATGTTATACAAGCTGTTTGTTATACAAGGGTCCACTGTACTAATTCTCAAGTAAAACATTCCCAACATTCATTGGCTTTAAAAGCGGAATGTGGTTTGATCTATGTATGTCTGTCAATATGTCAGCTCTACAAACTAGCTATTACAATTCTACATAGTTCTGTGTTGCAAGCAATGGGTTATCAACCATCATGCCAGAGGAAAGTGTTATGAAGCATGTTTCTGCTGAAGAACTGTTACCACACTAAACAACAGATAATCAGACTCACTTGAATCTGAGAATTCCTTAACATAAGTGTATCCAGAGGGTAGTGGTGTTTTCTCACTCAGGATTATAACATCGTAGAGCACATCTCCTGTGGGGTTCTAAAAAGAAGCAGACTCCATCAACCTTACCAGCCGAACTGAGGCACTTCTTTGTATAGTCAGTCCCAGAAAGCCTGATATCTTTCTTACCGCACTTACAGCTGATGTGTAGCACAGATAGTAACCAGACTTCTGTGCAAACCCTTTTCCAAAGTTGGCAGGTGCTCCTTCCACAGTGGATGTGATCTAAACATAACAAGAGAGAACAGGACATTTAGAAAGCAGGAAGAGCACAGTATTGTCCAATTCATACGAAAACATATTGCATAGTGTCACAACATTAAACTCATTACTCACAGCATTTACTGGCAAGGGGTCTTAAATGGTTTCAGATAAAAGTAATTTCTGGAGCTGTGGAACTAGAGCCCTTTGCAAGTAGTCTGCATTAAAACATGGCACCTCCCTAAGTTCACAGGAGCTAGAATCTTAAATTAGTTGTATTCCTGAATTTTCCATAATATAAGAAACTATTTTGAACGATTCCCAGGTTGGTGCTCAAGTTCAGTAGCAGATCTAATGAACTCCGAGGGAGGCCTGAAGGGTTTCTACCTGCAATCGAGCCTTCTCAGTGGCCGCCCCGGCACTCTGGAACAAACTGCCCATTGAGATTAGGCTGGTGGAGTCTCTGCCGGCCTCTAGGAGCGCCCTAACGACCTGGCTCTTTATGGAAAGTTTTGGTTATCACTGAGTGTGCGATTGCGTAGTGTGTGTTGGTTGTATTGTTTTGCCCCAGCCCTTTTCTTGCCAGATTTTATCTTGTATTATCGTTATTTATTGCTTTCATATTTTTGTTCTTGTTTGTTTATTTGGGGGTTGTGTTTGAGCATATATTTCTTGTAATGTGTTGTACACTGCCCAGAGTAACTGAGTTGGGAATTTAACGAGTACGATTATATGCATGTATAATTTCACAGCTCTAGAAACTCTGCTAAATAAACTCTGAATGTATTGCTGGGAAAGTAACACAAATCTTTTTGCATGACAGAAATTTCAGAGGTGGGGAGAGGATGGGGAGAGCCAGAAAGCCTTAAAACTCTACTCTGTGGTTTGAAAAAAAATCTGCCTCAGGAACCTTTCAACATAACATATGTTAGTCATTAAAGAAACAATGACAATGGCTGGTTTACACTACATAAACAGTAGGCAGGGCAGGAAGCAAAGTACAGTAGTCCAAGGGCTTTGGCACTGCTGGGCTGGCTGAACATCAGAGTGTAAGAAAGGGCTGAATACACAAGGCAAGGCAGAGACTTGCAGCTAAACCAGTTTAGAAATAAGTGGCATGAAACCTTCATGTCATAGCTAGAGACTGATGACTAACTACAATGAAGATAGGGCTTCCTCATCAAATCATAACAGCTGATCTATAATTATTATTTTATATTGGATGTTATGCTATACTCCATTTCCCTTCGTGGTCATGGAATTGTGATAGTGACAACTGATAATAGAGCATAAGAGGAAGATTGTTATATATAGGAGAACTTGTGATAAATAAAATTTTGATAGCAAACAAACAACGATCCTGCACCAGTTTTGAACAGCAATTTATATTTCTGGCATACCAAGACCCACTAAGCCTGCCATCATCAGGGTACAGATTGGAGCTGCTGTGCTCCTTTCATGTGGAACAGATTCCCATTCAAAAGCTCCCAGGACCTAGCCTAGTACCAGCAAATTTCCCAATCTCCTGGCCAAAAATCTCTGCCCATGGTCTCACTGATATAGGCCAAGTAAAATAATAGTATCTTGGATCCATATTTTCAAAGCAATTTCTATGAACTGCTGAAGAAGTCCTCACAACAACACACATAAAGGAGCAATTTTTAGCACATTTTAAAAAAAATGACTTTTAAAAGAGACAAGAGAAATTCATGGAGGATAAGGTTGATGGATTAAAACTGCGTCTAGGATTGCAGGACTGTAACACATCAACTGTAGAAAAGTATTTGTCTGCACGTGCAGCTTAAAGAAACACTTGAGGAATAACCTCAGAAAACGGACTACCAGATTAGAGAGGTATCCAATCTGATGCTGTGAGACTTCTTTTAGGGATCAAAAGGCAGTCCAAACATTGCCCTTACACATCTCACACTTTCTTAAAGCAGCTCAGAGCAGAATCCTCCAAAACAGATACATTTTGGAGGACATTTTTGTGACAATATGGGTTGGCACTGAATCTTACATATTCAATCAAGTAAAGTGATTTTGAAGGGAATGCAAGTTTTTGCCCAAGCAAGACAAGAGTTTGATCAACATTAATAGACTCAATTATAGCAACTCCAAATTCTTTGGAAGGAAAGAGATACTAACTTTAAAAATTGTTGAACAACAATATTGAATATTGATACAGAAGTTTTTTTTCCAAACAAACAAAAACAGTACCAAAGACCAAATACGCACCAAAGAACAGATGTATCAAAACCCAGGGGAGAAGCAGTTAAGTAAGCTATAGAATTTTATGAGAGGTAGCCGTTTTATTCTGTGCAAGAATTCCAGGAAAAAACCAAAGCAAAAGACATGTAGCACCTTAAAGACTATTATATTTTAATGTAAGCTTTCATGGACATGTCCACTTCTTCAGACATATAGTAGCAGAATAAGTTATAGAGCAGACAGATGAAATAAATGACACACAGCTTTTGGATCTTATGCCTAGAAACGACCAGCATTTGAGAATACTGTACAGTGATGCCTTGAATTCCGAAATGAATCTGTTCCAACGGATCTTTCGTAATTCAAAATTTTTGTCGTTCAAAATGGGATTTCCCATAGGAATGCATTGAAAGCTGATTAATCTGTTCTGAAGGAACGGACTACAATAGGCCTTCAATACATTCCTAAGGGAAGCCTATCCCGACCCAGCAAAGCAGGGGAACAGCTTCCCTTGTTTTTCTAGGTTGCCAAGAAACCCCCTCAACTAGCTGTCAACATCAGCTGTGTGGCAGTGGCGCTTTACTCCTGCTACCAGCCTGGCTTCTGTAGCCATTTGGCTGAAGTCAGATTGGAGGGCAGGAGTGAAGCCCCTTGTCTCCCCCTTCCCCACCACCACACAGCTGATTTTGACAGCTGGGCAAGATTGGGTCCTCCCTTCTCCTCTAGCCAAGGATCCAACCAGTGGTGAACTGCCTGCCCAGAGGTGGGTGAAGTGATGGTGGCGGCACCTTGTGGGCTTGTTTGTAGCCCATTTACTCTCCAGGCACGCCGCCGCCGCCACCACCCCTTCGCCCGGTTCTGGGCAAGTGGTTCACCACCCATTGTTGGTGGTGGTGGAGTAAACTGCTACAGAAACAAGACCAGGCAGCAGGAGTAAAGCACCCAGCAAAGCAGGGGAAGCTCTTCCCCTGCTTTGCTGGGTTGGGACAGGCTTCCCATAGGAATGCCTTGAACAATTATTACTTGAATATTTTTGATTAAAAAATCCGCCTTTTTATCATTTAAAATTACCCTTTTGTAATTCAAGTTTTTCATTGTTCAAAGCATTCTTAATTCAAGGTATCACTGTATACTTGTGCCTCCCTTCTGAGAACCATGTACTATGCACACATTCAGACATGCTGTTCCTTATAGTCACCTGGCACTTCAAACTATATTTCCGCTCCGGAAAAATGTCTTCCCAATCAGAACTTAAAATTTCAGGTGGGCATTTTTAAAAAAGCAACGACTTTTGTATCGTTTATTTACTCAAAACATGAAACTTTTCCTTGAGTATTATTTTTAGTAATTAAAATATTTATATTTCCCACACACCCATTCTCCTCGACACCATTCAAGGCGGTTAAGAAACATTAAAAGGAACAATACTAAAAATGACAGCTATTATGAGTTTTTCGGGCTGTTTGACCGTGTTCTGGAAGTTTTTCTTCCTGATGTTTCGACAGACTCTGCGGCTGGCATCTTCGGAGGGCAAGGAGCTCAGGGAACTAGGAGCTGTCTCTCTGTGCTCTGAGTTATAAAGTGAGAGAGACTGGGCTTTTTGTGGGAAAGAGGAAACTTGTCCTATGCAGGAGAATTAGGTGTTAGCCATTGTATTGTGATGGAGGGGTTAAGAAGTTTCACTGCAATCAGGGGTGGCAGTGATCCTTCTCTGTAGTCGATGGGTGTCCTTAGCTGTTCTATTGTGTAAACTGATCTCCAGTACTCCTGGCTGGGTGGGAATCACTGATCTTTTCCAGGCTGTAGGTTTTTTAAAAAAAATTTAATTTTTTTTAAAATACACGGTGTCATCGATGCAACCAAAACGAATTTGACAAAATTCCGGGAGGCAGTGGAGGATAGGAAGGCCTGGCGAGCTCTGGTCCATGGGGTCAGGAAGAGTAGGACAGGACTGAACAACTGAACAACAACAAAAATACACAGAGCAGGTTCCCCCACCCCTACTGTGTCCTATTCTCGTTCCTTCTATGGGGAAGAGGGCTTCCCCACCCCTCTCCATATATACACCCCCTTTCCCCTTGGACCTCAATGGCATTTTTAAGGCGCAGAACGAGAACAAGAGCGAAAAGACCTCCGAAGGAAACAGGCGCAAGAGAAAAGTGTGTGTGTGTGGGGGGGGTTTTAAAAGTCCCTGCAAACATCATCGCTGAACAAGGAGAAATAAAAACCATTTTAAAAAAAAAGGCAAACACGGGTTGGCGCCTCAAAGGCTAACTTTTCTATTGTTCACATTAAAAACAAACAAATAAATAAATAAATAGAAAAGTTACTCTTTCAGGTGCCAAGACGTTTTATGTCTTCTTTTTTTTTTTAAATTATCGCTTTCACTTATGAGGCGAAAGAGGGTGAGGGGGGGTGAACGAAGCCAAGGGAGGGGGGCCTCTCCCCTCCTGGAGGGGCGGGGCTCACAGAGAGAGAGAGGGGGGGGAAGGGGAGGGAGCGGGGATGCCTCTCACCAGAGTCCAGCCGGCGGCGGCCACGCTGGACGAGGTCCAAGCCAGCGCGGTGAGCGGGGCGGCCATGGCGGTTGGGCGGCGGCGGCGGCGGCCCGCGCTTCGGTTGCTGGAGGAGCAACGGACGGGACAGGAGGGGGAGGGGGGGGAACCAACGCCGGGCGCGCGCGAAGGGAACTTCCCAGGCGCCGCCTGACACTGAAGAGCACGGAGGGGGCGGGGCGGGGCGGAGGGAGGAGTCAGGCCCTGGGACGCCCCCTTGTGACCCCGCCTTCAGGGAGAGACGTTAGCTAAGCCACCACCACACCCCTCGGCTGTTGTCTCACAAAGGGCTCCGCTCTGATTGGCTCTCTCTTCCCCCCCAACCAACCAATGAAAAGTTTCTCTCTCTCTCTCTCTCTCTCTCTCTCTCTCTCTCCCCAAGCGGGAGGGGTGGCGGGAAAGCGAGGAGCGCGGGAGGCAAGTTTGGGACTGTTCTTCGGCCAGGCAGGCCGGGGGGGGGGAGGAGGGAGTTTTTAATTCCCTCTTTTTTGGCGGGGCTTGTCTTGTTGTTGATGGCGGCGGCAGCAGCAGCGGCGGCATTGGGGTTTTCCGTGGAGGATATGGTCTTGTCAAGTGGTGGTGGTGGGGGGGCTCCTGTCGCCTCCCCCAGGGACCCGGTGCAGAGGACGCCTCCAGCCCCTCGCCGCGTGCCCCGCGCCAAGAAGCAAGCCAAAGGCTGCCGGCTGCGCGCCGAAGGGAGCTCCCGAGTTCGGAAGGGGGAAAGGGGTGTGTGGGGGGGACGGGAGGGTGAATGTGCCTCTTGCTCCGTGGCCGCAACAACTGAGGAAGAGAAGGATTTGAAAGAGAAGCGAGGGCGACCGGCACACGGGCCGTTCAGCTCGCCGTCCTCTGCCGCCTGGAAGCGGAACTCGCATATGCACAGCCCCCCCCCCCACTCACTCTCTATGTGCAGGTTTTGTGTATGTAGTAGGACTCCCGCATCTGCGAGGCATCTCATGCCACCGTTGATGCTACCAAACGCGGATTATACAGTATTTTCAAACGATGGAGCAGTGAAGCAGCGGCTTCTAATCCTGTGGATACAGGCGACCTACTAATATGGCTGGCTGGCTTTTTAAAAGGGACAAGCAGGGCAGCAGGAGACAAGATGATGCGCGAAGGTAGCAAATAGGATCCTCCTGTACACATGCATGCCTGGGGTGTGTGTGTGGGGGGGGGACACCTTGACAAGTGGAGCCCCAGCACCCAAAATCTTTTTATTTGCTCTTCTCAACTGCCTCTTAAAATGAAAAGCAAACAAAAACCCTCCAGGTTGCCTCCTGCTGTCTGGGTGGAGACTGAACACGGTTGCTTCAGGACCATAGCAACCCTATTAAGTCCCCTCCAAAACAGACGTCTACTAGACAAGCATCCCAGAAGCATGGCAAGCTGGCACACTGAACAAGGGGCACTGTCAACAACAGCACCCAATGGTAGGTTTAATCAACAGTAATAAAATAGGTTCCAACTATGCAGACTTTCAAAGCGTACTGTTTTGGAAACAAAACAGTCCGACTAATGAGAGACATGACATTCCCCTCCATCAGGCATTGCCCAAATATCCTTCCTTCATATGAGGTTGGGCACTTTAAATTGTGCTTTTTCCATCTATCTGCTCCCTCAGCTGCAACATGAAACCAAATCACTTCCAAATTATGGCTTAAAGAGCCAGGCTTGCCCTTAGCATCAAGCTTTCAAATTGAAAATAAATTTTGGACTAAACATGTACATTTGTTGAGAGGATCTGAAAGCTAACAGAACAGTGATGGCAGTTGCAGGATAGGGGTAAATTAAGTTTAAAGAAAATAATTGCCAGTCTCACTCAGGTCCTGAACTGGGCTTCTAGCAGCACAAGGGCAGCGTATGCATTTCAACAGTTACATGCCATCAAGTCTATTTTGACTTACGGCAATCCTTTGCAGGGCTTCCTAAGTAGAGAACAGCACTCAGATGTGGCTTCCCATTGGGTCCTTCTGCAGAGGGGGAGAACTGTGCAGCTTGCCCAAGACTACGTGGGGTTGCCTCTTTTCCTAGGTGGCCAAGAAAGGAATCATAGCCAGAGAGTTAGCTCTCTGAACTATCCAAATTAAATTGTTCCTGATGAGTAACTCAGATAGGTCAGGTACACACCCCATAGTCCTCTAGAATCTAGATTAGTCATTCTCAACTCTTTTTTTTTTTGTCACAACCATGAACACAATACAAAAGAAATTTAGGCCAAATCAGGATTGCAGAAACCATGTAACAAATCTTATAAAGTGCTGTGTAAAGAACTGTTTCCAGCCTGTGGCTCCCTTCAAATGTGCCAAGGCCCCCGTTGAGAATGGCTAACCTAGATGATGTTAAGACTTCAGCTCACCACAGGAATGCCATAAGATGAAATTCACAATATATAATTCAGCACACAGTTTTTCTTAAAAATATTTATTTGAAACAGCAACAAGAACATGAAAAAAGGTGCTTGGGACAAAAAAACTTATGAAAACAACACATGATGAGCCATAACTTGTCTTAGAAAGGACAAATATTCACAACATGTAAGAGCTAGTTTGGATAAAGAAAAATACTTTACTTTTTTGTCCTGTGCCTGGCCATCTTGGCAGACAGGCCCAATTATTAAGTTGTCGAAGTTGCAGATTGGCAGTGAACAATTTTGTCTGCATTTTTGTTTCTTAACAGCACATATAATGCAGAAGAAAGAGTGATGCTCCACACTGCCTGCCATTGAAAGAACAATGACCAGGGTTTTTAAATGCCTTTTAATTTGAAATTCTAGGTTTCATGAAGAAATATCGGAACCAAATATTTTCCTCTTCTGATTAAATCAAACTGAGAACTGGTGTGCTGTGCAGAAAACAAACATATTGTCCTTACTGAAGCTACACGGGATGATCCGATCTGACTGCAAAACTGGAAGTACTCATATCATCCATGGATAGACCATATTTGTCATATATTGCTCCACCTTGTCAGGATATGGAGCAAGTGTGCCATTGCCCTTGAAGTGCAGCTCATGACAAGCAAACAGGAAAAGGCCATGGCAGAAAAATAATCTTAGTTTTGTTGGATTCTAAATTTGCAAATGGAAAAAGAGAGCCACCGCCTTTACCCCTCTGGAGGAGGAGGTGTAGCTGGCTTTGTCCGGAGCTTGAGCAGCTTACGGGCCGGTGAATTTTCTAAGTTGTTGAAAGTCCTTGAGGCTGAAACAGAAACAAAGGATTTTTAGCTACATGTACAGCAAATTCTTCAATCCACAGGCTCCTGAAGTTGTGGAAGGGCAACCCTTTTTGTCAGTCTAAATGAGGCAATTTTCTTAATGTCTTGGGCCAATGTTCTCTCCACCTCAAACCCCTGTTCATCTATTTTCCTTTAAACCAGACACAAAGTGCTTTCATTCTTTTTCCTTTGCAGAATTTTTTTTCAGGCATAACATTCTGATAGATCTCCTCCAGAAGCTTGGCAGCTATTGCCCATCTGTTAATGTAAACGTATCTATATGGCATGGATCCTCGTAGGACAATGCTTGGATACAGCTTCATTGCTTTTCTTAACACAATCCAAAGCAGCAGTAAGGACTCCACACATGGCCAGTATTACCACCTTTTATTTACTGTAGTCGACGAGTAAATAATAAGGGATCCAGACCTGCAGAAATCCATACCTGTCCATGCCCAGGCTATGCATCTACTAATATACCTCTCCTTGTATGATTGCATTGACAGTATGTCTGGGAGTTGAGTCATGGCTACTGGACTTCTTTTTTGAGAGATAGAAACGTTTCGCTGTTCATCCAAACAGCTTCATCGGTCTGAATGCAGCTGGTGCAAACCCTGACTCTTATAGGCAGCTTTGACCTCTAGTCACCCTGGCCTCAATTAGGCTCATCAGATGAACTAAATAGGCTCGTTAGGGAGACAATGGTATCCTTAGCCTTGAGGTGAACCATGGCTTAAGGTGCTGAAACCTATCAAGAAAGGGTCGTTAATGGGTCGTTAGCTATGGCCTTGGTGGTAAAGGCTTTTTGATTTGTCTTGGTAGTGTGGAAAGCACAGCTTGATAAGTAGCAGATAAACTATGCCGGAGGCCACCACCTCTGTTGAGGGAGGGATTTTCAATGCTCACATGAATGGCCTCCCTTACTCCTCTTTCAAACCACCTCTCTTCTTTGTCTAATATGTGTACATCCTCATCTTTGAAAGAGTGCCCTTTCTGCCATTGTACAGAACCACATCATGTGTACAGACCACATCAATGCAGTGGACCCTAATATTAGGTTCACTAGAGAAGACACCCAAGACAACAGGCTGGCTTTCCTGGATTGTGCAGTCATCATCAGACCTGACCGTGGCCTGGAAGTAGAAGTTTACAGGAAACCCACCCACACAGATCAATACTTACTGTTCGACTCCCACCATCCATTACAGCACAAACTAGGAGTCATCAGGACCCTAAGCCACAGAGCAGAGAGCATCCCCACCTTCACAGAAGCCAAGAAGAAGGAAGACAGGCACCTGAAGACAGCACTTAAGGCCTGTGGATATCCAAAGTGGGCCTTCAACAAAGCAGTGGGCCATCCCAGAAGAACAAGGGATCAGTCTGAGACCCAGACCCAGCGGAAGAACCTGGTCATTCCTTACATGGCTGGAGTGTCAGAGAAGCTTAAAAGGAGGATTTTTGGCAAACACCACATCCCTGTTTATTTCAAACCCACAAACACACTAAGGCAGAGACTTGTCCACCCAAAGGATCCAGTACCCAACCATAAAAGGAGCAATATAGTATATGCGGTCCAATGCAGTGAGGAGTGTTCAGACCTCTACATTGGGGAAACCAAACAGCCATTAAACAGAAGGATGGCCCAACACAGGAGGGGTAACAGCTCAGGTCCAGAATCAGCAGTACACCTCCATTTGAAGGAGAAAGGGCACTCTTTCAAAGATGAGGATGTACACATATTAGACAAAGAAGAGAGGTGGTTTGAAAGAGGAGTAAGGGAGGCCATTCATGTGAGCATTGAAAATCCCTCCCTCAACAGAGGTGGTGGCCTCCGGCATAGTTTATCTGCTACTTATCAAGCTGTGCTTTCCACACTACCAAGACAAATCAAAAAGCCTTTACCACCAAGGCCATAGCTAACGACCCATTAACGACCCCTTTCTTGATAGGTTTCAGCACCTTAAGCCATGGTTCACCTCAAGGCTAAGGATACCATTGTCTCCCTAACGAGCCTATTTAGTTCATCTGATGAGCCTAATTGAGGCCAGGGTGACTAGAGGTCAAAGCTGCCTATAAGAGTCAGGGTTTGCACCAGCTGCATTCAGACCGATGAAGCTGTTTGGATGAACAGCGAAACGTTTCTATCTCTCAAAAAAGAAGTCCAGTAGCCATGACTCAACTCCCAGATAAACGCACCTGGATGACTGAGAATCTCCACAGACGAATTGACAGTATGTTTAGTTTCCATCTCTCATAACTTTTGATGGTCTACCTTACATGATTACATTGACTTGCTTCATAAATACACCTGTGCTTTCAATGTTAGTTCCATCCCTCATAATGGAAGTTTTATTCGTTTCTTTAACTGCTAGCATTCTCTTTTAGCTTTAATGTTGCCACTTAATGGTGTAAGATGCCCCTCAATTCCCTGTTCTTAAACTTGAATATGTCTTAAATGTACTGGGCTGTATATTGTCCCTCATTGCTGCAAGCTGCCTTGGGTCCTTTTCCAAGGAGAAAGACGGGGTAAAATATTTTAAAAATAAGAAATAAAATAAATAAATAATAGATGTGGATTTACTTGAATGATTTCAATAGAATCTCTCAATTATTTTGGGTACCCAGAACGTATTTTACAGGTGCCACCAACATCATAAAATTTACAGAGGTTTAATGCACAATGCTAGTACATTGTACTATTTAACAACAACAACTGCTTGTGTTTCATCTTCAAAAGTTGCTGTTCTCCATCAGATTTACCCTTTAGGAAAAAGGAATGAGTGATTAAGGCTGAGGAATAACATGGTGATGGACAAGCACAACTATCTTGTCCAATTCAAGCTCAGAAGCTGTAGGGGTTGATTGGCTTGTCAGGAAGTTACATTGTCGCTTTCTTGCACCTCTCTCTTCCTTTGTGCATCCCCGATTCTTTTTATTTGGATTTTTTAAGCATTTTTTTTAGTTTGACAATGTTTTACCAGCATTTCCACTATTTCATAATTCAAATATGAAGTTCAGCGATGGACAGTATAGCAAAAGATGGACAATAGGGTAGGTTATCTTTTGGGGGAGGGCAACACCTAATGGTAAGTCTTGTGATTAAAAGCTTACAATCCACATACACTGGACAATTCTTACAGGGACAGAAGAATCAACCCAGTAATTTACACCCGCAGTTAAGAAAACAAGACAGCTTTAAAGTGTGAATTTAACAACTGTAGGAAACACTAACTAGATCAGACCAACAAAATGAAAAGTCAAATGGGTTAATTCTGCATGACCATGAGCTGAGACAAGCTTAGCATCTGTTGTGTCCGGAAGTGTGACAAGATTCCAATCGTGTCTACGGAGCAGCAAATGATGGTCATGTAGGATAATGCCAGGAGTTGTTCATTTCTATACTGCATTCAGATATTGAACATTATAGTCTGCATTGTCTACGGTAAGTTAGTAGTTCCATAACTATTCCATAGCTTACCAAGTCTTGATGACAGCCTCTGAAGATACAGCGTAACATCTTCCATGTAAGTTTGACAAACCTTCACAATCTGCTGCATTTCATCCACCTAAAAGATACACATGTTCAACCCAAACAAAACAAAACAAAACAAAAAAGCCTACTGGAAGATAATTTACTCTGAACACAAGAAATAAGCACAGACATGCACACACACACACACACACAGAGTGACAGTTCTAGTCAGTCATTTCATCTAATATAGATACTATATTCTTTCAGAATAGCCCTTGAACAATGGGAAACAATCCAAAGCTAGCCAACATCCTTCCTTATACAGTACAGCACAATTTAGACTCTTGGGAATTCAACAGCTTGAGACTTAAGAACATAAGAAGAGCCATGCTGGATCAGGCCAAAGGCCCATCTAGTCCAGCTTCCTGTATCTCACAGTGGCCCCACCAAATGCGTCTGGGAGCGCACAAGACTGTCTCCTGATACCACTCTAGTGAGTCTTGATCAGGAATCCACAGATTCTGAATAGAGGTGGCAGCCAAACTTTTATTTCTGGTTGCCTCAACCCATTATCTCAAGTCTTGCATAAAGAGAACCATTATTGAGGCCAGGAATTGCCATTTTTCAAATGCTGCAAGAAATAATGAGGGTTTAACTTGGCCTTGGAATCTTGAGTACTGCCTTTTCTCCCTCCATAAGAATATTTTTAACCATGTCTGTAGTTCTGAGTGAAGCATAATTATGCCAATGCTCACTCACTGTATCTTGGTGGCCTTTTGGTCCTTACAGAAGTGTTTAGAATCATCCATCCCTGCAGCCATTTCTCCACCCACTGGGATGTGGCTTTTCAGGACCTAACACCCTCCTGCTTCTCTCTTACTTCACCGTGTTCAACCTAGAGATACGGTTGGTGCGGCCCATCCATGGTTCCTCTCCATTTCGTGCTTGCAAGGTTAAGACTTGGTTTCTGGCTCCAGAAAGAGCTCAGTGGGCTGAGGAGGGGGAAGCATCTCCTTCCAAGATTTAAGGGGAGATGCCTCCCTGCCCCAGTCTTCCTCAGCAGGACCCCCAACGAGATCTTTTGGATCCGGTGTGTTATTTGCACTCAAATCTCCTTGAGACAGAAAGACCTTTTTGTTCTGTGACTGCTCGTTTTAGCCCAGCTACCTCCTGCAATGGATTTACTGGCGTTTGCTGACAACACCTCTGATCACGAGCAGCAGCAGAGGAACGTCCCAGCTCCCTCTCCCCGGCTACTCTGCTTTTTTTTTATTCTCTTCCCTTGTTCTGTTGATGATATCACACAGTAACAGAGCCCTCAGAGAGTTCTAGAAGACAAATGCTCCTTTTGAATATGCTCTTTGAAAACTAGAATTCCCACCTAGACATACAAAGGCCAGCTGGGCTTTCCCTGACTGATAGCTTTGTTTGCTAGATCCACTTAACATCAGCCCTTCCAGTTTCAAATCACTAAGTATACCTGGCTCTTAGGGAGAGAGAGAGAGAGACTAAGCACAAAGTAGGAAGGAAATCAAATGGGGGAGCCATGTGGCCAATGCAAAATACAAGCGCAAGAATAGGTCATACCTTTGTAGGCCACCAATAAAAAGCATACAATATGCGAGCTTTCGTGGGCAAATCCCACTTCTTCAAAGCAAGTATCAACAGCCCAAATGTTTGCAGCAAAATGGGAATTTGCCAGGGGGTTACTCTTGGAGGAAAAGTTCTTGGCAAGATGAATTTTGCCAGGCATCTTTGTCTTATATGAGGCTGCAAGCAGTAAGGTTGCGGTTTCAAAGTTGTGGCTGAGGCAGCGGTTCTTGGATGTCACACCCCAGTTCTTCAAACTTTCAACCCCTCCTTATTAAAGGTATCACTCCTTACAAACAGGTGTGATCACCTATTGGCAAGTCTATTTTGTTGAAGATCCTTTCCATCTCTTTAACAACTCTTCGTAGCTCTATCTACTCGGCAATGTCTGTGGAAGCTAAAATTTAGCCTCAGTTCAGTCTCCCTTACTTACCACTCGCTCCAGATCACAAAATACTTCTCCCTGAGAATCTAATATCTTTTGGTAGTCTGGCTTGGCCTGAAGCACCTGGGCCTGAGAAGAGCCGAGGTAGCTGAAAGACTCCACCGTTCCTTGTTTCAGCTGCTGCTGCTCTAGTTGCCTGAAAGAGAGAAAGTGAACATTTCGGTACTCAGTCTAATGAGGATTTTTAATGTAGTGCAATGATCTTCCAACGCACTGATTTAGTCAGTGAGCCATCTTCTCCTGAGTACATCTGGAAACAAATTTATGGGACCACATCTGTGGAGAAGCCAGAATGCATTCCAGCAAGAGAGAAATCTAACACCCACAAACATACATGCATGTCCAAAGTTTTTCATATAGTATCCTGTTACAGTAATCCCGTCAGCTTTTGTCACTGCATATTACTGAATCAGGAGCAGAGACTGAAAACATACCTGCTTCCACAGGTCCTCTATATGAGAACTCCATGAATCAAGCCAGATCAACTGTCCTAGGTTCAGCAAACTTATTCCTAGTTACTCAGATGTGATCATGAATGAATAGGAAACAATGAAGATGAATTATAGGAGACACTTATAAATTTAAAGTAGGACACCAGTATCCATGGGGAATCATTTCCACCCCCTGTGGATGCTTTAATATTTTTGAAAAGTGAATCAGTCAATACTGATCCCACAGATAAGGAGGGCTTACTGTATTCTCTATATTCAAAGAAATCATGCACAGAGAAAATGCCATGGCCAGACCAAAAGCTGAAGGAAGCAATCAGACAGAAACACATATACAATGTAACCAAATAAAAGCCTGAAAGGATTTTAATATAATCAACCTTGTACATCCAAACTTGCAATCAAATTGACTGAACAACAAAACAACAATGCTGGAACGAACAGGCTCATTGAAATTAACACTGGCAAACAATCTAAAATCCACAAATTGTGTTCCAAGGAGAATGACAAAATACTTCTCCCCTTCATCTGAGTCAAAACCCTCTGAATGTATCCAACAGGATAAGCATCAAGAAGGTAAAATAAATTCAATGTTAGGTTGAGTTCCAGTGTGGCTAACTGAATTATAGAAGGTAGTCTTAAATGAAGTTTCCATCTCCAGAGGTGATGTATCTCTGAATACCTCTGACAGATCATCCCTCAACAGGAAACTTCCATTTAGGATGACCCCCCACCCCACCCCACCCCCACCCACCCCGTAATTCTTCTAGAGGCCAATCTCCAGCACCCAATCCCAATGCTCAACCTGTTGGATGCATTTAGTCAAGTGCAAAGTGGATGGCACTCTAGAAAGGCATTATGTTATGAGAATTGAATTTGTTCACTAAATCCATACTCAAAAGACATGCGTGTCACTTTCTTTATTACAATTCCCTGTTAGGCTACAAATCCTGGGGTGGGGGTGGGGAGTAGGTGGGTTTAAGGCCGCTGGGAAGAAATTGTCAGGGGAAGCTTTATTTTTGTAATGTGTTTAACCCAAATGTTTTCCAAGTGCAATAAACAAAATGGTCCACTTGAGGGAAGCAGTGGGAGCTTTCATGTATTTTCCCAGGGCTGCACCAAAGTGGTTACTGTAATACTAGTGTACACTACCTGTACTGACAAGCAAAGGAACTGGTTACTTTTGTACAAAGGATAACAATGTTAGTAGTGACCTGCGGCTGATCCCAGGTATTGAGCATCTGAAAGGATTCCTTTTAAAAAGCCATGTTCCAAGCTCTGGTCATTTGTTCCTTGTTCCTTTGTGCCAACGGGTGCCACTTGTTTGCGAGATCAGCACAAATGGGGCTTCTACCCGTTGTGAGAGGGAGCCAGATACCAAAGGCGTGGGTTTGTCCGCGAACAAGGACCAGGAGAATAAAGAAGGAGAAGATATACAGAAAAGATATAAGAGAGATCTAGAGGGGATGAAACCAGACAGTGATGTGAATGACCCAAAGATCAGGACCATGGAAGAGACTATGAGAGGATGGACACCTTCAAAAGTTACTGCTGGATTTTTAGCAGTTATTAAGAACGTAGTAACCTGGGATGCTCTGAAAGAAGGGATAGAAAGTTTAGACATCAGAGCCAAGGATATGAGTGTACAGACGGAGGGTGAAGTAGAGGCTAAGAAGGAGACAAAAGAGAAAGGAGTTCAGATAGAGAAGTGGATTCGTATAGAGAAAGATAAAAAGGTACAAGTCGGAGGAAGGTTCGGAGATTACCCGATTAGATTCTATGGGCATGCGGCGGTACAAGTAGATCGGGATCTAGACAAGGTGGTTAGAGAGATTGGGGTGCAAACAGAAGAGAGAGCCAGAAGAACATTATACAGGGAAACCAGCACTCAGACAGAGGGGCGCGAGAGGCGGCGCGAGACGAGGGAGGAGAGGGAGATGACCCGCGGGACAGGAACGGTTAGAGACGTTAGGGAGGGGGTAAGGAGAAAGACGGAGGTATGGACGAAAGGAGAGACGGGATTACCTCTCCCCATACCAGTCTTTGAGCCTCCCGGTGGCATAAACCCCAACAATTCAGATACAAAGAATAAGAAAAAGGGGATAGACCCGAATCCCATAGGATGGATTCCAGGCTGGGGGTGGAACATTCCCCAAGCTCATCAATACCCATATCGCGGGAGTCGATACGAGGGTCCGCATGGAACAATGCACAAGCCACCACCCAAGTAAGAAGCGAGAGGTTACCTAATAAGAATTTATTATTAGAAAACACTGTTAGTCCTTGTTTGGAGTTGCCAATATTATCTCCCGTTGGAGAAAGTTGTAACCAGAAAGATGTAGAGCCAATAAGCTTCAATGTACCCAATAAAAACTCGTTTGTTTTTCACGAATTTCCGAGATCTAACTGTGATTCTTCAGTAAATAGTCAAGAAACAGGAGACGAACCCCCACACCCATACTTATACCTAGAACACCTTCTTCTCTGTAAAGAATCAGTGGCCAAAGTCTGGTTAGGTTACAAGCCGCCAGGTTAGGAAATCACCACAGACATCAGCTGTTGCATACAGAGCTGCCTGATATAGTTGTCACCTGATTACGTCTATGAAAGTTCCTTACCATGAGTCATTTATGCTATTTGTGTTCTTCTTTCTGCTAGCATTTTCCTGGAGGTACAGGGTCCTCTTTTCAGGCTGCTATTTGAGGTGCATGGCACAAAATAGCAAACAGATTGACAAAGCCGCATGGATGAGTAGTGAAACGTTTTGATCTCACTAGAAAAGAAGTCCAGTTGCCATGACTCAACTTCCAGATAACCTGGATGACTGAGAATCTTCAGAGATTTTGGCCAGTGTTTTTTAGGACTGGTTCAAAAAGATTTCAAAACACATGGAAGAAATACTTTGGAAAACAAGGTTGTTCACTGCACTGTGTTTTTCTGTTAAAACAAATAAGCGGCACTGTAGAAAACTTCCAACCTAAGCGCTTTTCAACCCACTGTTCCATCTACTTTGTAAAGCAGCTGTCTTTCACAAAAGGTCTTTCTAAAATGGCAAGGAAGTTGTTTAAAGAACAGCTTGCTAGGTTTTTGTTTCATTATCTATGCACAAGTGGGTACATCTGGGGAAACGAATGTTCTGAATGGGCCGTTTGTGACATTCTAACAGTAATGAGTTGGGCAAAATATTGGATATAGCACAACCACCCTGCACCCTGGTACCTTCTGGGGTCCCCCCCCCCCAGATACACTCATGTTCACTGCCAAATCTATGCAATTGTGGCCTTCAACATAAGCATAGACAACTGATTTATAGTTAACAGAAGACCTTTCAAGATATAATGGTCACATTTCTACATCACACGGAACCCTAATTTATAACTATGAGTAAGGGTATGAATTTTCCTTGCAACTATTCCCTGCTTCCTCTCTCTTTCCAAGCAACTGGGAAAGGATTTCCTCTGGAAGGTATGGAATGTGGGAAAGGATTTGAAACTGAAATTGGAGCAGAAAAGCATCCCTTGTCTCTCACAGAGATTAAAAATCTGAGTACAATATAGTGAACCCCTGGTTGTATTCAACTTTCGGCATGCTGTTACCATGTTGGGGCCCTTGTACATGCCATGCCCCCATCCTTGCCAGAGAAACTAATATGTGACCTCAAAAATGTTGCTGTATTTGTGGTAATGGTTGCCAGATGCGAGGAGAAATGTATGGACTCTATCTCTGTAAATTAGTATTGGAGTATGAAAACATAACAATGTGATTGTAACCGGATGAAAACCATTAATGCCACCACCTAACCGTTGCATCTGCATTTTAGGCATACTAATCTACTTTACATCTCAAGCTTTATCACTTTAAAGGTCTTCAACATGTACGCATAGTTAATATGTACTAAATTTTATGTGTTGATTTCAGTGGTTCTACTCCCATGTTTATGCTAGTTTAATTGACTGTACAGTCATTGTTTTGCTTTGCTAGGGTGTAGGGATAAGGCAATGAACATCAAACACACCCACCCCTTGCCAAGATTACACCTGGACAGGTCTGGAGACCAGGGCCTTATATCCAGAGGGAATGAGTCCCGTAGGTGCCTAATCTGCTGGCTACGAGAGAACCCTATACACAACATACAAGGGAATGGGTCAAAGACTAAAAGTGTTCTGCTTATATTCTGCTTATATACTGCCCCATACTACTACAAGTAGTCTCTGGGCAGTTTACAATTTTAATTACAGAGTGCAGACTACACATTGCCCCCCCCAGCAAGCTGGGTACTCATTTTACTGACCTCGGAAGGATGGAAGGCTGAGTGAACCTTGAGCCTGCTACCGGGGATTGAACCCAGGTCGTGAGCACAGTTTTACTTGCAGTACAGGCATTTAACCACAGAAGGCACCTCTGTTTGTCATATAGAGGGCTGCAGCCAGATATGAATAAGTGAAATGACAGATATGGGTGCTGCAGATACCCCCGTCCCACTGTCTATGTAACCTACCAAATTTCTGGTTAAAATGGAAATCTGTTTGGAAGAAGAGAGGCCTTGCTGGCAAGATCACCGAAACAGTCATCAACAGAGGTAGGAAAAATATAGCTCCCAATCAACCTTTCCAATGGGTTCTGCTCTCAAGATACAGGCAGCATGATCAGTGCAAACGAGGCATGGATGCTTTCTGCGAAAAGAGCTTCCTATATGACAAGACAGTCCAGTTGAAAAAACACCTCCGTCCCACTTTTGATATGCCCCACGGGTTCTTTCAGAAGTCAGCAGAAGTCTGACACTGTTACGGGCTACCATGGCATCTCCAACTGGCAACCCTATGACTGACTGACTTCCAAAATGTTACTGTCATTAATAGCTATGCTCGGCTCATGGACGCTCAAGGCTGTGGTTTTCGTTATGGAGTCAATCCGTCTAATAATACGTTTTGTGTCTTTTTCTACTGCCTTCAACACCTCCTAGCATTATTGTCTTTCCCAACAAATATTGTCTTCTCGTGATGTCCCTGAAGTATGGTAGCCTCAATTTCATCATTTTTGCTTCTAGGAAGAGTTCAAGCTTGATTTGATCAAAGACTCACGTTTCTGTGTGCTTTGTTTCTGGAGGGGTGTTTTGTCAGTGCTTGGTATCCATTAAATAACCTTCCAATACCATATTTAAAAAACTCATTTTTTTTCAGTTGCTTTTCTTCACTGTCCAATGGCACATCTTGATGTTTGATTATCTCCTCCAGTTCCTTCATAGCCACCCTTCCAAATTTCAATTGTCTTCTGCTTATTGGCTGCAGTCTCCATTTGGATTAATGAATGAACCAAGGTATACAAAACCACTAACAGTTTCTTCATTGTCAACAACGAACCTATTAAAGTTTCTCAAGTTCATCTGTAGTGATATTATTTTGTCTTCTCAACATTCAACTCTAGTCTGCTTTGGCATTTTCTTCTTTTATCTCCCTCCAGAGTAGTCTCAGACTACTGCTCCATTCCGCTAATAATGTACTGTCTGCTGTGTATGTTAAATTACTGGTGTTTCCCACCAATTTTCACTCATCCATCTGATTCTAATTCAGCTGTCCATATGATATATTCTGTATACACAATGATATCCCCTTTGATACACCCAATAAATAGGCAGATGGATCTCTTATCCACTGTCCTGTCCTTGGGCATTTCTTGCTTTTTGGCAAACTAGGGCCATCTCTATGCTCTGCGGATGGTGACACAGAGCCAGATTAGAAAGAACAGCAAGACAATGAGCTGCTCAGAGGAGGCTAACAAAGAGACAAGCACATCTTAAGGTTGTTGATTAGGACGTGGGGGATCATCCCCAAGATCTGATAAAAAGAAGTACCAGGTTACCATCTTTTGCATTTTGTGTCTGGTTGCTTATCTTCATCTCTGCTTGAAAGCTTGCTCCACCTCTCGCTCCTAAAGGCCTGGAAATTCCATGGGTAACCTTGTAGTTGGTCGCAGTCTCTTAGCCTGACCTACCTCAAAAGGTTCATGTGAAGATGCAGTTATTGTAGTAGAGGATGCTGTTGTATACTGCCTCAAGCTTATTGCAGAATATAAACACAACCAACAAAAAATGCACTCTGAGAACAAGTAACACTGCTATACTACACACAAGTGTCACTGTGCTAAATAAACTTACAACTTTGTCCTCTATTCCGCTTTGGATACCCTATTTGAGTCGCATCAAAGAATACAGAAAGATAGCTAATGTTCTTACTTGGCCATTTCCTCAGCATTTTTCTTGTAAGTCCGAAGCAGATCATCCCACGCTTCACGTTCTGCAGAGAACCTATAGAACAGAAAAGACCAACATTTCTTCCACACTGCAGCCCTTAAAAACTGCCAAAGCATGACTTTTTTGTAGTTAGATGGAAATGCAATTGAAACAAAAATTGCACACAGATTTTAAATTCAGCATTACACGATCCGGCAATATTCCCATACCACAGCTGACTAAAACCCTCATGTAATGCTAATTCACAAGTCTGTCCTATTTCATCAAAGATTCCCACATATATCCACTCATGTTTCCTCCTCCTACGTTCTGTTTTACCATAGCTTTGTGACAAATGTGGCTGAGGGATTAGTGATGAATAGCTTATTAATTGGCCCCTTAATAGTCTCTTCCCTGCAAACCACTTTCTATTACTGTAGAGAACTGGAAGGCTTTCACAACTGTTTTTGAAGTACTGTAGCACTATTTTGCTATTTTAACAATAATATTCTGATCTAATTGTTGTTGCGACTCAATTGTTATTCCTATTTTTCTTCCTTTTTTGTTAATGGAAATCAGAATTTATATAGGAGAATCCCTATATACAGATATCAAAGCAATTAGGAGACACCATTCAATTCTAAATGGGCTGAACCTATCAACAGAGTTTAATTAAAAGCACAAAGATTATTATAAACCTACCAGGTTGCCTAGTATGGAAAGCCTAACTCATGCCCTGACTTTTCACACTAGACAACCTAGAGCTACAATTTCAATTTGTTACCAGATTCCACCATCACAAATAATGTTTGAGAAACAAGGAGAGCTAGCACAGATAACCCTGGAGAGCTATAAGGCAGTTGTGTCCAAACTTCAGCCCTCCAGATGTTTTGGACCACTACTCCCATAGTCCTTTGTCACTGACAACCTAGGCTTGGAATTCTGGGAGTTGTGGTTCAAAACATCTGGAGGGCTGAAGTTTGGACAGCCCTGCTATAAGGCAACAACATCTCCTGGATTTATTTATTGGGGGAGGAGGGGGGGAGGGAGTAAACAAGAGAGCAATTCCACAAGAGGAAGGCCACTGTAGAAAACAGAATGCATGAGCTCACTGTGAAGTTCATTTTTCCATAGTGAATGGAGAGTGGCTTAGAATAAGCAAGCTCCTTCTTGCTCCAGGAGGCAAAGTCCAAGATACCAATCCATTTACATGCCTGTCCTGGGGCGAAAAGGCTGTTCCCTGTCAAAAATGGTTCGGATGGCCATTTTCAGCACCCATGGCGACCTCCCTGCCACCGACGAAATGGCCACCTGAAGGATCCTTGTTGCCAGTCCATCTGCTTGACAAACGGCTGCATGGGGTGCCTGTTTTAGAGCCTACGGAAGGACTCGGGTTTAGACAGACTGAGAAAACGAGGACGCTGGTAATGATGGAAGGTTCAAAACCCAACAAGAGATAGGCACAGGCCTGACAAGGGGTGGAGGCTGGATTATTTTGAATGCCCACCATCTTGAACCAAATAGGACAGGGACTATGGGGGGGGGTGTCCTGACTCCCAGGAAAGGCTCTTGAATTCACTGGCACCTTAGGTCCTCTCCAGGTCTCCCTCCCCTACTGCAGTGAAAGCCCCTATTTCGAGATCTCTACTGAAAATCCCCCCCCCCAAAAAAACAAAGGAGAGTTCACACACCAGTATGCGGAATAATAGTCTATCTTTATTTTGTCTGGATTTAAATACAAAACACTTTGAATTTTGATTGCTTCCTACATTTCCACTCCGCACAAGATATGTTGTTTTGTGCCATCAAGTCGTTCCAACTTAGAGGGGACCCTGTGATTTATTGACTTCCAAAAAGTCCAGTCTTTAACAGCCTTACATCCTGGAAGCTCAAGACTGTGGTTTCCTTCTATTTTTTTATTGCTGCTTTCAACTTTTCTCAACCTGAGATATGTAGTCAGACCTTTTTCTTTTTTATCAAAGTTAGAAGCTACTGGTGTTTGTTGACTTAATTACCCTGATTGTGCTACTGACACTCAGCCAAAGGGAGGACTACCACTGCATGCATATTTTTATAACAGGTTTTTGGCTTTCAGAATTATTTTATCTATTGCAGAAAAATGCTACCAAGTAATTTTGGACATGGGATGGGGGAGAGAAGGGGTTATAAACATTGGCACTTCCTTCTTGCTATATCACACCCACCCACCAAGCCTACAAGTTTTAAGTGGGGTTCAGCATTATACCACAGTAATAATCATGAATTTGAACTAGACTTATCCAAGGTAAAGGCCAAGAAATGAAGGGAAGAAGAAATCCGTGTCTAATAGGAGGAGAGGCAACTTTCAAGTCTGCAGTGTGCTCCCCACTGAAGCTGGTAGAACTCCATCTCCAAAAGGATCTCTGGGTTGCTACATTTGCAACAGCATTTCCTTCAGCCAGTGCTATGACAGAACAGAATCACCAGCCTTTGGAACTGAGGCCCTAGCAAAACACATGTACCTTCATTAACTTGAGGCCCGGCAAGACTACACGTTTTTATTTCCATGGAACAAGACTGGACAGCACTTAACACACGGGGTGAATCATCACGAAGTTCTGAAGTATAGCGTGATCAATGTTATATGAATAAAACACAAACAACTGAATCTTGAAGCTGAGTCATGGCAACTGGACTTCTTTTCCTGAGTGACTGAAACATTTCGCTCCTCATCCAAGCAGCTTCCTCAGTCTGAGGAAAGTTAGTGGTGAGGCCTCCATTTTATAGTTCACCTTGATTTCTCATCACCATGGTCTAAACAGGCTCATAAGTTGGACAAAGGCCTGAATAGGCTCATTAGGTGGACAATAGCCTGGATAGGTTCATAGGTGCAAGAAAGTCCCACCTATCCAACCTTTCCCAATAACCATTAAGTATGGATCATTAGCTATGGCATTGCTGGTGGATGACTCATACTTAATGAATGTTGGGAAAGATTGCATAGGTGGGACTTTCACGCACCATAAGACTTTGTCCATGAAATCAAGGTGAACTATAAAATGGAGGAGTCGCCACTAACTTTCCTCAGACTGACGAAGCTGTTTGGATGAGCAGCGAAACATTTCAAACTCTCAAGAAAAGAAGTCCAGTTGCCGTGACTCAACTTCCAGATAAACTCGCCTGGACGACTGAGAATCTTCACAGACCAACAACTGAATGACAAAAGCTACCCTGTGGCCCTGGTGGCATCTTACCTGGCTATATTCTCTTTTAAGGCAGCCACTGATCCGCTCAAGGCTGGATCCGACAACCCCCTAGAAAACACAAGGCTTAATTGGTGAGGAAAATATGGCAGAGGAACTCCTCAATCATTAACATAAGAACATAAGAAGAGTCATGCTGGATCAGGCCAAAGGCCCATCTAGTCCAGCTTCCTGTATCTCACAGTGGCCCCACCAGATGTGTTTGGGAGCACATGAGACTAGATATCTGTCTCCTGATACCACTCCCCTGCATCTGGCCCTTGAAGTACCCCAGTTTTAAACCTGGAGATTACACATCTCCATCATGGTTTGTAACCTGTGATGGACATTTCCTCCAGGAATCTGCCCAATCCCCTTTTGAAGGCATCCAGGCCAGATGCCATCACCACATCCTGTGGCAGGGAGTTCCACAGACTAACAACGCGCTGGGTGAAAAAATATTTTCTTTTGTGTTCTTACTCTCCCAGCCCTCAATTTGAGTGTATGTCCCGTAGTTCTGGTATTTTGTGAGAGGGAGAAGAGCTTCCCTCTATCCACTTGATTCATGCCCTGCATTATTTTGTACGTCTCAATCATATCCCCCCTCAGGCGCCTTTTTTCCAGACTAAAGAGACCCAATTGTTTTAGCCTTTCCTCATAAGGGAGGTGCCCCAGCCCAGTAATCATTTTAGTCGCTCTTTTCTGCACCTTTTCCAGTTCCACTATATCTTTCTTGAGATGTGGTGACCAGAATTGTACACAATACTCCAGGTGCGGCCTTACTATTGTTTTGTATAATGGCATTATAATGTTGTCTGTTTTATTTTCAATCCCCTTTTTGATAATCCCTAGCATGGAATTGGCCTTCTTCACCACTGCCACACATTGGGTAGACACCTTCATGGAGCTGTCCGCCAACACACCAAGATCTCTTTCCTGATCCGTCACGGATAACTCAGAGCCCATGAGTTGAGAGATACAAGTTTTGATTTGTTGCTAATTTGCTGTGTCCTGTACATCCTTTAGCTAAACAGCTTACATGAGTCAAGAAAGCAAGCAAGTTCCACCATCATCAAACGTCTCTCTTAGATCAGCAAATGCCCAGCCCACAAGAGCTTCCCAGGCGCTCGCACTTCAGGTGGTCACTCCCAGGGAAGCCCAGAAAGTTTCAACTTGGAATCTAGTTTTCTCTGTGGCTGCCCCTTCCTTGTGGTATTCGATCCATAGTGAGGTCCGCCTGGCTCAATCTCTGCCTGCTTTTAAAGAAAGCCTTGAAGACCTGGCTTTTTCAAGAGGCCTTTGGGTGATTACTGTTGTCTGTTGGGTGCTTTGCTCAGACACGGGTATTTTTAGTGCTTCTTTATTGTTTATTGTTTGTTAATCATTTTATATTTTTATCTTGTTTATTCTTACCTTGATTGTTGTACTTTGTCTTCTGTAAACCGCCCTCAGTTGTTTTATATAAGCAGGGCGGTAAGTAAAATAAATAAATAAATAAATAAATAAATAACCTTTAGCTTCTCAACACCTGCTATATCTATCCAGACCACCGACTGAAGATAAGCCGAGATTTCAGAGAGTTCATGTGAAGGAAGAAGAGAGCGCTGGAAAGACAACAGTCCTGACCCACCTCAGGGACGTTAAGAGTGCCCAGGAGTTAAAAAAATATCTCGTTCTGATCACCTTATTGTTCCATGTAAGCAAAGGGAAATAGGCATTACCCTCTGGGGTCCTCAAAGCATTTCTGCAGACTCCCCTCAAGCATCAGTTTCTTTGTGTGGAGTCTCAACTCTTCCGAAAGCAAGGTCACTGAAGGAAGAGGCAGAGCAAAGTCACAGCAGACCGCGCAAAATGCCACACGCAACGTTATCTTATGTAGCCGAACATACCGTTTTTTCTATACCTCGGGAGTTGTCAGATGCTTTGGGGTCACACTACAAAATCTCACCACAAGATAAACTATGTGAGGATAAGCTTCTACGTATGCTCGTGTCAGCGGAAAAACAAGAAGAGCCTCACAGCCCATGGACACATGGATGAAGTCCCATCAGAGGTTACATAACATAATGGGCTAGGCCCACAAATTCGCACACCGTAATACATTTAGCAATCTACATTTGTCAAGCGACTCCTCACTGTTTTGATTGCCTGTTGCAATACTCAGCCATAGTCAAGTGTCCTGAGGAAGAACAAGCCATGGACTGTGTTGGGAGACAAATGTTTTCCTTTAATAAACATAAACATCTGCTTTTTCTCAGAACACATTATTATTATGGAACATCTTCTGTAACATATTGAATCAGATCTATTTAGTGGGCTGAGAATTTTTTTCAGAGACTGTTGTGCATTTAGAATGTCATCAGAAGATCCACATCACTGACTCCCAAGATAATTTAGAAACACCCCATTCCTACAACATGCCAAGTTTCAGCTCAAAACTGCTTTTGACCCAGCAGGTCCATGTGCAGTCTTTGTTTATAACTCAATTCTTCCTTGCTAAAGTAAAATTGGTAAAACGTACCATTTTGTTCAAAAACTTCGGGATTAAAGCCTTCAGTCTGTCTCAGCGAACACTCCAGTTTCCTTGCAGAGAACTATGGCAGAAAGACAAAAAGACTCCCCTTGGTTAATAGCCTTTTTTTTTCAGTCATATCCCTTCAAAGGCCAGAGAATACTGAAAGGAGAAGGAAGATATTAAATAGCAAAAGAAAGGAGAAACCAGATATTAGCATCATAGTGCATGCAATGAGACAAAAACTAGAGGGAACATTGCTTCCAACCATTAACAAGGTGGATACACTAGATTTCGATATAGTCTTAAAAGGCACCCTCCACTATATACAAACATATACAGGCAATTCTGTTCTCTTGCTGGGAACTGACTTGGCACCAAAAGATGAACAAAAATGTATGCAAATTATCTCAGGAAAGTTTTTGCAGCTCCCCCTTCCCCGAGCAGAGGTTCAAGGACCCCAGTTAGGGTATCACAACCTCCGTATTAGACACGTCCATGGGCCAGAAGGAACCAAAGTTCCTGAAGGGGAATGACCTGCCCCATCACCATGGAAGACACCAGTTAGAAAAACGGCAGGAAGGCAGCTGCTCCTACAACTGTCAAGCAGAAATATTCTAACGTCATCTTACACAGGCACTGATATTTACCTACAATAAAGAAAGCATTTTAAAAACTTGACCTAAGTAGAAAAGTAGGATTCATAGGGCATCTGCAGTGTGTATGTGTGTGTTGTGTTGTTGCAGTCATGACCGACTCTTCGTGACCCCTTGTCTATGGAGTTTTTCTTAGCAATACTACTGGAGTGGCTTGCCAGTTCCTACTCTCCAGGCGCCTACAGCACCTGGTATTCCCTGGTGGTCGCCCATCCAAGTACTAACCAGGGCTGACCCTGCTTAGCTTTCTGAAATCAGGCGAGATTGGATGTGCTTAGGGCATAGGGCATCTGCAGTAAAGCTCTGTAAATGGCATTTATAGCACCAAGTTTTAAAAAAAAAGATTAAAATTAAAAAGGCAGGCTGCTGTCAGTCCAAAGACGCTTACCATCCAAAGTTGACCAACGAAGAGGGAAAGGCTGGGCAAAAGAGGTAAGAGGAACAAGTATGGGACATTCACAATTCTGTCTTACTCGCTGCTTTCTCCATCACTTTTCTAGCAACTATTCCAAGCATCTCACAACAAGAGCGATTTAAAATGCAGCAAGAAAAGCTATGGTCACAGCGCGGATGCCGAACACAGGCGCACGTACTTTGGTTTGACATAAGGTTGGGGAAAAGCACACAACATCACTAGGGGCAGGAAAAGGCAATTTTGATATTACCTGGAAGCTTGAGAGGAGAAGCGCTGCCATTCTCTCAATCTCTGGCAAGTCCAGGCTTATGGCTTTACACAGATCTGGAAATGGAAAACAATGACACTTGAGGTCCCATCTGCCAGCTAGATACATTCACTGCCTATCATTTGGACATCTTTTGAATACTGTACATTAAATAGTAAAGTCCATATCAATGTGGAGAAGATGCATTAAGAAAAGTCTACACGTGAAATGGAAGAGGAGACTGAAGATATCTACACTGAGCTCCAACCAAGCCCATTTGTTTGACACCCTATCCACCACATACAGCTAAAACTCGAAAAATTAGAATATTGTGCAATGTTCATTTGTTTCAGTAAGTTAACTCAAAAGGTGAAACTAATATATGAGATAGACTCATTACATGCAAAGCGAGATATGTCAAGATACGGATCTCAGAAAATTAGATGACATGACATCAATAACACAAGGATTGGAAATAGGAACAATATCAAACCTCTGAAAAGTCTAAGCATGCATATGTACTCAGCATCCCCATAAAGCTCATCTGCGGAAGGAAGCATGAAGTGCTCCAAATTCTCCTGGTAGGCGGCTGCGTTGACCCTGGACTTAACAAAGCACAGTGGACCAACAGCAGCAGATGACATGGCTCCCCATATCAACACAGACTGTGGAAACTTCACACTGGACTTCAAGCATCGTGCATTGTGTGCCTCTCCATTCTTCCTGCAGGCTCTGGGTCCTTGGTTCCCAAATGAGATGCAAAAATTGTTCTCATAAGAAACAAGGACTCAGTCTAGACCACAGAGCAACAGACCAATTTTTTCCCTGTAGCCCAGGTAAGACACGTCTGATGTTGTTTGTTGTTCAGGAGCGACGTGACAAGAGGAATACACTTGAAGCACAATTTAGGTGTGGGTCTGGCAAGCAGAACTCCCACAATGAAAAATTCTACGATTTACAGCCCCAAAACCAAAACAAAGCAAAGAATGCTGCATGTGTTTAAGCCAGAGTCCATAAAAATCAATTATTTTTAAAAGCGTTTAAATCAGAGGTGTTTGGTTTAAATTAAAAAACCTTTATAATTTATAAATTTATAATTTAAATTCATCAACATAATCATATACTCATTAGTTTGATTTAAATCAAATCCATCATGCCACAACTTATAAATTCTTTGCTCCCTACCTTCATCTGGGAAGGGGAGAAATTTCATCGCTTTATTCTCAGTTAGTAAAACCTACTCGGAATTGAATAAGCCGGAAGGGTTCGTCCCATAGCTAACAAATCTCCTACAATGGGGCACCCTCTGCAGAAAAGAAGCCATGGGGTAACAACCACAATTTTGTGTATCAAGGATTGTCAACATATACAGAGGAGGCGTATACCAGAAACGTCCAGGTGAAGAGGAGGGAGTGACCTCTGCCGACTGGCATCCAGCTTCAGGCTGTACCGATTCAAGGAACGTCGTGCAACTTTGGGGCTTGGCAGCTGGTCAAGGGATATGTGAAATGAAGCTGAAGCATGTCCTGTGTCCAGACCAGGACTTGGAGGAGGTGCTTCCTTTGGACTGGGACAATGGGAAACTGCCTTCTTTGGGCTGGAGCCGGGAGGGTGTTCTTTCTCGCCTGTCCCTGATAACACAGTGAAGTCAATGGGCTTCGGAACCTGGATGTCACAGCCAGAACTAACTAGGTTGTCTGGCTTGGCAGGTGGCTCATACTCCATCTTCTCCTGGTTCTGCCCCTCATCTAGAATAAAGGAATGGAAATGCCATGCATCAAAACTCACCCATTAGAAAAAGCAGATCTTGGATACTCAATGGCAACACACATGGTTCTCAGTTTCAAGTTTTGAACCTGCGTTGTGGATTTAATATCTGTACATATTTTGCTTAAGCAAGGGCTATTAAGTAAGACGGCCACTTCCTCAGACCTATCAGACAGGAAAAGAACAGCATTCAACAACACAGCAGCCCTCAATTCTGTTTGATTAGAGCTCTCATCACCCCAACCAGATTGCAGTGCTTGTGTTGTAGTGCACAAGAGGGCAATTGTGTCTATTGACAGGACATCAGCCCTGTCTTGCAGAGCCAACTATGAGGGTTGCCAGAAGTAATTCCTAGCATCATATGGAACACAACCACAACCAACTGGTGACGTGGAACAACCAGCCTTTCAATCCATTGAAAACTGATCTGAAAATAAACTGAAGCGGGCTTCACCAACTTGACAATTCCTGGAGGCCCTAAACTACAATTCCCATCATCTGATCACTGCCAAGCTGACATGGGATGGTAAGAGATCTAGCCAACAGATCTGAAGGCTCCAAGTTGAGGAATGCTGTAACAGAGAGACACGACTCAATCAGAATCACTCATCCCATTGAAACCCCCTGCTTTCTGTTCAGTTGAATGAATGGCAGGGCCAACAGTACAACAAATAAATCAATCCACAGTTACGAGAGTCTGCTGGAACAAAAAAGGTTGTGTTTGTTTGTTTTTAAATGAAGGACTATAAAGAATGGGGAATAGAGTAGGAGGAATATTTATCAGTGAATAGGTTTTCTGTGGACAGCTGCCGTCCTGAGAGCCAGTTCACTGCCTTTAATTCCAAAACATCCAGAATCTAAGCCCAATGCCTCAAGAATGAAGAATCTTCTACTGGCAAATGACAGAAAGCAATGGCTGGGAGCTGAAGCTGAACGACTCTGAGGCTACCAAATGAACTGCAAGTGGAAGCCTACAAGATCATTTTTTCTCCAGCTCAGACATTTCTGTGCAGTTCAAGGATGGCAAGGCAGCATAATGTTCAGAGGATTCAGTTGGGGACCATTAGCTAGCTGCACAGCTCCTCGATTAGCAAAAGCAGAAGTATGCCAAGCAAGCACATCTGAATTGCTTTAATTTACATACGTGAGAGCAGCTTCAGGACATTACCTTTTCTTCAGTGAGAATTCATATTTAAGAACAACCACCACAAATGAGCTGTATAACACATAGTCCCTGGTGGCAGCAGAGCCAATGGACACATCATTCATGCAAAATTATTCTAAACATATTAATTATTTTTACCCAGTGCCTTAACAATGTGTTTTTCCATCTTCAAATCCAAGCTGCTTTCCTTGGGAGGGTTTCTAAAATAGAAAATGAACATTTTTATTAAACATTATAGATATTCTATCTACTCCTTACACTCCCTGATACCAGGAGACCACAAACTGAACAATAAAGGAATAACCTCAATACTTCTGCCTTAAAAGAGGCACATGCTGACTCCCTTTGCCTGATAAAGAACACTTATCTGCTCTCAGGAGGTAGCAGGGTTGGCAAGGAAATAATTTTGTGATTCCAGATTTATTTCTCCTATCATTCAGTCCAATCTTGAATATCCTATGCAATTACTAGACAAGGGCACCACAGTCTGACCATACCCACACTTGATAGAGAAGTCTGTGAATATTCTCAGTCATCCAGGTGAGTTTATCTGGAAGTTGAGTCATGGCTACTGGACATTTTTTTTTGAGAGAGAGAGAGAGACAGAGACAGATAGAAACGTTTCGCTGCTCATCCAAACAGCTCATCAGACTGATGAAGCTGCTTGGATGAGCAGTGAAACATTTCTATCTCTCAAAAAAGAAGTCCAGTAGCCATGACACAACTTCCAGATTGATAGAAAAGAAAACATGGCGTTCAGTGGGATTCACAGAGGATTATAACAGTTAAAAATATGGACAATCATAGATGAGGATAAAAATACAGTGGTACTTTTACTTACGAGCAGCTTGACTTAAGAGCAATTTGACTTAAGAGCGAAAAACTGTTGGCGTTTTAACTGCTGCCGTGCAAATTTTAGATGTGGTCTTCTCTACTTAATTTTTTTATTTTTTAGAGAAGGCTGCTCTACTTAAGAGTTGTTCGACTTAAGAGAATGGATTCGGAATGGATTAAACTCGTAAGTAGAGATACCACTGTATAGAAAAAGTTCAAGTTTCCAGCTAGCCATTATGACACTTAATATCTGTGCAATTACTGCTTTTGGCCTTTAAATACTGTATCTTTTAAGGATTTAAGTCATCCTCAGTCCTTTTTAAGGGGAAAACAGGGATAGAACACTTGAAATAAATAAATACAAGTAATAAATACCATCATGAAAATAGGTAAACAGGTACCACCATAAAAAGCAGGAAGGCAAAACAGTGTTCCATGCAGAGAAATGTGTTCATCCATGCTGGCCACATGGCCACAGATTTGTGGAACATTGGCTCTTTGGCTTAGAAACAGAGATGAGCACCGCCCTAGACTAGCACGCATGTGTGTGGGGGGGGGGACCTTTACATTTACCTAATGTTCCCAAAACAGAGGTGGAAGCATAAATAATTTTCAAGAGTATAAGACCGATTTCCATAACAAAATGTATCAGCTTAAACAACTTTTTGTTTCAAACTTCATACACTACCACAAAATTAATGTAAAAGATTTTCACTAAGTTTTTGTGTATAATGGTATTGGTGGGGAGGTTTCTGAAAAGGAAAAAAAGGAAAAGGATGTGGTGCCAACAAGTCTGGAAACCACTGTTCTAGAACAACTTTCTTTTCTACTACCAAGTAGAGATGGGCACGACTTAGCGGTATTCCCGTTTCCGTTTCCGTTACTCGGTTCCGTTACTCTACGGAAACGGTAACGGGAATTACTCCCCCAGACTTCGAGACGAACGAACAATTTTGGTCTGATTTGTCGTGCTCGTTCCTTGCATCGCGCGATTGCGCGATGCCACGCGGCACAGAAAAAAAGTTTTTAAAAGTTAAAAAAAACCGGTTCCCGGCCAAAAAGCAGGCGGAAAAATGCCTGCCGTGCCTCAGGGCACCTACCAGAGGGGTTGTTTCTGGAGGTCCCCGGCCTCCCCCCTCATCCCCCGTCCTGGGCTGCTCTGGTGGGACTCGCCGCAGGCTCGCAGCCAGCAAAAAGCCCAGTCTCGCCGCCGCCCGCCCGCAATTAAAGCGCAAGCAAGCGGCACGGACGGCACAGGAAAAAACTTTTAAACTCTCCCCCCACCCATTCCCGGGCCAAAAAAGCAGGCGGAAAAATGCCTGCTTGACTAAGGGCGCAGGGCACCTACCGGAGGGGTGGTTTCTGGAGGGGGGGTCCCGCCTCCCCCCCGGCCTGGGCAGCCGGACTCGAGTTGCCATTTCGCCATGCCATGCGGTGCGGGCGGGGGATCCAAAATGGGGCGGCAAACGCAATATTGTTTTTGAAATCGTGGTCCAAAAACACACAAGCACAACAGAAACACGCGAAAATTTATAAACTGCCAGATTTTTCACAGTAGCAGTGGGTTTTTTCTTGCAACAAAATGTCTCTCCTCTCCTCCTCTGTCCTCCATTGATTTTATTTTATTTTATTTTTACACCTGCGCAGTGCGCAATGATGGGCTGGCCGAGTGGCCAGCCATGTGGGAGTGGACAACCATGCAAATTTTTGGAGCCATCCCACCAGTCGCATGGCCACTTGGCCATGGAGACTTCTGGGATGTGCCAAAAAGCCCCCTAAAACCTGCCCTAGCCCTAACCCTAACCCTTGACTCCGTACCCATACGTCACAGACTGTCTTCTTAGTGGGCCAGAGAGGCACCCAGAGGTGCAACCCACTAGCCCACCGTAACCTTACCCGTCACTAGCCTAACCCTAGCCATTGCACTAAGCCACCTTAAAGCCAGATCTACTTGCTTGCATTGCACTACACGCAGCAAGTACAATTCCCTTCTGTGTGAGACATGGTGGTGCGAGAGCCTTGTGAAGGGCGGGCATGACGCTATCACTCTCACTGCACTGGTCTCACTGTCTGCACATTATGTTATGCAATATCCATATGGCTATTGCATAGCATTTTGCAGCAGCAGCAGGTGAGGAGGGGAGACCCCCATGTAGAGGGGTCTCTCTTGGAGCCTGCTTCCCCTTCCTAGTGGCAGGAGGCACCCACGGGTGCCTCCAGGAGCCCACTTTCCCTTTATAGCGGGCCAGAGGAGGCACCCACCCCACAGAGGTGCCTCCAGGAGCCCGCTCCCCCCCCAAAACCAGTACTAACGACAACGAAAAAACGAAAAAACGAACCGACTAATTTTTGCGAATTTTCGCGAAAACCGGAAACGACCCGAAACGGGACCGGCCCGACTAACGACAACTCGAAAAAAAAATTTTTCAAGTCGTGCCCATCTCTACTACCAAGTGGGCAGGATACCGCCTTGCCTACAAAATCAGGCTCATTTTGTTTTACCGATGACTCCAATTTATTTTGTCTTCTACTGCTACAGAAGTAAAGACCACCGGACTTTTACAGCATCAACAGCACTGCTGCCTGTGCCTGTTGGATTTCTAGCCATCATGGGAAAAGGCACAACATGCTTTGCGGTGAAAGAAAATAGTAGCAGCTCAGAATATGGATTTGTTGAAACACAGTCTGAAGTCTGTTGTAGCAGCATTGAAATTCTCTACGCCTTAAAATTTGTAAGGAAAGGTTTTGTTACCTGATCAAGTAGTTTCTTTGGAAGGATGTCTTCTGCACTGAAAAGTTTAATAATGCTGGTTTAATTAACTCTCAGGCTCTATTCACTTCAAGCCAATGCCCCCATGCATTGCCTGTTTTGTATCCCTCTTCCTTGCACTGCCTTCTGATCATCCAGCCAGGATCTACCCCCTTTTTCATACGGATACAATCATTCTTCCACATCCACACCGTTTTAGACTAATCCCTGGAGTTTATACTGCCTCTTCATCTCTCCTCCTCGTGCATCTCACACAAAACAAGCACAACGTCTTCTAGACCACATAAAAGGGCATCGCATCACAGTACAGTATAAGAGATTATGTCCTCAGTCATATAAACTCCATCAGAGTTGGCTCTCAGGAAGCCCTTCAAGCCACTCCAAGTTCTAGCCCTGGTCCACTTTATAGGTCAGGGGTTTCTTCTCAAGATGCAGCAGCTTACAGGCCACCACCCCAAGCAGCCATTGTGAGGGTCTCCACAGCCACAAATTAAAAATCCACTCCCAACAGTGCCATGAGCGCAGTTCTGCCACATTTGCAGGACACATCACTATGGCTGGATCTGATTACACGAAGGAGGGGCAGGAGTACTTGCTTCCACTGTTCCTGCAACAAGTGGCAGTGCAAAACCTCAAAAATAACCCTAAATTCGAAGAACCAGACATTAAAACCAAGATGAAATCAGGAGCTGTATCTAGGGTGCCCAAATGCATTTTCATCTCTCTTAATCACTGTACCATGATAGTATTCTCTATAATTACTCAGGGCAGCTCCACACATTAGGAATGTGGCTGGAATCACCAGCACAACCTCAGCATGTGTAAAACCAAATAGCAAATGTCATAGGCATGTGCAAAATACTGCAACTGGCAGCTGGACATTTCCTGAAATGACATCCCTAGTAATATAATGGCAATTAAAATAAGCAAGTACAGTGAACCCTTGTATAACAAACAGCTTGTATAACATAAAATTTGTACAACATAAAAAATTCCAGAGATAGGGGAAATTTGCTTAACATAATCGCCTATGGGGAAAATCCGTACAACATAAAAATGGGATTACTCCATTTTCAATGCATTCCTATGGGAATTTGTATGAAGGAAAATTTGCTTAACATAATTTCATTTGGAATGAATTAATTCCTTTATACAAGGTACCACTGTACATTTTTCAGTTTTTCAGATGTCTCCAGTAGATGAGATGTTAAATAAGAGGGGAAGGAATCTAGCTGCTGCCGAAACCATGGTGTTACCTGCTGTTCCCTTACAAGCATCTGATTTTTAACATCTAACCCAATAACACTTTCTGGAGAACTTGGAAGTTTGCTTATTATGTTGCGATGTTTTGACTAGCTGAATAAAAATATTGCTCTTCTGCAGCTAAACTCCTCTTGGTGTTCACAGGGAATTCTCAGAACTTGTCACAGCTAAACGACAGGTGCCAGCCACACACGCCTTCTCTGCAGCAACTTGCACAATCTCTGTCAATTCAAAAAAGATTTTGACCTTCCTGAGTGGTGATGCCAATGCCTTTTTTTAATTTTCTAAACATATGCGCAAGTTTATGTATCAGCAGCAGCACTGCTGTGTTCCTTCCAACCACCAGGCAGGAGCACCAATAATGAAGAGCCAGCACCAGCACCAAGTATTAAGAGCAAATTACATTTAAGAGAAGCACTTTGGAAAATAATCGCAAGAAGAGCTGGTAGAAGCTGGTGGTTACCCTCACCTACAGTAGCTGAGCCACTCCGTCACTTAACAGCTTTAAAAAAAAAGGCCTGTTCGCCTTTGCAAAGGCTCTGCAGCTCCTTCCTTCCTAATGACAGCTGAAGAAGAAAAAAATGCACAGGAGCCGGTGGCCCTCAGGAGATGCAATACTCTTTGGAGTTGCATTTTAAGCAGGGTCTAGTTGTGGGACCCAAGCGTAATGGTCCGCAGTGACCGGTTGATGCTGTGACCGGCAGTCCAGGCCACAGGGCGACCTTAGGAAGGAGAGATCTCCTCCAGCTTGGGTCCTCCCGCCCTCGATCGCCCTGCTCCGCTGGGTTCAGCACCCGATTCAGTAACCGCAGCTACACACACACACACACACACACACACACACACACACACACACACACACACACACACACGCAGATAGACAGACAGACAGACAGACAGACAGACACACACACACACACACACACACAGATAGATAGATAGATAGATAGATAGATAGATAGATAGATAGATAGATAGATAGACACACACACACACACACACGTGCGCCCCTATCCGAGACGTTGGGACCGCGTAACAGTAGAACCACGGTCGTTGCTGAGGTCGGCCAAGTCCCCTCACGCGAAGAAACCGGACCAACCAGCGGTGGGACGCGGCGCCAAGCGCTCCGCTCACCTGGCGAGCGCGGGCTCTCCGCCCTCCATTTTCTCCTCCCCGCTTGGCGGCCTCTTCCCGAATCCAAAGAGCCCGCCAGCACGCCTGCGCACTAGGGCCCGACCGACCGCCTTTGCTCTCCGACAGCCTTCTGGGAAGCCCTTGTTGGGAACCCTCGGCTTTTCGCCGCCCCAGGCGCATGCGCGCAAACACCCCCCCCCCAAAGCGGCTAAGGCGCTCCGAGACCTTTTTTGTGTTTATGGAGAACGATAGACTCCCGTCCTAAAGAGAAAGCGGAGGCCACGCGTACTTGTCACTTCCGGATTCCATGTGAAGGGGGTGGAGCGGGGGTAGACATACAATGTAGGAAAGCGGGACCGAGGAGGCAGCCTTGCGGTTGTGCTTCGTGTCTCCGTGAGTCGCCCCTTGTGTCCCGTTGATAGTGATAAAGTGCCCATTTATGCCCATTTGCGATACCGCGCACCAAGTTGGCCTGGGCACATTGGCTTTTTCTCCCAACCCCTGGCACCATCACCGTGGCGCTCCCGCCCTTTTTGGGTCCCAGCCGCCCCCTCGAAACAAAAGGGAGCTGCCATCCCAAGCCTTCCCCTTTTTAAAAAGCAGGTCATTTGAATGAGAAAAGGAGCGTTTTAATTCAAAACTGTTCCGGGCGGCTGTACTCCTCTGTTGCCGTTTGATCCAACTGGAAGCGAGCAGAAAGGGATTTATTCCGAGGCAGTTCAATATTCGTTGTTTCAAGAGGGGCTGATGCTGGTGTGCACTCCGGGTGATGGCCTTCGTATAAAACGCCCGACCTTCTTGTGGCACAGGATCAACGGGGTTATCGTCCATTCTGCTCCCCAGACCAGATCTGGCGCTCAGGTGCACACAAAGGCCTCCTACCTACTTCCCTGAAGTTCATGCAGGCTAGGTGTGATTTGTGGTGATGCTCTAACAGTGCTTTTAGGATGAAACCCCTATATGTTGCTTATATTAAACCAGGTCCACTGGGACACAAAAGATTTCTACAGCACTAGACCTGCTTCACTCACATACAGGCCAGCAGCAAACTCAAATTTATATTTCCACTTGGTTCTTTTTATCAGAATTCATGAACTACAGTTTGGTTTTGATGACCAAACATCATGATACTGATTTTATTGGAAGCTTTGTGTTTCAAACTATTACACAGAAAGAAAGAAAAACCCTTATCAAAAATATTTTTAGTATCTCTGACTTGGCAGTACAAGGATACAACAGTGATTGTCTATTAGCCAATATGCCACAAACAATGCAGGTCAAACTGCATCACCGAGATGCCTGTAGGACAAAAGTTTTAAAACATAAAACATGCTGTATCTGTCAATCCCAATTTAAAACAAAACAAAACAAAACAAAAACCCTAATGGGAGATCAAGATTCTAATTGAATGTGTAAGCAAAACCAAAAAGAGCACCTCAGTTACAATAGTAGACTAGCTATGCTTGTAGAGCAGCGTATCTTCCAGATTGTGCATCTTGAAGACAGCATTTTGCAAACCTTTCCCAACTTTCAACTTGTATGAACAAAAAAGTAAATTTTTGTCCAGATATTATAAAAAGGAATATACTGTATTAGCAATCCACGAAGACAGACTGATTCAATCTCACCCTTTCAATTTTTATTTATTTATTTATTTATTTATTTATTTATTTATTTATTTATTTATTTATTTAAAGACTTATATCCCGCCCATCTTCCCTGACAGGAACTCTGGGCGGCTAACAATGTTAAAAAGACATAAAATAAGTGGAAGAGCCTCCGAGCGAGAAGCAGCGGAGGGCAAGATGGCGGCGATAAATAGGGAGGGGAAAGGAGGGGGGGGGAAACTAAATGATAAGGTCACCATAGGCTTCTTTAAAGAGGAAGGTCTTCAAGGCCCTCTTGAAGGCAGGCAGGGACTCCAGCAGGCGCAGCTCAGAAGGGAGGTGATTCCAGAGTGAAGGCCCCATCACAGAGAAGGCGCGGTTTCGCGTGAGCGTTTTCCGCGCCTCTCTGGGTGTGGCCACTCTCAGTGAGTGCGCCTGCGACGATCTCGTGGGTCTGGAACCGGATGCTCTTTGGGAGATACGCTCCGCCAGGTACCCTGGTTCCAAGCCGTGGAGGGCTTTGAAAATCAAAACCAGGACCTTGAACCTGATCCGGAAGACAACAGGGAGCCAATGCAGGCGGACCAGGACTGGGGTGATGTGCTCGTATCTACAAGCACCCACCACCAGCCTGGCCGCCGCATTTTGCACCCGCTGTAGCCTCCGGACCAGGGTCAAGGGCAACCCCACGTAGAGGGAATTGCAATAGTCGATCCTAGAGATCACCAGGGCCTGCACGACTGTCCTCAGGGAGGACTTGTCAAGGTACTGGCGGATCTGGGCGATCCTGCGGAGATGGAAAAAAGCGGCCCTGGAGACGGCCATCACCTGGGCTTCCAGGGAGAGGGCCGAGTCCAGGACCACGCCCAGATTCCTGGCCCTGTCTGTAGGCTGGAGGGAGATACCCCCCAGACTAGGGAGGGGGCCATTGTACCGAGACGAGGGTGCCCCGAAGAACAGAACCTCCGTCTTCTCCGGATTAAGTTTGAGCCGGTTATCTCTGGTCCATTCCAGTACGGCCTCCAGGCACAGATCGAGGGAGCGAACCGCCTCCTCTGCAGATGTAGAAAAGGAGATATAGAGCTGCATGTCATCAGCGTACTGATGACAGCGAACTCCATATCTCCTGATGACCTCCCCCAGCGGCCTCATATAAACATTGAACAGCACTACGAGGAAATGGGAAATCCCAATACTGGGTGAAAACCGATGTTTAAAAAAAAAAAGGAAACTCACAATTGATGCTTCCGAAACAGTACAAGTCTGGGTTTCTTCCATCTTCCAATGTCAACTCCCCCATAAGTAAACTGGTCCTTGATTCAGTGGTCAGTCTGCCGCCTCAACCACTTCTACTCATTGGAGTTGCTGAAATCACTGCATAGATGTATCTACTGATCCATCATTTTAGTGATAAAAACATCCCTCAAAATTTATTTAAGAAGTAAAATTTTATGAGAGATGCAGAGAAGGCTTCTTGGTGATATCATAGGTGGACATTAATCAGTGCCAATTTCTGAGCAAGCTTGCCGGAATACTCTTCCCAGCATTCAATATCAAAATGGAGAGGTATGAAGTCCTGGGTGCGTTCATACTTGCCCAAATAACTGCTCTACCGCTGTCATTTTCACATATGCCTCACTAACAAATGAATAAGGGGGCATCAACATGTGCAAGTGCTAATACTGGCAAATTACTTCATTTCCTAATCTCAAAAATCGCCAACCCTGGTGATGCTTCTGGATGCTACAATCCTGATTTAGAGATGGGCAGAAACCAGTTTGAAAAGGCAGTGGCACATATGCTGCTGCTTCTCTCTCCTCCACCCCTCCTCTAGCCACTCAACCCAATCCAGTTTGCCAGATTCCGGCAACTTCTCAGCTCAGATCAGTCTTCTGTGCCCTGCCCTTTTGTCTAAAGTGGGCGATCTGCCAAGAGGGCAGAGCAAAGGAAGCCTGAGCTGTAGCCGGGAGTGGAAGAGGAGCTGAGAAGCTGCCAGAAGCTAGTAAAACCAGGCCCAGGTGAGTAGCCGTTTGGAAAAAAGGCGTCTGAGGGGGAATATGAATGAGACGTACAAAATAATGCAGGGCATGAGTCAAGTGAATAGAGGGAAGCTCTTCTCCCTCTCACAAAATACCAGAACTAGGGGACATACACTCAAATTGTGGGCTGGGAGAGTAAGAACAGACAAAAGAAAATATTTTTTCACCCAGCATGTTGTTAGTCTGTGGAACTTCCTGCCACAGGATGTGGTGATGGCATCTGGCCTGGATGCCTTCAAAAGGGGATTGGACAGATTCCTGGGGGGAAGTCCGTCCTAGGTTACAAACCATGATGGAGATGTGTAATCTCCAGACTTAAAACCGGGGTACTTCAAGGGCCAGATGCAGGGGAGTGGTATGAAGAGACAGATATCTAGTCTTGTGCGTTCCCAAACGCATCTGGTGGGGCCACTGTGAGATACAGGAAGCTGGACTAGATGGGCTGTTGGCCTGATCCAGCATGGCTCTTCTTATGTTCTTATGTTCTTATGAGTTCGGGAGACGGGGAGGACAGAAGCAGCACCTGTGCTACTTCCTTCCTTTAGGAACCAGTTCCTGGGCAGCTCATCATCTCTCGGTGGTCAGCTACAACAGATCTGAATTACAATCCAACAATATTTGGAAGGCCACAATTGTCCACACCTGGTTTTGGAGTTTGCCTCGCAACCTTTAGAGATGAAGCAAGCTCCATCACATTTGGCTGAATGTACTCTTGAGAAGACATATGCAGCAGTTAATGGTAAAACGTTTTCTCTCCCTTCCAAACCCCCCTACATCCACCTGCTAGGAGCTACCTGATATACATGAAGGAAGGCTGGGAAAGAGGCAGAAAGGGAAAAAAAGACTTTGGAAGTTTATTCTTTGATAAAATTCAAATGGAAACTGATGGACTTTGCTATTAACATTTTCCTAAATGCATGAAAGTCTATTCACAGGAAGTCTGTGTTTACTCTAAGACATTAAATTAGCCCTACATGAGAGTGACACAGCAAATGAAGTTTCTATTCAAGAGCAAAGTCCAACAATCATTTTGGTAAAGCAATGGCCTGTTCTGGTTAATGAGTTCAAAGAAAAAGTCTTCCTATACAAAATTACAGTACAGAGAACGCATACAATTACAATACAAGAGGGGCTATTTGTTAGTAACTAGCATCTAGAACAGAATTTTTATAATAAAACACATAGAAATTAAAATTAGTTGCTATTCTTTTTTAAACTGGAAAAATGGAGACAAATTCCAAAAGTTCATTGGAGTAACACTTTCAGACTCTTAAGCATAAAAGTGATAATTTCTTGTTTAAAAAAGGAATTTGGTTTGGTAAATGAAGCCAGTTCCTTTACAACCCAAAGGTCAAAAAGCCAGAAGAACTCAAGCACATCATGCCGAGAGGTAGAGAGGTGTCCATATATAATCACAATCTTCTATTGGTTTTCTTCTTTTTTTTCTTTTCATTTTTATTTTGTCTGAGGTAATCAGCTGTGTGTGTCAAGTTGTAGACTCAAAAATATTGGCAAAAAAAGAGCAACATTGACAAGTTACACTAATGACCTCTTTCCTCTCCTCAACAGGTCCTAAAAATTTTAATTAGACGCATCTGAATTAATGCTTCCGGGATCTCCGGCAGGTGAAGTGATTGATGAAGGGGTAGTAGCATCCTGCCAGCTGCCATTAGCCTGAAGAGGGAATAAACGCATTGGGGTGTTAAGTCTAGAAAGTGCTGCTTTCAACTTAAAGCATTTTGATTACAAGTTTCCTTATCACAACAGGAGACCATTAGGCCATTGACAAGACTACACACCTTTGGTTCCAAAAGACTTCCCTCTTCAGAGCAACAGTCTTGGCAATGTAGTTCACTTTCTGGGGCACGGAAGGCCAAGCACTGTCTGACAATGGCATCTGCTGTCTTTCTTTCACAACTTCTCATTTCCCAAATGGGACTCCTTTCCCCCTGCCCGACTTGTCCAGCTAACTTCTCTACACGTATAAAGCTTTACTGCCTATGACTGGATTGTCGCAGTATTCAGGTCGCGGGGTGGAACAAGGCATACAGCAACCATCTCTCCCGCTTATGTCTCCAGTTCCCACATGCCGATTTAGTAGATGATAAAACTCCAAAGCTCGTCTGTGGACTTCACTGTAGGCTAGCTGTGTGCATGTATGTTTTTTTTTCTCTCTCTCATCCTCTCTGCTGTAGTCTGTTCCCCCAACTGGCAGCTCTTTCCTCCAATGGGAGGGGATTAGAAAATCTTTCCTTCTAATCTGCTGAGCAAACTTGTGTGGGTAAGTAAGCCAGTTTTGCTTTCTCACCATCTCGAACCACTCATGGCTCTGGTCTTCTCGGTACAATAAATGATACAAAGAAGGGATATTCTTACTGCTCACAATAAAGAAAAGAGGCTTGTGGTCCCATGATAACAGAGACTGGGAACAGGCTGCCTATTTCTCTCTCGTTGGAACAGCAGCACCACAGTTAATTATTTTAATTGCATCTGCAGAGGTGGTCATATTAACCTCCACTAACGTGTCAGCATTCTGTAGCTGAAGACATTCACTTCAAAATCAGAAGTTCCTTACATCAATGCGCTGCGTCGAATAAAGAGCGTTCCCCACAATGCTGTCATATCTTCCCGCCTGGTGTATAACATGGTGTAAGGAATCCATCTGCAAAAAAGACAACCAATTTGGCAAAGAAGAAAAAGAGAATGCTCAGCGGTGTAGACATTTCAGTCCCGACAGAAAGCCCCACTCCCCATTCTCCCTCCATGCAGCCTCCAATGGGACTATGAATTATTGTCACGTCCAGCTAAATCTCTGTGTCTATGTTTCTGCCAATTTTAAGCAGCAGATTCAGCATCTCTAGCTCTGTGATGCCAATGTGTGTTATGCACAAAAAGGAGAGACTGTTATCGGACTGAACAAGGTTGCAAAAAGAAAATAGATAAATGATGATCAACAAACCTCTGGATCCAGCAGCTTGGAGAAAGGAAAGATAAATGGCTCAAAGCCCTCCAGCTCTGGAATGCATGGCACAGCACACCTGCATTACATAAATCCCTGCCTCTTGTCATGAAATCTGGGACACTTGGATCTGATTCAGCAGAAGTGTAATATCCCGTATGCATATATATATACTGTTAGCATTACAATGATGAACTAACTGTGTTGGCGGCATCACTACTTATGCATGGCAGTAATACTGCCACACAAACAGTGATATCCACAAACAGTGATATCCGCGACTATAGGGGTTTAATTCAGACCTGTCATGTTTCGCCTGTACTCAGACACAACAGGTCTGGAAAAAAACATGAATGTGCTACCTTCTGCTTTTGTCTGACTGCTGGGTAACTTCAGTGAGAATCAAGTGTTTCTAAGCTTGGTCGGGAAATGTTAGTGTGCACAAATTTAGGTGTAAATAGTTCCAACCTCTTATGTATGGCATCACAGCATCTGACCTGAGTAAAGATTCTACAACCAAAGTCTCTAGAACAAACTTCTGCATTAACCAGAAAAAGGAAGGGTGTGTGTTATGTTTCCAGCCTAAAACAGAGTAAGCCAGTGGTTCCCTTGGGTAACCCAGGTGTGCTTGGACTGTAACTCCCAGAAACCCTAGCCAGCACAGCTAGCGGCGAAGGCTTCGCCTGAGTTACTCAAGGTTGGGAAAACACTGGGGTAAGCTGGCTGTTCCCTACCTTTGCTATTTTTAAAAGACAGATTGGGTGAGCTGCATCAGAAATGAAAAATTATTTATAGAAAATATCCCTCCTAACAACCCGCCTATAGCTGTCCATTCTATTGTAACATTCCCAGGATAAATGAAATTCCAATAATCAGGAAGGAGTGGCGGTTTAGGCACTTGGACAGAAATATTTGCCTCACTGAAGGCTACAGGTAACCTGTCACACCATCTTCTCTGCACACCCACCTGTGTCTGCACATTGGCTCCCACTGGCGAATTCTGGTAGGAAGTGAGTGACTGCAGGTTTATAAAGGAATCTCCAGGATTTGTCATTTTAAATGACCCAGAGGAACCTGAAGAGGAAAAGAAGTTACCTAAGGGTATGTCTGTACCTGCTCATTTTTTTTTTTTGCGTAATCTGTCACAAACAATAGAACAAGGAGTTGGGTCCTGCACCTGATCCTGTGGTTAATATCTGTCTTCATGTAGCCCTTCACTTCAGAGGACTTCTGATCTTGTACAGACTTGGATACTTCATATTTTCATCTCATTTCTGCCTCCTCCCCATTTTTGCTTTGTATCACTGAAACCGTGACACAGAGAACCCCAGAGTTGCTTGCAAGTCTATCAGGGATGGCTTTGTGGGAGAAAAACATATGTAACGGCAAGACAAGACTGACTGACTGACTGCAATTACTGGTCTCCCTCTGTACTGAAAGCTGTACAGAAGAGGGGTATATCCACAATCTCCCCAGAAACTGAGCTCAAGAATTCTTTGCAACACAGAGAAGTTCCTGGGGAGAGAGACAGGTGTTATCTGAAGGACAAGGCAATCTGAAAAGACTTCCATTAAAGTTGGAAAAATGTTAATCTGCTAGCGTAGAGAGGCCCAGCTGCAACTGCACAAATTGAAAGAAACAATCAATATTAATAACTACATATCAAGGACAAATTCCAGAAAATAAGTGGCCTATATAATACAGTACAGCTGTAGTTCGGGAGTAAGCAGTGGGTGACTCATTTCACAAATAACTGTTGTTGTTTTTATCCATCTTGTTTTAAGGTCAGAAATCATTCTTTTGTACAAATTGTGTTCTTCCCAAGCTGTCCACCTGTTTTATACTGTTCTGTTCGTTAAAATGTTGCTTTAATTGGGATATATTTTTCAGGATCGCCCTTAAAGCTTAAGAATTACCTCTTTAAAAACATCTTTAAGCTAACAGAGCATACTGCAAGGTGGTTAGGAGGAAAAAGGAGAGAGGAAAACCACATTGAAAATCATAATATTCCCTAACTCATAGTAGAAAAAGGGGGGGGGGGCGGATGAACAGGAAGTCTCTTCAAAACGGCCTTGTATCCACAAAAGCATGCATAAATCGTAGAGAGGTGCCTCCTTCCCCTAACAATTTCTCTGCAGAAAGAAAGACAGAGCGGGCAGGAGCTCCTCTCCTTTCTTTCCAGGGATTATAACAGTGCACTGGCTTCCTTTCGAGTCTATTACTTCATCCAAGGAAGGGAGGACTGGGACTAGGTGAGACTCACTGGACATGCATTTCTGTGTTATAAATAAATATATGGATCAGAGCAACAGCTTGAAGGGAGGGATGAGTTTCCCCCCTTGCCTTTTGCTTCTGGCAAAAACCTACTAAACAAGTGGCTAGGCAGCCAATGCTCACTTGAAAAGCAGCTTGGGTGACAACATGGCCAAGGAGAAAAGGTCAAACAGCATACAAATGTTGCAGTCCTCATAAGGACAAAACCGCTCTGCACATGTTGTGTGTGTGTTGGAGACGGGAGAGACTCAGAACAGACAATCATTTGGCAACAGTGTCATCTACTCCTGGCTGAGGAACAGACCCTCGAGGAGGAGAAGGCAAACACTCTTATTTCCAGGTATACCCCTAGAACTTCATCACCTGTTCCACTGCTATTGACTTCCCTCAAAGGACAGCATACAGATTTTCTGAGTTCACCAGTAGAAAAATCCATCCAGCAACTAGTAAAAACAGTTCTGGTTCCTGAACACCTGGCACCCATTTAAAACGACATGTTTGTCAAGAAGGAAATCAAATGGAAATCGGGAAGATTAAAAGGGCGCTGAAGGAGAAGACAAGATACAACGAAGCTGTTTAAGATCAGTGTAAAATGGGGGGAAGCTTGACATTCAGATGAAATCTACATCAGGCAGCGTTGAATTTGAGCTCAACAAATCCCAAACATTACTTATCATTATCACAAGTTTGAGGCTTTGCAATCTGGAGCAGCATTGGAAAAGTCTGTGTTGATTCTGGGGAGATCACTGAATTCTCATATGTTTCTTTGAAAATCCAACTGGAAATGTGGCTGCCCACCAAGGGCAGAAGGTTTATTTTTACAGCCCTGGTGTATGCATGAGAAAGGCATGAATGTTTTTATCCTGAGATTTAGAGGGGTAAATTGAAGTAACATGGAGTGCTGTACAGACGGGAGCAACTCATTCCAATGAAGCAATTCCATTTCCCAATGTTTTTCAAACAAGCTGATGTTTTACAAGAGACGAAGAACTCACAGAACAAAAAATAACTTAATGACCAGTATCCTTTTGTTTGTCCAAGGGAGGTTATTTCACCAGCAGCTGCATATTGCCACTAATTAAAGAGTTGCTGTTGTCATTATTATTTCAATGAGGCAGAGTCACACATGCTCTGAAAATATTTTTTAAATCTCTTTAATTAGTAGCAATTTGCCCCTGCCACTATCTTAATTCTTGCTATGTATGCAGAGCTCTGCAGGCAAATACTGGCCACTGCATCTGTTTCCTGCTGAGCACATCCCATTATGTCAAAGAAACAGATAAGCTGGAGTTTTCTATCGTGTGATGCCTATTGATAAATAATTCTGAACAAAGAGAAAGTGGTTAAAACATGTTGGGAGCTACAACTGTTTCCATCAATCATTGGTTCACTCAGAAGAATTTACTGGCAACACAGGGTGTTGCAACACTTTTACACAGAGTAGACAATGGGACTCTGAAAAAAAGATAATGGCAAAAATTGGTATGAGGAGAAACAGCAACATTTAAACATACTGTAGAATTTGGTGCTAAGCCATGTTCAGCAGTCTCCTACGTACAGCCTTTAGACTTTGAAACAATATTAAAAAGGATCTCCTGATTGATCAGTTCAAAGGTCTCCCCAGCAAGTCTCTAATACACTGTTCTAAACACATAGCCTTCCTGTACTCACCAGAATTCGGAGTAGGTGGAGAGCTTGTTTGGTTACCCTGGGCCACCACATTGGTTGCATCCACTGCTGTTTTGGCTGCATAAATGTTAGCCTCCTCCTGGAATTTCCCCATATTCTTCTTGTACCGAATTCTCTTGTTACCAAACCAGTTAGAGACCTGCAACAATAATTGTGTGTATAGCCAACTGATACCATAAACACAGGGCAGGAAAGAAAGACCTTTCTTATGCTGTGAAAAATCAATCCACATTTCCAATTTCTAGAGGCATCTAACCTGGCACTGACATGTATCCATTTGTACAATGGCAAGTACGTTAACAACAATATGAATGACAAGTTTAAAATCTCTTTGTGGAATGCAATAGCAAAATCTATGCCAGTTAACATTCTTACTAAGTGTTTTTATATCATCATTATATATCAGCTTTTTGGGGGAGGAGGGGCCCGAGACTGAAATTGACCACAGACAACAATGAATCTTCATAATGTCAGCAGTATAAAGCAGCATAAAAATCCAATAAGAGAGATAACATCTGCAAATGATAGTGAATTAAACGCATAGTTAAACTGAAAATACAGGTTGAAATATTGAGCAACCTCCCCACACAGACATCAAGCTGTGATACAGGGCCAGTAGAAGCTCAGCAGGAGAAGAGATGGCCTTTTTTGTCTCAGGAGTCAATAAGTCCTGCTTAGTCAGAAGATATCGTCGTACACCAAGTCTTAAATATGACACATTAACCCACTTAACATAATATACACAGGCCAAGTGAAGTGGTATAATGTTGCCTCTAGTCTAGTCCATGCAGCCAGAGAACAGCAACATAGCTTGGGAACAAAGGCAGTAGCCCAGCCTGACTCCACATTGTATAATGAGGCTCACATACTCTCCACCTTCACAGGTGAGTTGAAAGCCAGAGATGGGAGAAGATGTTCTTCTGGTCTACAACTAGCAAAGCTGGGTTATTTGAAAAGCTATAGTCCAAAAAAGTAACTTTTATCATCTTTCCCACAAGCTCAGGTAGCCTCTGCCACTCTGGTGCCCTAAAATAAATTTTCTATTAAAGCTGTCTCAATTCAGCCCTTACTGGTTCAGCCAAACCCCACTGAAAAGATTTAATACTCAACAGGTATGTGTTTGGTCGAGCATCTACCACAACGCACAGCCTACCTGTGAGACTGTGATGCCTCCTTTCTTTGCTAGTTCTTCTTTGGCTTCTTCACTGGGGTAAGGATTGCTCAAGTGGGAATAAAAATATTCATTCAAGACTTCTGTTGCCTGCTTGCTGAAGTTACGCCGCTTACGCCTGAAAACACATTGCAATCAGTTAAGAGAGTTGATGGTAAAGCAAACTATGTCATAGCCAAAGTGTTAGAAAAAAGAGCTAGCAAGTGCTGCAGGAAAGCACATGCCAGCTTGAAGATACTGTTCTAGCAATAGCTCTATTGTGCTCTCAAACTGGGAGCTACCACTGTAATGATATACTGTATATTAGGTTTTCAAAGATGTAATTTATACTGAAGCAGAAGCAAATATTCCTAAAAATCATGGAACAAATACAAGAAATATAACGGTCAACATTTTGTCAAGTGAAGAAAAAAGAGGAGCATTTTGTTGTTCAGTCGTTCAGTCGTGTCCGACTCTTCGTGACCCCATGGACCAGAGCTCGCCAGGCCTTCCTATCCTCCACTGCCTCCCGGAGTTTTGTCAAATTCATTTTGGTTGCATCGATGACACCGTCCAACCATCTCATTCTCTGTCGTCCTCTTTTCCTTTTGCCTTCGATTTTTCCCAGCATCAGGGCCTTTTCCAGGGAGTCCTCTCTTCTCATGAGGTGGCCAAAGTACTGGAGCCTCAGCTTCAAAATCTGTCCTTCCAGTGAGCATTCAGGGTTGATTTCTTTCAGAATGGATAGGTTTGATCTCCTTGCAGTCCAGGGGACTCTCAAGACTCTCCTCCAGCACCACAGCTCAAAAGCATCAATTCTGCGGCGATCAGCCTTCTTTATAGTCCAGCTCTCACTTCCATACATCACTACTGGAAAAACCATAGCTTTAACCATCCTGACCTTAGTTGGCAAAGTGATGTCTCTGCTCTTTAGGATGCTATCTAGGTTTGCCATTGCTTTCCTCCCAAGAAGCAGGCGTCTTTTTATTTCGTTGCTGCAGTCGCCATCTGCAGTGATCAAGGAGCCCAGGAAAATAAACTCTGTCATTGCCTCCATTTCTTCCCCTTCTATTTGCCAGGAGGTGATGGGACCAGTGGCCATGATCTTAGTTTTTTTGATGTTGAGCTTCAGCCCATTTTTTTCACTCTCCTCTTTCACCCTCATTAAGAGCTTCTTTAGTTCTTCCTCACTCTCTGCTATTAGAGTAGTATCATCTGCGTATCTGAGGTTGTTGATATTTCTTCCGGCAATCTTAATTCCGGCTTGAGATTCATCCAGACCGGCCTTTCTCATGATGTACTCTGCATATAAGTTAAATAGGCAAGGTGACAGTATACAGCCTTGTCGTACTCCTTTCCCGATTCTAAACCAGTCAGTTGTTCCATATCCAGTTCTGACGGTTGCTGCTTGTCCCACATATAGATTTCTTAGGAGACAGATAAGGTGTTCAGGCACTCCCATTCCTTTAAGGACTTGCCATAGTTTGTTGTGGTCTACACAGTCGAAGGCTTTGGCATAGTCAATGAAGCAGAAGTAGATGTTTTTCTGGAACTCTCTGGCTTTCTCCATAATCCAGCGCATGTTGGCGATTTGGTCTCTAGTTCCTCTGCCCCTTCGAAATCCAGCTTGTAGTTCTGGAAGTTCTCTTTCCACATACTGCTGAAGCCTGCCTTGTAGAATTTTGAGCATAACCTTGCTAGCATGTGAAATGAGTGCAATTGTGCGATAGTTGGAGCATTCTTTGGCGTTTCCTTTCTTTGGGATTGGAATGTAGACCGATCTTTTCCAGTCCTCTGGCCACTGCTGGGTTTTCCAAATTTGCTGGCATATCTTATGCAGCACCTTTACAGCATCCTCTTTTAAGATTTTAAAGAGTTCAATTGGAATGCCATCACCTCCACTGGCCTTGTTGTTTGCAATGCTTTCTAAGGCCCACTTGACTTCACTTTCCAGGATGTCTGGCTCCAGGACAGCAATTACGCTATCTTGGTTATCAGGGACGTCCAGATCTTTCTGATATAATTCTTCTGTATATTCTTGCCATCTCTTCTTGATCTCTTCTGCTTCAGTTAGGTCCCTACCATTTTTGTCCTTTATCATATCCATCTTTGCACGAAATGCCCCTTTAATATCTCCAATTTTCTTGAACAGATCTCTGGTTTTTCCTTTTCTATTGTTTTCCTCTATTTCTTTGCACTGTTCATTCAAGAAGGCCGCCCTGTCTCTCCTTGCTATTCTTTGGAAGTCTGCATTCAATTTTCTGTATCTTTCCCTTTCTCCCTTGCATTTTGCGTCCCTTCTCTCCTCCGCTATTTGTAGGGCCTCGTTGGACAACCACTTTGCTTTCTTGCATTTTCTTTTCTTTGGAATATTTTTCATTGCAGCCTCCTGTACAATGTTACAAGCCTCCATCCATAGTTCTTCAGGTGTTCTGTCCACCAAATCTAGTTCCTTGAATCTATTCTTCACTTCCACTGTGTATTCATATGGGATTTGACTTAGGTTATACCTGACTGGCCCAGTGATCTTCCCTACTTTCTTCAGTTTGAGTTTGAATTTTGAAATAAGAAGCTGATGATCTGAGCCACAGTCAGCACCAGGTCTTGTTTTTGCTGACTGTATAGAGCTCCTCCATCTTTGGCTGCAGAGAACATAGTCAATCTGATTCCGGTATTGTCCATCTGGTGATGTCCATGTGTAGAGTCGCCTTTTGTGTTGTTGGAAAAGAGTGTTTGCAATGACCAGCTTGTTCTCTTGGCAAAACTCAATTAGCCTTTGCCCTGCTTCATTTGGAACTCCAAGGCCAAACTTGCCAGTTATTCCTTTTATCACTTGACTCCCTACTTTAGCATTCCAATCCCCTATGATGAGAAGAACATCTTTCTTTGGTGTCAGTTCTAGAAGTTCTTGTAAGTCTTCATAAAATTGGTCAATCTCAGACTCTTCAGCACCGGTAGTTGGAGCATAAACTTGGATTACTGTGATGTTCAAAGGACTGCCTTGGAATCGTACCGAGATCATTCTATCATTTTTTAGGTTGTATCCCAGCACTGCTTTTCTCACTCTATTGTTGACTATGAAGGCTACTCCATTTCTTCTATGGGATTCTTGCCCACAGTAGTAGATGTGATAGTCATCTGAACTGAATTCACCCATTCCTGTCCATTTAAGTTCACTGATGCCCAGGATGTCGATGTTTATTCTTTCCATCTCACGTTTGACCACATCCAGCTTACCCTGGTTCATAGATCTCACATTCCAGGTTCCTATGCAGTATATCTCTTTGCAGCATTGGACTTTCCTTTCTCTTCCAGGCACGTCTGCAGCTGAGCGTCCTTTCGGCTTTGGCCCAGCCACTTCATTAGCTCTGGAGCTACTTGTACTTGTCCTCCGCTCTTCCTCAGTAACATGTTGGACACCTTCTGACCTGAGGGGCTCATCTTCCAGCGTCATATCTTTTAGCCTTTTGTTTCTGACCATGGGATGTTCTTGGCAGGGATACCGGGGTGGCTTGCCAGTTCCTACCCCAGGAAGTCTTATTACAGGCCTCATTGTCACCAGTGTAATTAGCCTTACAATGATGAAAGCAAAGTTCAGCCTGTTTTATTTTGTAGCCTCACTGATCAACTGGGACACAAAAGTAGAAATGTGCCCCATTTATAAGATATTCCAGACTGAGGCTGAAGAGGAGCATGGTATGATCCAAAAAATAGCAACAATAACAATAAACATTTTTAAATTGAGAGCACAATCGGGATTAAGTCATACTGCTTTGCAATCACAGAATACACCCAGATGTGTTGCAAATTTGAAAGAATTTCACTAACTTTTAACTCATCATGAATTATTCTCAATTGTTTCCACACCACCACCAAATGAAATATGGATTACAAATGCACAGGATGTCCTCAGAAAGGGGCCATGGCCTGGTGGTAAAACACATGCTTTGCACACAGAAGACCCCCAAGTTCAAGAGCTAACATCTCCAATTGGTATATTATAAGGATTTTATGCCAACTCTCGATACATTTCACATAGTGCTAAAAGTATCTGGCAGCATGTGACAGGAAATGATCCCTACCTAAAGCCCAGAAGAGCTGCTGTTGGTCAGGGTAGACAACACTGCAGCAAACAGAATAACATTCCATTCTACACAAGGCAGCTACCTATAGTCACACAGAAGGCTAGTCTCAAAGAATGACTGCAGCCTTGCTCTGTGTGTGTGTGTGTGTGTGTGTGTGTGTGTGTGTGCGCGCACGCGCGCGCGCGTGCACACTGCCTTCTCTGAATTGCACCCAAAACTTGTGCATTACCTTGCATCAAGAAAGCGTGACCGCAAGATCATCACCGCTTCACACGTGCTCTGTTTGAGCTGCATCTGGATGGTGCTGAACTTCCCATGAATTATATTCACCATGCGCTCAATTTCTTTGGGTGAAATGGGCCTTGTTCTACTCTGTTCCCGGAGCAAGTTCATAACATGAGTGGTGAACTCACTGCAGGCCTGAAAGGCAAAAGTAAGCACATTTAATGGGAGCAAAAACAAAACATTTCTCAAATCAGGCTTCAAGTCATTATCCCATTCCACATACAATTTAAAAATAGGAATAAAACTTACTGCATAAGCAGTAGATGAATTTAACATCACCTCAAGTTTCAAGATTAATACATGACATTCACCTAGAAGGCATACTTCAGGCACTTGTATTTGGCGTTACTGGGATTATGGGGCAACAGATGAATTATACTTGATGTCTTACATTAAACAACTATGTTAGGAAACCTGCTTATGACCATTACATTTTACAATTAACCAGCAGGTAAATTTAGACTTCTACCACCCAATCATACCTACACAAAATTATTGCACGTGTACCAGTGTCTGGAAATCAGACACCAACGTTTCATCAGGAGGGGGGGGTTAGAAGAGTTCTACCAAAAATTGCTTCTGAAATACAGAAGCTGGTCTTAGCTTCCGGCAATGAAGAATATCTGTGCAAAGCACTGGTCTGGCAAAATGAAGCAGTTCTGAAGAGTAAAGCCACATAGAATTGTTGATTCAACTGCAATACAATACAAGTAAGGAGAAGAAAAGATCTCAATCCCGGTGCTATGTAAGCCTCACAGAAAGATACAAGACTACAACCTAAATTACACCCCTGTCAATTTTAATTTTAAAGCTGTAAATAGGTGGATGGATTGCTATTTCATTTTAATACTAACAGTATTCTCCCTGTCCTGGGACCACAAAGGAAAAACAATTAACTGTTTTTAACGGATTTGATAAAAACTCTTCCATGCAGAAAGATCACCTGTTCATATTTCTCTAGCTCAGAGTGGTATATCTGTCGGATCTGTGACAGCTTGGCCCTGTAGTCAGAGTGTTCAATGCTATTGTCATTTGGACAGCCACCTGATGTTGCTGCTATGGCCGCTGGTCCTCCTCTTCCCCGCTTCTCGGGCCCGGAGACACCCTCAGCCAGCAACATGTTATCTAGTCTCATTAGCTGAGCATCAGGGGGGTCTTCTTCCTGAATACCACGTATACTTAACACTGGATAAATATATAAATAGGGAGCAGAAGATTATTTCACAAGCAGACAGAATGGATCAGGCGTTGATTCTTCCACATGTTCTCTTTCTCGAGATATTAGGAACCATGACCTCAGAGGCAAACACATCAGACAGGAATAAAAAGGCTGGCAAAGACTGAGGATTTTTTTTTGCTATGTACATAACTGGACAGCAGAAAGCAAAATACAGTACTGATCACATTGACATGGAAGCTTTGAAGGGAAGCGAGAAAACACTGTATAGGAAATTAGACATGGCCTTAAGGAGAAACAGAAACAAAAGCTATTTCTCAGGCATTATCCAGAACCAGACAAATACACTATGTCTAAATGCACAGAGAAGGACAACAGAGAATCTCATACGAGTATATTGAGAAACAAACAGAGAAAAGTAAGTAGTACTTCCAGAAAAATGGACACGTGCTCACTCTTGGAAGACCATCCCTCTTTGATTTTTTTTTGATTTTTGATTTTTGATTTTTTTGGGAGACTCGTCTACGACTAGGAATCTGGAGTTTAGCATTTTAAAAGGCCAGTGGTAGAAAGCAGTTCAGTGCCACCTCCTCGCAAAGGATATTTGGGGCAAATGTTCACCCAAAGGAAGCTCTCCCACAAGTCCCTACTGCGTTCTGTTTATACAAGATAACTAGTCACTTAATGGTGATCTTAATGGCTACATCATTTCTCAGGGCTTTAAAAAGAGGCCTGGTGAACATCTTGTTGATGTACCTTGATAAATGCATTTGCTTACACACAAGTTTCTGTCCACTCTTACCTCCAAAGAACATACACAGTTTCTCCTTGCTTCGAGTTTACTCTTACAGCAATAGCCCATGTGTGTCCCAGTAAACTCCAAGGCTATGCTGATAGATGACCAACAGATATCCTATTCTAATTCTCGCCATATCACATTGGCAGAACCTGAGGACGATCTTCTTTACTCCTTACTCTTCACTCTTTATTTCTACCACACTTTCAATACTGCTTAAATTACAGTGCACCCCTCTTCTTGAACCTCTCCAGGGGCAGTGCAAGGGGACTTGTGTTTCCTTCTAATCTTAAGCTCTATTCAGGCACCAGGAAAAAAGACTCACTGGTTTTTTATTTATCTCCTACCAAGAGAAAACAACAAATCTAGAGAAGAACTGCCTTATCCATGGGGATCCCTATGATAGTTCAGATCACAATGTTTCAGGCCCCCAGTTCAAACAGAAGCCCACACCTCAAGAGGCTGTCTCTATTCAGACGTGTTGCATAACCGGAGAGGCTAGCAGGCTGCCCTCTGTGAGTGTTATGCACCCTTTCTAGCATCTGAAACATTGATTTCTTACACTCAGCTTGGCTGGACCCCAGCTGAAGAAGTCTACTGAAGAGCCAAACTGTCTGGGCCAAAGTAATATGAGAAACAACTTGGGCAACCAGCTCTTCAGGAACAGCTTAGGCCACGCAATAATTGTAAATGCCACAATGATACAGCTCACTTCTGGAAAATGTATAAAAGGGATAAGAAGCAGCAGAAGATCTAGAGCAGTGGTTCTCAACCTGTGGGTCCCCAGATGTTCCTGGACTGCAACCCCTAGAAATCCTGGCCAGCTCAGCTAGTGATGAAGGCTTCTGGGAGTTGCAGTCCAGGAACATCTGGAGACCCATAGGTTGAGAACCACTGATCTAGAACCATGCACAGCAGGAGTGGCCAAGAGCTGGTAGCCGATCCACTGCTTCTTGGGGATCTTCCAGGATCACACGGACGTCTCCAATACCAGTAATTTTTTATTCCATCCAAAGTTCTTAGCTGTGTGGCAACAACCAATAGCTGCCACTGTCCAGACTGCCAGCCTGGGTATAGACGTCAAAGCGATGCCATCTGTTGCAGCTGTGCAGCGCTGAGAACGACCACACACCTAGATCCTAAATGTTCTTATGACTGTTGATATAATCAGTTCACTAGACACCTTCTCTTCGTAATACCCCGGAACCTCTCATTAGTCATAAACTATTTTTATGATGGCCAAAGGCATTAACCGATTAGCACCGAATTAACTACTTACAGCATATAGTGTGAGTTTTTAATTGCACACAGTGTTCCTGTATAAAAGAGCGTATCTTCATTCAGGCAACGTATTTAACATTATTTTCCAAACAAAGAGTGGATTTGTCTCTGTTAATTAGCTGAGAGAAACTGCTATCTTCATTAAATAGCCTCAAAATATCACTTGAACCAAATTACTTTAATATTTATCCCTATCAGTTAATTAATCAATTAAACGGGTAATAGTACAACAATAAATTGACTAAAAGAAACCTTTCAATTGGTTGGCAGCCCTAATTTTTATGGATGTTTTTAATGGACAATTCTCAGCACCATAAACCCCTGAGAACCTGTGCAGTCACATACACTAACATGCCACGGTTTGTTCTGATCCCTAATCATAACACTCTCTACATATTCATCAAAATGGAAAATAATTAGACTGAGCCAAGTGAAATTCCCATCATTTCTAATTAGCCCTTAATTAAAACACATCACAACCTAAGGTACTGAGGCCTCACTCAATATGCAAATGCAATCATTGCAATATATTTACATATCATTAATTAACACGCTGCGGTGCCATAATGAACTGTACGAGAGCACCGGTGCCAAAACAAGAATGATATGCAATTTGTTTAGGCTCGTTTTCCAATCCAGATTTTTTTCTCTTTCTATGTATCGGAACAGCAACAGGGCTCTTATTTCTGTCTTGTGATGAAACATTTCTGTTAACTGAGAGGAAAACTATAGCTGTTGAGTAACTGAAATATGCAAAAGGCAGGTGCATGATGGTTGTGCTTATCCAGTCAATAGGAGTTAGGATTTTAAATGGGAACACCGAGTTCTGTTTGAGATCCAAGGAAGATGTGGGACAACAGTAGTGCTAGGAAGAGGGCAAGAAATGGAGTAAAAGATGTAGCAGATGCAAGTAATTGCTTACAAAGAAGTACTGTAATAATGTTTGAGAGGGAATAAAAAGAATTGGTATAGTGTACAAGTTGTCTGCCATACCCCCTCAGAAAGAACACAGATGATAACTATTAATCTGGTGTGTTTTCCCCCAGGAAGAACAAATACAGACCACTGGAGACCCCAGGGCTCCATCTCTCTCCATGGTAGATTTCCCACCTGGTCTTCAGAAGACCGTCCTCAAGGATCCTATTTTTACAAGGCAAGTGACAGAAGAATGCCTTCCCTGCTGCTGCTGAACAACAGAGTCTTTGAAAGAGTCCTCCCTTTATTATCCATCTCAGCTGCTGCTGTTCACATTACCTAGGAGGGATTTTAATGAGCCCATTTGCATCTATCTCAGCAGTTCTTGTATTCTGGCTCCACCCGCTGGCTCCGTGTTGCCCTCGGGTTTTATATAGCTTACAATTATAGCCCTTTGTATGTTTGCTTGGGAGTAAGGTCCTTTGAATAACAACAGGATTTATTCCTGAATGAGCATGTACAGGATAAGAATGCATACTGTCCATATGACAAGGGTCAGAAACAGGAATTGCTATTACTGAGGATGGGTCTGCATGGTCAACGATAACCTCGGGCCAAGCTAGCTGTAACATTAACCACAACTTTGAACCCCAACATCATGTGGGCGTCTGTTGTTTTGTCGCCCACATTAGTGGGAACCATTCAGATCACAGCATGGAGAGAAGGCTCTGTTTTGTTTTTTTCAATCCTGATACCTGCACTACCTCACACACTGTGTGCTCTTCTTTAGATGCTCTCTAGTATAAGTGAGTCCTCCGGTGATGTCTTCAGCACCAGAGGATTGCTCCCCTGCTACGTCCAGGTTTTGTGGATCCAACACTGGCATGACGGTAGCAGACACAGCTTTTCTTGTGATGTGTTTCCCTCTGTCCACAAATAAAGCGGAAGGGAGTTCTTTCTCAAACAAGAAAATAATGGCATCAGTGGGGAGAGGCACATATGTTCAGGGTCATTAAGTGCCACTGATGTTCAACTGTCTCTTTTAATACAGAGGTGTGAATGTGAAGACGTCACAGTACAAAGAGATGGCTCGGGATATGTAAGCAGATTTGAACAGGAACAAAATGCATTTTGTGCTAAAGAATTTCTGCACTCGAATTGTTTTCGTACTGTTTACCATAGGCTATTGCAAGCGTGCTGGCACCCCGAGCATGGATTCAGAGTTGAGAACCAGCTTGTGCCCCCTAAATCGTTAAAGCCACAGCCCCAGTGCTACAGTTTGACCATGTCTTTGTTTGCTTCAAGCCATAACATCTGCTCCCCATAATTTAAATAAGGAACAGACAGGCCATCAGACATTCAAAAACCTATGAGACCTAAACAAATCCAGCGTATCTATGGGGCTCCAATCCCCTGGTGCAAATATGTTTGAGTTAAAATGAATTTCAACTTGCAGATTAAAAAAAAAAAGGCGAACTGCACACCAAAAAGCCAAATCCGATCAGGAAACACATTTCATTAAGGACAGCTTTGGAAGCCATGCCCTTTCAGCTGTGGAGAGAGAGAGAGAGAGAGAGAGAGAGAGAGAGAGAGAGAGAGAGAGAGAGAGAGAGAGAGAGGGAGAGAGAGAGAGAGAGAGAGGAGAGGGAGGGAGGGAGGGAAGGAGGGAGGGAAAGAGACAGAAGGAACTTAACAAGAGGAAAACAGAGAGCATTTTCTGAGCTTTGCAAATCTATACTGCCGTAAAGGGCAAATGCTACCAAGAGAAAGAAGAATATGCTACTCATAACACTCTCATTAAATGCTAGCATGCCCAGGTTGCTTAAGAAAGCTTAAGAAAAATCAATATAGTCAGAGCTGGTCCTCCAATTCAGCTGGCTATGTAACTTCATACAGCATAAAGGGACTTTTAAGAATACAGTGGCACCTCGCTATATGAAATTAATGCATCTGCCAGTACCCTTTGCAATCCAGAAATTTCATAAACTGGAACCGCATGAGGCGCAATGCATCCTGGAAAAGGAAGTCCTTTGAAAATAAGCGTAAACTGAAGTTTTTCGGAGAAAACTTCGTAAATGGAGGCATTCTTTTCAATGGATTTCCTTTTGTGAAGCGAAAACTACGTAAACTGAGGCATTTGTAAACCGGGGTACAACTGTTAACTGTAACTCCTTGGTTGGTTCCAATCTTACTGATAATTCATTAAACACTTCATTAAGCATAGTCACCTGCCTGCAGTCAGAATTTTTTAAAAAGCAAAATACTGAAAATGTCCCCACTAATAACCCTTGATGGACCTCTGATCTCTGAGAACTAGTGAAATATGGTACATATGATGTGAACAACATGCAAGTAAGGCAGAATTAAGGCAAGGAAAGAGATAGACACTAGTTTTTTTCACAAATCATTGCCCTCCCTTTGGCCATGCCCCTCTTTTGGTCCTTGCTGAGCAGCTGGTTGCCATGGTGACAGAAACTTGCCCTGGCTTCTTCATCTAGTCGTCTGTGGCCACCACACGAGCAGCTCCTACCGGGGCCAGCAGGTGAATATCAGGTGTGGGGGGGGGGGAGATCATGGTGCAGGTCTTGCTCTCTTTTACATCATACGTCCGTGAACAATATGCACTTATGAACCCTAACCCTAACCCTAACCCTGTCCAACTAGATCTTTAGCGTTGGCACAGGGTGGCCATCCCTAGGGAAGCCCAAAACACTGTTACGAGAAGCTGGGCTTTCTCAGTGGCCGCCCCTGCTCTTGGGATCAAATTGCCAATTGACATCTGTTTGGCTCCATCGGTGGCAATGTTTAAGAATTCTTTGAAGACCCGGCTCTACTGTGAGACTTTTGGCAGTGCTGCACGTTGCTCACCACCTACGTGACTCTCAATTATGATCTGTTTGTTCTCTGTGTTATTATGTTTACTTAATATGTGTAAAATGTTATTTTTATTTTATTGCTTTAAATTTGCTTGTACACCTCCTGGAGTTGTTCTTCAAATTAAACTTGATGGTATGTAAATCCAAAAATAAAATAAAATAGAATAAAATAAATGGATTTGATGGAGCAGTGACCCTAAATCTTGTAAACCCACATCTGCTTGGACTACAATTCTGGAAACTCTGGCCACTGACCCTACTTGCTAAGGCTTCTGTAGTCTAAGAACTTGAGCTCCATATTTAAGGATCACCGTGACAAAAGCATTGTTTTTCATGTCACATGCACACACGTTTTCTTTCTTCTTCTGTCAAAGGTAAAAGGAAGGGTTTGAATAATTACAGCAACCTGCAAAACTGGTACATTTACATGAGTGCATACTACAGTACTGCTATGCTCAGTTGCCTGGGAAAGGCTTGCTTATCCCCCAACTGAGAAAATGAGCTGTCAGTTGCCAAGTTACTTACTCAAATATCACCACCGCTATGAGCTACAAGCCTCAGGCAACCTCCTTTCTCTATGCATATCTTTTTCCAGAGAGATAATCAAAATACTGGCTTACCTTACACAGCCCATGTAAGGGTTACTGAAATAATGTACAAAGCCACCTTAGTAACTCTTAGTACAGTAATTATATTTAAGTTTTCTCAGTTACTATTATTATTATTATCATCATCCACTGGCAGCACAATGTAACTAGTGTAAATGTAATGCTACCATGTTTCAAAATACTACAGAAAGCTTTCCAACACTGATTAGAGAAATACATACTGACAAAAAGATGGTGAATTGGATGTCACCACTGTCACCACTGTCAAGAATCTGTCTGCCTTCCGGGCTATTCTGATGGAATTCCCTACTCAAACCTCTCCCAGGTTAGGAACAAAAAACAAAAACAAAACAATGATCTTCAGTCTCTCTCCCCCCCTCCTTTTCCCTTGGTATAACCAAGTTAATTTGAAAAGGTGCTGTGTGCTTCAGGTGGAAAGCAACAAATGAAAAAGAAATGATGCTTGCTTGGAGTTACAGGGAGAGGAAAAATGTTGGCAGACTCAAGAGAATGATTATATCTCAACCCACTCAGCTGCCGTTGTAGCTCTTTCTATAAAACAAGGTGGAAGAATCGCTGTCATGGGACTAAACCCTAGCTTGACAACTGATATGGGGAGGAATTAAAAGCAGCAGACTGGGTGGCAGGCATATCTAACTATGAGAAACAAAGCCCTGACATCCTGTCCGATGAAACCCCCCACTGAAATGAACAGAGATGAGCACAATCATAGTGTTGCCCTGCTCTTGTGTGAATTAATAAGGGCTTTTGCAGGTGTATTTCCAGCAGAAACTACCAAAACACCAGGAAATCATGGCGCTGATGGATTTAGAAGAGAATGAGGAGTTAAAACTAGACACCTTCCCCAAGATCCCCCAGCTAGGAGAGCTAGTGCCACCACATGTCAAGTGCTATCTACCGTCAGTTTCAGGAAGTGCTGCTTTTCTCACTCATACATGACAGACTGAATATGTGACAGACTGCAGCTGCTGGATTTTGATCTTCCACTTCAGTCATTCACTTAGATGTGAAGAGCTCTGCCTTCCTGGGCATTTGATCTACATATCTAGACTATCCACATGTTAACCCCAGATGGCTACAATCCAACCACCTGACACATTCTGCTGGTAAGCACTGAGTGGTTTTCCTGACCTATTGCTCAAGCCACACACGGATAACCTAGAAAATGTTCTGTACACAGGATGCATGAACTAGTCACCTAAAAGGGCAAAAACAGTCTGAGAGGTAAATTGCAGATGTCCTCGCCTATCCCAGTTCAAAATGACAGCTAACGTTACCACAAGATCTTTTAAGTCATGACATCCATTATTCATAGATCTTTATATCATGATGATTGAAATTGCTGAGGGGTGGCATGGTATACACAACATAAATGGCATCCGTCGCCATTATAATGTTGATTGTGCTAATATAAATGTTATGCAAATTACATTCATTATACAGAAATTAAATCATACAAATTAGCCGCAGCTCTCTCTAGAGCAAGACATTTCCATTGTGGGTTTCAGGGATCAACACGTTTGACTCTCCCACCTGAAAAAAGGGTGGTTGGAAGGAAGGGGTTTGTTTACAATTAGATTAGTTTTACATATAACCTTTCACACAGAATCTAAATTCAATTGCTCAAAGAAAAGATAAAAAAAAGTTAACACGATAAATGAAATCTTGGGAAGTGATTCATCAGTGTTTGTCAATAAACTGTTGATATTGCTGGGTTACCTCAAGTGGAAGCTATTTTTTAACAAAAGAAAGTTACACAAATGAAACAAGTATAAACACAGTTCCATGTCAAACCATGCATTGTTTCTGGCTTATGAAAAATGCACTATGTACAACAAGAAGTACTGCCAAGTTTTATTTTTTATGGCAATTTGAGCAAATAACTCTTTTTTCTTTGTATCTTTCTTCAGTGATTCCACAATCTGAAACAATACATAAATATTCTACAATGAATCTTCAAAATATTCAGTGTAGCTGGACAACCCTGTAAACAGATCATGTTCCCACTTCATGACAAACCAAAGTATGGTTTTGTTGAAATCTAGCTTGTGGTGTAGAAACCTGTTTCAAATGAAAAGTCATATTCTGTTAACCAACCACAAACCATAACCTAAAGCCACAAGTCATTATTGGCTTCCAAATGCCAACTTGTTAAGCTATGACTTGCTGTGACATCCAAACCTATAACCATAGCTAGTTCCTGGCTAATTCCCCCAGTTGTCATTCCTGAAACAGAGACTACTAGGCACAGTTTCTTTGGCTATCTACAGTTTGAACTGTGATTTAATCAACAAACCAGTTAGTAAAAATATGATTTACTGCGATATGCAAATATGACACTAGAATACCAAAATCCACAGGAGACAGGAGGATTCTCTGTAGGATCATGGCTCAAGTTCCACTCACATCGGTCTTGTGCAGTGCAAACTTCCAAGTTAATTCAGCACCCGAGGACCAGTCTATGAATCAGAAATTTCAGTTTTCAAGAAGAAATTTTGAATGAAAATGCCTACACACCTGTTTTTTTCTTTAATATCACAGAGCACACTGAAGAGAGCAGGTTTCATTCGGTGGCAATTCAAGGCATGTTTCCTAAAAGAGAGAGAGAGAGAGAGAGAGAGAGAGAAGGGAGAACAGGATGAAACTCAAAAGAGCAGCATGGATAGGAAACAGAAAAGGAGTGCATGAAGAGGCCAGAAGCCTGTTCAGCATTTGCAGACGTGCAGAGCTCTAACTGCAGAAGCTGCTGCAGGAATCTGACAAAATGTAGTTGCAAACAACCAGCCACACAACTAGCACCTCATCAGACTGCCATGGCAGCTTCCACAGTTGGGAGATCCGCACACATAAATATTCAAACAGAAGCTGGCCAGGAACTAGCAACACAGTATATCCAGTACAAAAGCCCCAGTCTGCATTACACGGAAGACTGTTCTGCATGTTTCATTTACAGCCTGAAATACGCTATTGTCTCCACCAGCTAAGTACCAAGGAAGTTAATACTTGCATAATTATACAGATGCTTGTATATTTTAAGAGCATATGGGAAGCCTCAAGGCTGCATTATGCATTAGCATTCTCGTGCTTCCTTTAACAAAGCAGTATGCTTCGAAATGAGGGACACCATGAGAAACCACAAAAGGAATATTTAAGCATCTTGCTGCTTAACTCTGTACCAGCAACACTGCGGAACTGTCAAAATTCCAATATATTATTCACTCACAAAGCAGAGTGAAAGATACCTCTACCAATCCTAAAGACAAATGTTAACAAGTGATATACAGCTGATTAAGGTCTTCACAATGTCTCCAATTTATGGATGTCAAATTCAATGGGCTAGAGGGGCAAGCTTTTCATTCAGAGGGTGCCCAAGGGCTTTGCTATTAGTTTTTCACTAATAAATGTCACTTCCACTTGATTCCAAACTCCCTGAATCCATTTTATTTCAATGCACCAGTAAAACAAGTATGTTCGAAGACATTTCTGCAGCAACTTATCTGTTTTTAAACACTCATAATTTGAGCCTCATCATAGTTTGAAAGTGAAGACAGCTGAGTCCTGTGCATATAACATGTTGTGTTCTGGAAACTCCAGGGCTGATAAACACAGGCAACTGCTTCGTACTGAGTCAGACCTCTGAGCTATTTAACCCAGAACCAGCACTTCTTAAAACAGAGATCCAGGAAGGCCCCATCATGCCAGACTCATGAGAGATCACAATAATAACAGAATACTGAAACTCGGCTCAAGACATTCACTGTGGCTTCCAAAGTTTGGTAGATGTGCTGCATTAAGAGAAAAATATTTACAGCACATTTTAAAGAAAGTGGGAAACAGAAGTAACTCAGAGAAACTGAGTTTTGTATTGAAAACATCCGATTTAGATTTAATAAATAGAGTTGCAATATTTGCTTTTAAAGCCGCTATATACAGAGCTGAGGGGCGTGATGGCTCAGCGGGCTACCGTGCTGAAACTGTGAGCTGCAAAGTCAGCAGCTCAGCGGTTTAAATCCCGGGTGCCACGCAGCGGAGTGAGTTCCCCCTGTTATACCCCAGCTCCTGCCAACCTAGCTGTTCGAAAGCATGTAAATGCAGGTAGATAAATGCAAGTACCGTCGTAAAAAACAGGAAGGTAAACAGTGTTCCGTGCACAGAAATGCTTTCGGCCAAGCCGGCCACGTGGCCACGGACTTGCACAACACTCGCTCTTTGGGTTAGAAACAGAAATGAGTGTCACCCCTAGAATTGGATACGAGTAGCACGCAGGTGTAGAGGGAACCTTTACCTTCAAATACAGAGCTGAGTACTTGGATAATATAGGTGTACAATGCCATAAAGTTTCAGAGGTATGAAGACAGTCTCATAGAATATAATTTAAATGTTATGCAAAAGTTTTAAAATTCTACAGTTTTACTGCTGTATATAGGGGATTTTAGTCAGATTGTTTAAGTAAATACATATTATATTTTATGCTGTATTTTAAAGTATTAATGTTAGTATTGTTTTTATTGTATAAATATGGATAATTATGACATGATAGTATGTTTGATCTTTTGTAGTGCATTATTTTGCAATGATCTGACGATTATGAAATAAAGATTCTATTCTTGCTATATTAGGAGCTCCTAAAAGGCCTGATAATGGTACTGAGTCCAATATTCGATACCCAAGCTCTTGCTCACATACGATAAACAAACAAACAAACAAACAAACAAACCAGACCATCCCACTGCTCAGAAAACAGTCAGCTACAACCACAAATTCCCAGCTAATTATATCCTACCTAGATGAATCCATTTTAATAAGGTACTCATTGCTATTTGACGATTCTCAAAAGTAGCTTAAATTATTAAAACATTTTAGGCAGTGAAACAATAAAACACATAATAATTAATATGAACAAGACTATTACTTAAAAATTGTGAAATTGACAAGCTGCCCTCCATAGCATCCTAGAAACCAGAAACAATAAACAGAAGAAATTAAAATGTTTTAGATTTTTTTTAAAAAGGCTTAATCTTGAGCAACAAACAACAACAAACAAACAGTGGTATTTACTAAATCTGGCTAGAGAGAATAAGGATGCTTAAATGGCCCACTACCTAAAAGACCTTAGGGCAGGCATGTCCAAACTTCAGCCCTCCTGATGTTTTGGACCACAACTCCCATAATTCCAAGCCTGTATTGCCAGTGACAAAGGAATGTGGGAGTTGTGGTTCAAAACATCTGGAGGGCTGAAGTTTGGACATGCCTGCCTTAGAGGTTCATCTAAAGCAGTGGGTCTCAACCTGTGGGTCCCCAGATGTTCCTGGACTGCAATTCCCAGAAATCTTCATCACTAGCTGAGCTGGCCAGGATTTCTAGGAGTTGCAGTCCAGGAACATTTGAGGACCCACATGTTGAGAAGAACTGATCTAAAGCATTGTCATACTAATAAAAGCTTCATACTACTACCTATTCTACTAAACTTACATGTTTTGCCCTTTTTCCTTAAAAGCTCCTTGGCCAGATTAAGGCTTTTGTTTGAAGCACACAACTAATATCTTCTAGCTTTCTTCAACTATGTCAAAAACTAGAACATATTGTTCCAATAACTTCCATAATAATTACAGCTGGCCTTTTGGTTATATATAAACATGCTTCATAGATTTTGGGTGGGCTTTTGGGTGAAGGCTAACCATCCCAATATATACAGTAAACAACCTCCTACCACATTAACAATGGCTTTCTACATCAAGTACATCAGTGGGCAAGGTATCAATGCAAGTACTGCTGTGCTTCCTAATACAAAAGCAATCTAACATATAAAATAAACAAAATGTAAAAATGCTTCAAAAACATGACAAATCTACACAAGGCATTTTCTATCACAGTAGGAAACCCAAGGAAACAGACATTAATATTATGATTCTTTCTCCATAGATCCATCTCCATGCCACAGAAACCCAAGGACAACAACACAACCAAGACAGCTGTTGAATGATATTCTAGTCTTTGCTGGTAATGAAAAAGAGTGCAGTTACATTGCTAAAATTCAGCCTGTCTGAAAGTCAGATATGCCCATTCTTGCCTGGAAAAAAATGCTTTGCCAAGCATTTCACTCCACCTGGTACCTAAAAACTTCACTGTCAGGTTGAAGCATCAAACTTTTTGGGTCAACTCCAAGCCCAGCAGCCAAGACATTCATTTCCTTGGTCCATACGAGTCCTCAGAGAAGCTGCAAGTGCTCCATTTACATGGGCAACAAATACAGTGGTGACTCTACTTATGAGCAGCTCGACTTAAGAGTGAAAAACTGTTGGCATTTTAACTTCTGTCTTACAAATTTTAGATGTGGAGTCTGCTCTACTTACAATCTCTTTTTATTTTTTTATTTTTTAGATAAGTTGAACAACTCTTAAACAGAGCAGTCCTAAGAGGATGCATTCAGAACGGATTAAACTTGTAAGAGGTACCACTGTATATATGCTGCGATCAATAACTCATTCTCATGGTCAGTGCTTAAACCAGGAATGGGGAACTTTCAGATATCCAGATGTTTTGAACCACAACTCCCAAAGTCCTTTATCATTGGCAATATGGGCTCAGAATTCTGGGAGTTGCAGTCCAAAACGTCTTGAGGGCCAAAGTTTCCTCACCACTGGCCTAGACCAGGCCTGCCCAAAATGTCGACCATGGGCGACCAGTCGCCCGCGGTGCCTTCAGGGATCGCCCACGAGGTCCCTGTGTTGGGGGGCAATCCTCCCATGGTGGCGGTGGCGGGCACAGGCTGGCCTACTGGGCCCGTTTGGGTTTTCCAGTTGTGTGCGTAGTGGCCGCAGGCCGGCTTGCTGGGCCCGCTTGCCAGAGACACCAAATGGGCCCAGCAAGCTGGCCTGGGCCCACCACCATGGCCACTGCATATGCCGCTGGAGCCACCGCCCCCGCCACCCTTGCCCCTTCTGGTGTACCACCACTGTTGCCATCGTCACACTGTAATCCACACCCCACCAATGCCCCGCTCCCGCTGCCCTTGCCGTCCTCGCCCCCCGCCGCCGCTGAAGACTCCTGACCCTGCCGCCCCCCCCCAATTCCATCGCCCCCTTGCCACCCTTGGCCCCACCCCTGCCGCCCCCACCACCGCTTCGCCGCCATACCCGCCCCCAATGATGACCCTGGCCCCACCAACAACCCCCCCACCCCCTACCGCAGCCCTCACTGCTGCTCCACTGCCATCCCTGCCCCCGCCGCCGATGACCCTGACCCCACCGCCGCCCCATCACCCTTGCCGCCCTCGCCCCCCGCCACTGCCAACAATAACCCCACCCCCTGCCACCTCTCCCTCCCCCATTGCCCTCACTGCTGCTCCGCCGCCATGCCCGCTCCCGCAGATGACCCTGACCCTGCCGCCGCCCCGCCGCCCTTGCTGCCCATGTTCCCCCACCGCCAACAACGACCCCTGTCCCCTCTCCCGCCCCCATAGCCCTCACCACCGCCATCCCTGCCTCCCCCCACCGCCGGCGATGACCCTGACTGCGCTCCCGCCCCATCACCCTTGCTGCCCTCACTCGGCCGCTGCCGACAATTACCCCCGTCCCCTGCAACCACCGCCGCCGCCCCCCGCCACCACCACTGACATCGTTGACCGCATGGGGCCTTCAGAAGGGGCAGGTAGGCCACGGGCTGTCCAAAGTTGGACAGCACCTGCCTAGACCATACAATATATTATTCTAGAGTCATTCTGTTTTGATATGCTAAAAACAGACAAGCAGATGTAGTGATCATCAAACTTATATTATGGAACATCTTTACCTACTTGCCTTTCATGCAATATTGAGTGTCTACCTTGGCCTAGAGAACCAATGAATGTCACAAAGGAGAATCTAGCACATGGAACATACTGTTTAAGTCCATGAAACTTAAATGCTGCCTTGTATGACACACAAGTGTGCCCTTGAGCGTACATAATGTTCTCCTACAATTTAGCATTGCAGGGGATTATCCCTAGTGTTTGGCAAGGTGTGTTTCAAAGAAATGTCATCTGGAAGTTGAGTCACGGCAACTGGACTTCTTTTCTTGAGAGACTGAAACGTTTCACTGCTCATCCAAGCAATTTCGTCAGTCTGAGAAAGGTTAGTGTCAAGTCCTCCATTTTATAGTTCACCTTGATTTCACACACCCCTGGTCTGAATAGGCTCATAAGTTGGACAATGGCCTGAATAGGCTTGTTAGGTCGACAATAGCAACAAAGCAGTGTCCCAACTCAGAAGAACAAGGGATCCACTTGAGACCCAGAGGCAATGGAAGAACCTGGTCATTCCTTACATGGATGGGGTGTCTGAAAAGCTTTAAAGGGTTTTTGGCAAACACCACATCCCAGTTTACTTTAAAACCCACAAACACACTAAGGCAGAGATTTGTTCATCCAAAGAACCCGGCACCAAAACACAAGAGGAGCAATATAGTATATACGGTCCAATGCAGTGAGGAGCGTGCAGACTTCTACATTGGAGAAACTAAACAGCCCATTAAACAGAAGGATGGCCCAACATAAGAGGGGCAACAGGTCAGGACCAGAATCTACAGTGTAATTTCATTTGACGTACAAAGGGCACTCATTCAAATATGAGGATGTACACATATTAGACAAAGAAGATAGGTGGTTTGAGAAAGGGGTCAGGGAAGCCACTCAGGTGTGTATTGAAAACCCCTCTCTCAACAGAGGTGGGGGAGTCAGACACAATCTGTCTGCTACTTATCAAGCGTCCCTTTCATCAATCCCCAGACAAATTAGAAGCACTTCACATCTCCATCAGCAAGTCCATAGCTAATAACTTACACTTAATGGGTGTTGGGAAAGGTTACATAGGTGGGACTTTCATGCACCCTAGGCCATTATCCACCTAATAAGCCTATTCAGGCAATTGTCCACCCAATGAGTCTATCCAGGCCATTGTCCAACTTATGACCCTATTCAGACCAGGGGAATGTGAAATCAGGGTGAACTATAAAATGGAGGACTCCCCCACCCCTCTGGGGCCATGCAGGTGCGGACGCAGCATTTTGCTTTTCCCCTCAGTCGTCGCATGGCAGGGGCCAGCAATTCACATGGGCTTCCTTCCTCCTTTCCAACCCCCCATGCACCCTTTTCTTTCCTTCATCCGTGTGACGCCTCCAGCCATTTTAATGCCCCCCTCCGTCCAACACTCGACTCCTCTCTCCCAAGACTTAAGATAGAAGCCAGCCTCGGTGAGGCGTGGCGGGATGCAGGCTGTGCAGGGAGGCCACCTCTGGGTCAATCAGAAGGGGGTGGAACCGGCGCATCCTGGACCTGGCAGGGACGATCAGGTGGGGGTGGCGTGGATGAAGCGTGTCGCCATTGGTATCCCCCCCCCCAATCAGAGCTCTGTGCAGCGGGCCGCCACGATGCTCTGAGGCCCAGGTACCCACTGTTAGGAGAGATGGGGATGAAGATTTTCCCGTTTCCCCTGTTCCCAGTGAAGTTCTGCACCGTGACAGAGTGGACCAGGGCCCGCTGCCAAGGTAAAAGAGGTTAGGGGAGCAGGCCCCACGGTGGTGCAGGAATGAGGCAGGCTGAAGGTGGGAGTGCGGGTGCTGAGGGCCCTTCTATAGGAATAATGGGGATTGTGGCCACAGCCTCCCTCCCCTTTCCCTTGGCCAAACCCAGCGTGGTTGCTTTGATCTCTTTTGCAGAGATCGAAGCAACCAAGAAAAAGGATGAGGTGGCGATGGGCAGCAAACACTGCTCTCTGCTCCGCCCTGACAGCTGACTTTGACAGGTTCAACCTATCAAAGTCAGCTGTAGTGAGGACAGAGCAGCGCTGTAAGTGGAACTGCTCATAAACAGAGGGCAGACACTGTATTGTCTGCCCCACAACGGTGTCTGAGGGACAGTGAACCGGCCGCCTATTTAAAAAGTTTGAGGACCCCTGTCTTATAGCTTTAATGATGTCTTTTAATTAAGATGTCCCTCAATTCCCTGTTCTCAAACTTGAATATGTCTTAATTATACTGGACTGTATATTGTCCCTCATTATTGTAAGCCTCCTTGAGTCCTTTTCCAAGGAGAAAGGCAGGGTAAAAATACTCTAAATAAAAATAAATAAATTGTCACAGAGTTCCGCAGGGCTCAATACTGTCTCCTATGCTGTTTAACACCTACATGGAACTGCTGGGAGAGGTCATCAGGAGGTTTGGGCTGAGGTGTCAGCAATATGCTGACAATACTCAGCTCTACCTCTCATTTTCCACCAATCCAGGTGAGGTTGTTTCTGTGCTGAACTCGTGTCTAGACTGGATTATGGACTGGATGAGGGTTAATAAACTGAAACTCAATCCAGACAAGACAGAAGTGCTGATAGTGGGTGCTCTGCCAGGCAGGTTAGAGGGCCATCACCCTGTCCTGGATGGGGTTGCACTCCCGGCCTAAGGGATAGGGTCCACAGTTTGGGGTGCTCCTAACTCAAGAGGCCCAGGTGGATTCGGTAGCCGGGGTGCCTTTCTTCAGCTGTGGAAAATATACCAGCTGCAGCCCTACATGGATGGGCGGAGCCCAAAACAGCTACACATGCACTGGTAACATCCTGAATTGATTACTCAATGCACTTTATGTAGGGGAGCCTTTTGAAGATGGTCCAGTGATTGCAACTGGTTCAAAATTGTGTGGTGTGGCTGGTTAGTGGACGGGCCGCCAGGGACCAGATCACACTGATTCTGCATAACCTGCATTGGTTACCAGTAGTTGCCCAAGCCCAATTCAAAGTGCTTGTGTTGACATATAAAGCCCTAAAGAGCTTAGGACCTAGATTCCTGAAGGACCGCCTCCTTCCATATGAACCTACCTGGCAATTAAGATCTAGCCAGGGAGCCCTCCTGAAAGAGCCATCCCCCAAGGAGGTGAAAGGGATGGCTTGTGGGTTTAGGGCATTTTTTGTCAATTGGTCCCAGGCTATGGAATGCCCTCCCAAGTGAGATCCACCTGGCGCCAACATTGATGACATTTTGGTGCCAAGCAAAAACCCGCCTGTTCCAGAAGTTTTTTAACTGCTATAACATAGATTGTGGGTCCTGAGGGCAATTTTTAGTGGATTGTATTTGTATTTCAATGTTTTTATCATTTTAATTGCTTATTGTTATTTTAATGTTTAATTGTTTTAATTGTTTCTTGACTGTGAGCTGCCCAGAGACCTTAGGGTAATAGCCGGCATATAAGTTGGATGGATGGATGGATGGATGGATGGATGGATAGATAGATAGATAGATAGATAGATAGATAGATAGATAGATAGATAGATAGATAGATAGATAGATAGATAGATAGATAGATAGATAGATAATAAAGTACAGATATAAAAGAAATACAGATTACATGCAAACATGCATATAGTATATGAAACCTAGCAGTCCTTTGTATAAACCATTGATAAAGGTTACAACCGATAGGGAAGCAACAAAGCTACTCTGTACCATGGCCCCATCCATGTTTAAATCACCTCTTCCAACTCCCTTCAATTAAGTTTGAAATCTGTACCCAAGAAAACTTAGTTTCCAAGTGTGGAATTTCATAAAGGGCCACTGGGCAAATATGATATACATTTTGAATACAACATGCAGCTTGGCCCTGCTAACATGATAAAATATGCTCTATACATTTCATTTTGGATACAAGAAGAGGTGATGAATTTAGATATGGTCAGACTTCTGGCAGTACTGTATAACAGTACTTAGCTGTTACATTTTCCTTTAAAATGCAATGGACTATAGCTCTACTACACTAGAACCTGACAAGATGCATAAAAAGTAATCAGGCTGCTTCAACCATAGTCAATCCACAGCATTACACCAAGGGCCATGTCATGGAAAGCTAACTACATCTTACACACAGTACGAATTCCAGATGGCAGGACAAGTATGTCCTCGTACTAGGGATAGGACTTCCATCAGGAAATGAATGAAAAACACAACAAAAGAAACTTGTTGTTGTTTTCTGAGGCTTTCAGAAGTTTCCAAAAGACTGCCTTTTAGAAACTTTGTCTAACTAATGAGGGATGCGATTTTATTTCCCTATCATTTTCCCTCCTCTCACTGCTTCTTCCTTTCACGCAGTGTCTGTGGAATCTCATAGGAACGGTTCAATCAAAAAAAGCACTGGGAGGGCTGCTTTCAGCAGACAGTTAAGAACATAAGGGCTTGGAGTGGTTGGGAGCTTGGGCCCTCTCCACCCCTCACTGCTCAGCTTGGGGGTCTTGCTTTGCCACCTGGAAAGAGACTGAGCACAGCCTGGCTGAGTTGAAGGAGGAAAAGATACAACCGTGATGGCAGCAGTGGCTATGCCATTTTAAAATGAGGGACATTCCCATATCAGTACAGGTATGCGGTGTGCCCTGGAAAGCTTTTGTGGGGATGAAAAGCTCCATTGGCATGGGCTCAGAAAAAACAGAGCCGTTTTTGGACTCCCCGCTCACTCGGATACACTTAAGATTTGACTCCATCCACTTTTGAGGCTGTGATGGTGTACTTTCAGGGAATAGTTTTTAAAGGTTCTTTCAGAGTCTTTTGCTATTGGTTAGCTGTACTGTTGCCTACTTTCAGAGGAGGCGGGTTTTTTTCTGTTGCCTTGCCTCTGACATTATTTTTGGAGTGTTTTTTTAAAAGGGCTTTAGGACTATTAAGCCAGAAAGAACTGGGGACGGAGGAGGGAAAGAGAGAGAGAGATGAAAAAACCAAAAAGAGGCACACCCTTTTTGGTCAAATGAAAAGGACCAGTACACAAATGAAACACCTCCCCAAATAAAAGAAAAACCTCCAAAGAAGGTGACTCCATCACCCTCCATGGCAGCATATTCCACTGCCGAACAGTTCTAACTGTAATGAAGTTCTTCCTAATGTTTAAATTGAATCTCTTTTCCTGTAGTTTGAGACCACTGCCCCACATCCTAAGCCATGGAAAAAAACAAACCTGTTCCCTCTTCAATATGACATCCTTTCAAAAATTTAAACATAGCTGTCATATCCCTGCTCAGCCTTCTTTTTGTAAGGCTAAACATTCCCAGCTCCCTAAGCTGCTCCTCATAAGACATTTCTTCCAGACCCTCAATCATCTTGGTCGCCCTCCTCTGGACCCATTCAAGATTGTCAACATCCTTTTTAAACTGAGGTGCAGAGAATTGGACACAGTATTCCACATGGGGTTTGACCTGTGGTAATTTAGTATGTTAGTGACAAAAAGTTAGCATAATAAGAACCTTTGTGATGTACTGTATTAAATTACTAAGAGCAGAACACCTTTTATGCAGGAAATCCTTTAAAATATGATATTCCAACTCATACAAAGGTTGAAGACAAACCATCCAGTGCCACCACACAAGTTCAAGCATAGAGTATAATCACATACTAAAAAAAATCCTGCTCTGTATTAATGGGCTACAGATGCTTTTTTAAAACATAGATTCTTTCCTTCCTAGAAATACAGTGCTACCATTCAAGGAAGACAGATAATGCCTGGTGTTCACCAGCATGCTGTATTTTAATGGACAGAAAGGAAAGCGTTGAGGAAGGAGATAGCCAGAGAGCATTCTAGCATATAACCCTCCATTTGCAAACTGCAACATTCGAAATATACACTAATGCAAGTGAATGTTTTCATTTTCCTATAAGCTGGCCCTCAGACTCTGCAGAAGAGAACATATCCCACTATTTCAGTATCTGAAACCACAAAACAAAGAGAAAACTCCTCATAATTATCCCCAACATTTCAAACAATTCAAACATTTCTATGAAACCTCCTCATCAGCCAATACAGCTAATACTTTAAAATAAACCATCAAAGTAACAGATTTCAAAAGTGGAAGCACCTTTGCCAACATAGTGCTCTTTCATTGAATGGCACTGAATTCCTATTAGGAAACTTCCAAAAGGTACTTGAAGCTGTCACTGAGCTATCACAATTCAATGACAGCTATGAAATTCAAGACTAACTCTTAGGCTCCTGGTATTCTAAGACTTTAATGAATTCTCTCATTACCAAAGTCTCACAGTTGAAAAACAATCACAGAGATAGTTCACTTACTGATGATGGAACAAAAGTAATAAACTGTACAAAAGTACAGTGGTACCCCAACTTAAGAGCAGCTCAACTTAAGAGCGTAAAACTGTTGGCATTTTAACGGCCGCCTTACAAATTTTAGATATGGTCTGCTCGACTTACAATTTTTTCCATTTTTTTTTATTTTGTAACTTATTTTTTCAATTTTTTAGATAGGTACCCTGACTTAAGAGTAGTTCGACTTAAGAGCATGCATTTGGAATGGGTTAAATTTGTAAGTCGAGGTACCACTGTACATGGAACACATAAATGCCACTTGCAGATGATCTACAAAGGTTGATTAACAAGTAATGACTCAATTTCCAAAGTGTCATACTCATTGACTTCTTGGTAGAGGTACTGTAACCAGGATAAACTCTCAATACTACATGTTGGAGAAGCTCCATGCATGGTTGTGCCACATCCGGAAGGATTTGGACCCTATTCTGCAGCACGACAACACCCACCCTCACACAAGTCACAAAACAGGAGAGGCACTGCAGCACCTGCAGTTCAGGGAGGTTCTACAGCACCCACCATACTGCCCTGACATTGCACCTTGTGACTTTCACCTCTTCCAAAGATGAAAGAGCACATTAAGGGACATCACTTTCATTCTGACAACAAGATGAAAGCTGCCATTCAATCCTGACGTCAACAACAACCACCAGAATTCTTCCCCAATGGGTTTACCCGACTAGTTACGTGTTGGCACAATTGTGTGGAAGGGGACGGAGACTATGTTGAAAAGTGAATAGTGCATTACATAGAGGACATAGGTAGCTGTCAGGGACAAAAAGAATTTTGAAAATAGGTTAACAAATAAAAAAAAGTTACAGCCATGGAAGCATTACTTTTCAATCAAGCCTCATGGAAGTTGTACTAGAATTCACAACACAGCCTTGAGACTGTTTCTGAGACTAGGTGCTGGCACCCTATCACAGGCGGAAAGAGCTACACAGGCTGCTAGTTCATTTCCAGGCACAACTCCCAGTGCTTGTGGCTACCTCTGAAACAGGTGTTAGGGCATGCCTTGCTTCAGATGTGGTTAGGCTTCATGAACTGTCACTCCTGGTAAAGCTGGCTGTGAAGCTGAAATACAACACATTGTGGGTCACAGGTTCCCCTCTCATGCTTTAAAATTATTCATTGTCTGGGACCATGGAAACTAAAACAAAAAAAACAATCTCAACATGAATCTTGAGCTCCCTGAGGACTGTGGTACAGGCATTGGTCATGTCGAGGCTGGATTATTGCAACGCTCTCTACATGGGACTCCCCTTGAGCCTTGTTCGGAGACTGCAGCGGGTCCAGAATGCGGCGGCCAGGCTGGTGGTTGGTGCGCGTCGTTTCGAACGCATCACTCCCATCCTGGCCCGCCTCCACTGGTTGCCCGTTGCCTCCCGAATAAGGTTCAAGGTGTTGGTTTTGGCTTACAAACCCCTCCATGGCTTGGCCCCTGTCTATCTGGCAGAGCGGCTTCACCGACAATTAGATCGGGCCCGACCCACCCGGTCATCATTGGCCCTCTCACTTCAGACGGTCCCCCCGAGAGAGGCCCGCAAAACAAGTACTCGCGGGCGGGCCTTCTCGGTGGTGGTGCCACCTTTATGGAATAACTTACCCAGCGAGTTGAGGCAGGCTCCATCGCTGGCATCCTTTAGGAAAGGTCTGAAGACCCTCCTCTTTAGGGATGCCTTTGAAAATGACTAGAGGTTTTTTTTCTTTTTTCTTTCTTTTTCTTCTTCTTCTTGACCCATACGCTGTATGTTTGTCCCTGCCGCTGCCACAGTATTTGCCTTTTTGATGATTTTATGTGAACCGCCCTGAGTTCCCGCTCGGGAAGTAGGAACGGTATATAAGTGTGATAAATAAATAAATAAAATAAATAAATCTGGCCATAAAATTGGAGATCATTTACCACTACCCCTGCCATCTACACATTAGGTGAGGCCAGGAAAATAACCGTTTGGTTCATGGTGACCTGTCAGTGAACATTTCTTGGGAATCGGCTACAGAGTCAGAGGTGGGGAGTTCAATTCACGACTGTGCCTCCAGGTTAGACTCAAATAATATAATAGTCTTCGTCTTTTGTTTTGGCTTGTGTCTTTGGATTTTGCCTTGAATCCTTTACAGGAGTTGGGCTTGATGATCCACAGGGTCCCTTCCAGCTCTGTACTTCTAACATAATGATGGTGCTTTTCCCAAAGAAGGCTTGTCTGGTACGAAAGTGAACATCATTTTAGCACTGGAAGAAAACCTTTTTATGTTTTCTCCATCTTTCAGATGTGACATTTTATCCCTGATGATTGCTTTTATGCTGCTCTTTTTATCTGCTGCTTTTAAATTTTATTTCTCTAGTTGTATTGTTGTTTTATCCCTTGCTTCTGTTCCGTAAGCCATCCTGGGGGTGGTGGGGTGGCTTACAATAAGAAAATAAGCAAGAGAAGGCTTGGGGGGCCACTGAGAGTTCCATGATGTTTTAAGGTGTTACAAACTAGTGCGTCCAACGTTTACATTGAGATACATTCATGGAACCACACTTCACAGCAAAAATCAGTCATGCGGCACAGTCCAGCATAACAAACATGGCACAAATTGCCTGCTTCCAGAGAAACTCCACTCCTTGAAGGTGGCACCCTGCTGAACGTGACAGACAGCTGACTGCCGTCTCTTTAGTTCACAAAAAGGCAAAAGGAGAGCTCCACATACACTTTAACTTTATGTACTCTGGGAGAGTAACAAAGAAATCCCTTCCATAGGCAGTGTGATTTTGCATATACTGTACTGTATGCTACAGGGCGGAGACTGCTATGAAACAAGGCACTCACCCACATCCAAATGACAGCAGACAAGCATCCTATTTATTAAAAATGCCGGGGGGGGGTCATACAGGTGACCTACCACTATGCCAGCACAACATAAACAGCTTGCAAGCATCTACTAACGAGGAAGTCTAGGAAGGAGTAAAAACAGATTCCTTCTTTGTTTCAATGTGAAATTACTAAGATTAAGATCAGCTTATACAGCAAACAACTACATTGTGATATTACAGCAAAACACTTGTAGTTAGAAACACTGAAATATTTTAGTTTGCTTGTGATTTTCAATTTAAATATTGAAATACGGTAACAGTCTGGTTCTAACTCTTATAGCATTTGGATCAAAACTTATACACATACAGTATTTGGGCATAAAGTTGTGAACATCAGGTTTATACATCACCACTCTGAATTTTTCCTTGCACAACTAAAAGGAGCAGTAATCCTCCCGTGTGCAAGCCTTGTATAGTCTCAAGTTTCTGCACTACCTGCATTGACAGTGATTTGTGCACAACTGTAACACTACAACTTATGAAGCAAATGTTTTCCCATTTTGCTATGCAGAGCAAACCACAGGCATGTGGTAACTAACACATGAATGCACTGAGAAGAAAGGGAACAAAGAAAACAGTGCAGGAATGTGAAGTCAAGATACTTGAAGATGCAAATTATACTGTAGAATTTAAATTTGGAAATCTTTTTGCAAAAGACGAAAAACAGTATGGTACTTTCTTTTAGAATGCCGTGAAATAGACTGCAATATAACTACATTAGGCTGAGTAAATTATAATTTAATGTGCCTTAGAGTTCTTTTTTCTTTCTTTTTGCAAAAACAAACTGACATACAGGCGGAGCAGTGTTTTACACATAAAGCTACATGTATGCTGGCATTACGCTCATGTTTTCCAGCAAAAGCATCAGCGCAATTCCAAACCTGCTTATTAGAGAATAAGTCCTATGGAAGTTGCTAGCTATTTACTAAATACCAGGTCAGTGAAAGGTAAGACCACAAACATCTGAAGCTTGATCTTGGGTGAATGCATTGATCTGGCCCACATTACAGAGACCTGGCTGGATGAATGTGAGAGTGTTAGTATCTCACAGCTTTCCCTGTACAGCAGCGGGTGAGCTGGGGGTGCAGGTGTTTTGGAGCTGCTGCAGTTCCCTGAGATTCCATCATTAGTCATCAGATGCCATTCTGAATGGGTGGGTTTGACTGCATATACTGTACTTGATAAGTGGTGGCTGGAACCAAACAGGAATTCTGTTGTTGTACCCTCCATCCTCTTTGCTACATGACAATCTCTCATCCTGAGTGAGCCAAGTGGATCTCAGAGGCTGCTGCTGGAGTTCCCAGGCCTGTTGTGCTGATGGATTTCAACATCCATGATGAGGCCCTTTCACAGGGAGTGGTTCTAGTGTTAAGGTCTTCCATAATGACCATGGGTCAGTGTCAAGTGATATCTGGCTCCTATTCATGTTGCAGGCCACACTCAGGGACTGGTTTCCTATACTGGGCTGGATGATCAGTATACACAGGAAAATTATGTACTGTACGGTACTTCCATTGTTATGGACAAATCACTACCTGATGATGTTTACTTACTGGTACCTTCAAAGGAAAAGCAAAGCAAAACCAAGTGTTTTGTTTATATACCACCCCACAGTGCTTCAAACACTCTCTGGGTGGTTTACAATTTATTTATGCAAGCTACACATTCCCGCCCACTCCCCGCAGTGAGCTGGGTACTCATTTTACTGACCTTGGGAGGATGGAAGGCTGAGTCAACTACGAACCAACTACCTGGGATTGAACCCCAGGTTGTGAGCAGAGTTATAGCTGTAGTACAGCAGTTTAATTATTGTGCCACGAGGCTCTTAAAGCTCTCCAAGAATGAAAGCTACTTAAGATGGTTTGCCTCTGCAGACAGAGTGATTCAAATGGAGTGATTCTTCGGGACTTTTCTGTAACTTTCACAAGTGAGCCAACTGAAGCCTTTTCTCAGGAATGGAGGGGAGGGGGCTAAAACAGAGGATATGATTGTTCCTAAGAGTCCCCTCCCATAAGGTGGAGACAAACTATTACCTCAGTTTACTAGCGATCTGGCAATGATAAAATTAAGGAGTATGTGTGTGTTGTGTCATTACAGTTGTGATCGACTCTTTGTGACCCCATGTCCATGGAGTTTTCTTGGCAGGAATACTGGTGTGTGTTGCCAGTTTCTACTCCAGACTCCTACAGCACCTGGTATTCCCTGGTGGTCGCCCATCCGAGTACTAACCAGGGCCGACCCTGCTTAGCTTCTGAAAACAGGCGAGAAAATTAAGGAGAGGTTTGGGTAAATCCAAACAAACAAAAGCTAGGCCTCACAGAAAGATCTACACTCTAGCAATAACAGCAGCAAAGAAATATTTCTTCTCACCATTCTATGTGCAAAGCACAGAACTGTCCAATGGAGCTATTTCAAGCAGTCAAGGGCCTATTTCAAAGTCCCCTACAAAACAGGCAGACCAATTGGTGAAGAATCTACATAACACTTTGCAGATTAAGTTGCCCAGATCCACTCTGACTTCAATATTACAGCTTCTTGTTCCATAATAACGGGCACATTTTAATTATGGGACACAGTTGGGTTTGGTTGATTTGGTGGGTGACCAGCCACAGAAATGAGGAGGGTACAGTATTTTACCATGTATAAGACTATATTTTGTCTAAAATTGTTAGACTAAAAATATGAGTTGTCTTTTAAACAAAAGTAAGCTGAGGATAGCACTAAGTGCTTGTAAAACTATAATTTTTGAATGGAAAAGTGGGGGTCATCTTATACATAGGGGAATCATACAGATGGAAAAATAGGATAGGTCCCTTTACGGTTCTGCTAGACTTCTTGGTAGCTTTCAATATCATCAACCATAGGATCTTTCTGGGCCATCTCTCTGAAATGCAACATGGAGGCAATGTTTTAGAGCGGAGTCAGTAGTAATCCTGAGAATGACAAGCTTGAAATGTGATACTAAGGGGATCCTGTGCATTGGCTTGTGGGGTCTTTCAGAATTCATTTCTGTCCCCCATATTACTAAATATTTACACAAAATGATTGAAAGAGATTGTTCAGCATTTTAAGTTCAATGCCATTACAGTACTATACTAATGACACCTAAGGACCTCTGTCTCAATTCTAGACCAGCATCTGATGTCAATGATGGACTGGATAAGAACGAATAAATTAAAACTTAATTTAGATAGAACAGCAGTGCTCCTCACCAGTCAAAAGGAAGAACAAAGAACAGAGATCCCGCCTGTGTGGGATGAGGTTGCACACTCCTCCAACAATTCAGGTTCACATTTTCAGAATGCTTGTGGATTCACCTCTGAAACTCTATCTCCCAGGTTTGGCAATGCTCAGGAGTGCATTTGCACAGTAAAAACTAGTAAGCTAACTGCATCTGTTCCTAGAGGTGTCTGATCTGGCTATAGCGGTGCATGCCTTAGTGACATTTTGCCAGGATTTGTTTGACTTGTACACCACAGCCATCTAGCCCAAGGGCTACTCTGAGCAGTTTACATGATAAAAAAAAATTACACAGATATACATGCACAGCCAAGGAGCAAGTCAACAAGTGGGGCTTTCCTTCCAGCAATTTAAGGGCCAATGCAATGGCCAGGGAGGGCTGGGGTGACCACTTGGCTGTCCTTGCAGAACTCCATCACCCATAATCCCTTTGTGGATTTGGTGTGTATGTGTGTGCGTGTGTTTTTTTTTAAAGGAACTTCAACCTCCCACCTCCACCCCATCCAACATCCCTCCTAGCAAAGCTTGTGCACTTCCCACCCATGCACAGCGGGGCAGCCACTCTCTCTTTCAGCCCCTCCCACAGAGGGGCTCTGGTGGGACACTCTATCCCTACCCCAACTCAACGGCCGTGCCTCACTCATCCGCAACCAACAGCCCCTCTGCCAGACCTTGCCATTGTTGTAGCTGCCTCTTCCGCCACCTCGAAGCCACCACTGCAGGGGCTCAGCATCACTGAGTTAGAAGTACTGGGGAGAGGGCAACTGGAACTATGATGAAGCCAAGTACTGTACATGGCAGCAACCAACATTCCCTCAGGAGCCACGGTGGAATTGCCTCCTCTGGCTACTTTTTGAAGAATTCTGGAAACTTCAGCTGGCCCAAAATGCAATTTGGGGGGGGGGGCAATTACAAGGAGCATATTCTTCCACTGTGACAACTTCCCAGGCTGCCAGTCTGTTTCTAGGTTCTAAAGCCTTATAAGGCATAGCGTCCAAGCTCTACAAAGAACAGTGTCTCCTTGTATAAAGCCTGTCCCTATTTTAAGATTGTTAGGGGAAAACCTTCTTCTCATTCCTGCATTCACAGTCACATTTGGGGAGGATATCAGCAAGAGCCTTTCCAATAACTGGTCCCTGGCTGGAAAAGCTCTCTCCTTTTAGCCAGGCTTTTAACTAGAGAGCTACACAATTGAATGTTATTGCAGGGCATTGTACATTTTTACTGTTTCTCGTGTATTTGTGTTTAATTTTTTTTTCAATTAGCAGGCTTTTGTTTAATAACGTTACAACTTATTGGCCAGAATCCAAATGAAAAAATTACATCACCATAAATCCATAAATTTCAGCTGCATGCTACCACAAGTGAAGAAGTGAGTGTAAGCACTTAGTCTTATGACTAGTGTGTGACTGCAAGTGCATACCCTGACTTCTTAACTGAGGCAATTAGCTCAGATGTAGTTAAACTAGTGGATGTTGCTAACAGGTTTCTGTTCATTGTGTGTTTACTCACACAAGGCCATAAACCTACTGGCTGGTGGCACAGTATAACTGCAATGGCATAAATCACAGTAGTAAATTGCTGTTAATTAATAAGGTGCCAGTTGTATTTCTCATTCCATATCAGGTCACATGGCAAGTATGGGACAAGGAATACAGATAGCTATTCATTAACTAGTGGCAATGCACCACAGCAAGTTATACCTCTGCACTTACAATGGTATAAACAACCAATGTTTCTGGTGTTTGTTAAAATTCCTTATCAGCTGCTTTGGGTCCTTATACAGGAAGAAATAAATAAGTCAGTAGTATTACTTCTGAGAAAACACAGCACAGGCCTGTGCACAAATGGCACTCACCCATCTACTTGTATGTCTACTTAACATGCTTTTTATATACACATACACACAAACTGGCTCCCTAGTTGAGCCTGGCTCCTCTGCTGCCTGCACAAACCACTACATTTAGGCATTTTTGGAAGTGTCAGCTGGAGTCCAAAACACCTGGATGATCACATGTTTCCCATCCCAGATGAATGTCATGTCATTGAGACTAAGTGTTTTTGTTTCTTTAGGGGCCTCTGGAGTTTTAATGAATCAATCATGTGAATACAGCGGAGTCTTTTCCCTGGGCGTCATCAGCATTGTTACTACCACCAAATTTAATTCAACACAAGGCAGCTGCATTCTTTATGGGGCCATATTTCACTCTGTGTACTTTTGTGCTTTTTTGCAGCAAATATACAAGCCAGAATGTTGGTGTTTATATTGTATTAATCCATGCATTCTATTTAATTATACTCACCAAAAGAATACTACCACATGACATGCGGTATCAAGGCAAAGAGAATTAAACAGAACAATGCTAATTCATATTGCTATGCTGGTTCTATATCGGGCTAGTTACAACCCATAATTAATTTGAGTCCCATGAGAAACACAGGAGAGGATGCTATTCCCCTAAAAGAGGATAAATCTCTTAAACCGCATCTCATTAAATAAAAGCACCTTAGTGCTCATGGACTTGGTAACAATGGCATGGATTAAGCAGGCTGTTCCAGAATAGCACTTCACACAGGATTCTGTAAAGGGACCAGAAACACAGCACACTGATTTTTCCATTTGTGCTTTCTGTTTCTTGTCTCTGGGCAGCTATAGAAGCACAGAATATTGCTTCTGATAAATCTGTCTTCAGCTTGAAATATTAGAGTTCTCTGGGTTAGAGAAAAAAATTACAGAATTTTATAGAATTAATGTTGACAAATTAACTGTGTTAGGATATTTTGCCTCCCTCCAACATTTTCAGACTCTAGCCCAATACTCAAAAGTATTTAGAAGATCCACACCCACACATTAGACTTGTGTAACAGAAAATGGCACTATGCTAAAAATAATGTGAGAAAAATGCTTAGAAGTAATATGCCACAATCCATGACAAAACTGGGTGCATACACAGTACAGTTCTAGTATTTTTTATTTGCAAGTATGTCACACGTCATTCCATGACACTATTTTTCCAGTGCATTTAGGACTGTGTGAAATGTAACTAAACGTGTGCTGGGTTGTAGCCAATGAGTTATAGCCATCTATGTATGATTTGTCTCTATGAATTACTCAAGAAACAAATGTATTACTTCTGTCCTTTTTCTAAATCCTTGTTTCTATACTTATTTTAACTCAACTGTCAGCAAGATCAAGATAAACAATATCAATGCACATATTTAAAACTTTCCAGTAAATACCACCTGAAGAAATTCAGAATGATCATTCCAAGGAAAAATTAAAATATGCTGATAAGCTTATTTTAGCCTACAATGTAAAATACCAAGGGAAACTGCACTGGGAATATCATTTTCTGCACTGATTGCACACATTTATTATTTCTTTCAAAATATTAGGAAACAAAAGATGAACAAAAGATGATATTTTACTCATATTGTCACTGACCTGAGTACTGATTCTCACAAAGCAAACTAAAATGTCCCCTTCTGCACAAATGAATGAGTTTATGTTGTTGCTTTATCCTGCAACTCAAAACGCATGTGTAATGTTTTCCCTTGATTTACTTTAGGTAACTTGGTCTCTTGAGTTTCTAGTTGGGACTATGCTAAGTGACGTGACTCAGTCAGAATATCCCACTTCACCATACTTCAGTGAACCTATTTGTCCAGCTACCTATACTATACCAGTTAAGAATCACCTCCAGGCAACAAGGCAAAGGAAGTATCTTCTCTTTGCTTTCTCACAGTCTCATACACTCCTCTCTAGACCAGGGAGTTTATAAAAATGTTTTCAGGGCCTATAGCCTTTGAAGACTTTTCTGCCAATCTGCAGTACAGTTCAGAAAAATTCTCCCACTTAGCGCACCAATGTAGTTAAGTCCAATGGCTTTTAGCGGAAAAAGAAATAGAATAAAAATAATTTGTCGTCTCTAACAAACCATAGTTCTTTTAGGGGCTACCATCAAACCATAGATCTTTTTCTTTTTTGCACTGTTCTTTCTGCTTGACCAGTACTGTAAACCCAATTAACTGATCAAATGAAGACTGCACATAAAGGGTGAGTAGAAATCCAAAGAAGTATAAATGTTCTCCCTCTGTTTTATTTGCAGCCTTGATGGAGCAAAAAAGAATTATAGATTATATCCTGATTTTAACCTCAATAAATATCTTCTCTGGAAGTCAACTGACTGGGAGCATGGACAAGTTTCTTTAAAGCTCTCTGGAGAAACACCACATAACTTCACTGTGCTGTGCAGCACTTAACACAAGAGTTAGACTAGACAATGCTGAAATCATGTCAATGAAATGAATCAAGTGTGCCAAAATAAAAGGGGAAGACAGCCTTCTAACTTAAAAGATATATGCTCCAGCCTTACACGCAAAGGACTTGCAGCCCCGATTAATAGCTAGAAAAAGTCCTTTTTTTGTTGTTACAGCTTTCTGAGTAGTTACATATGTGATAACTCCACATCCATTATGTCTACAGTATCTTTAAATGCCACACAACTGAGAAGCCACAAGTGATGCAATATCTTATCCCGCAGGATAGGAAAAATGATACCACAATAAGAATGAATCAGATCCTCAACAAGATATGCCGCAAGCAAGAAAGGGCCAAGGGCTTTATCACCTGATCACAAGATACAGTATAACGATAACAATTTTATCATTTTTATCCTGAAATTAGAATCCAAATCTCAGGTTTGTATGTACTTGCACCAAATCCCTGCTTCTGGTAGAACTGCCCTTGCTCCCTGTATCAGTCCACCGTCAGCCCCTGCTGTAAAATGTCATGTATGGAACCCTAACCACCAAATGTACATACCATAATGGTGCTGTTTAAACTACAAAGGCATCTATAATAAGCACTATCAAAGTCTCCCATACACAAACCAGAACACAGCATTTTATTAATTCCATCTGCCATTTCATGCAACTGCCTATCTTAAGGTACAACTCCACCTTAAATAAATTATATACAAGTTATTTTTTCCTACTCTTCCACCCATTTTACATAATCCTGTCTAGTTCAGATCTTGCTTATGAAACTAATTTATGGTCCCTATTGATCTAGACCTTGAGAAACTGATAACACCCTGGGGCCTTTGAATTACCTGGCAATCATACAAAGTACCAACTATGGGATCCTTTCTATCAGATCAAAACTAGCCAATATTCAGAGACATAAGACAGACCAGACTCTGTCAGAAGTCCAACTCTTGAGGCCCCTTTTGCGCACTGCATTTCTAGGAGGTCCCTTAAAAAGCCAAGGCATGGAAGGGAACCACCATATATACCCTTTCCACCGCGAGAAGCACACGGCGCCTTTGCCAAAAGGTCAGGAGGACCGGTCGCCCTGGTGGCAGAAATAATCAAGGCTGCCCAGAATAAGGTAATGAAAGGTCTCCGGTACCAGCCCAGCCGCTACTATCTTGGAAACCTCAGATGCTCCCAAACCCTTTTGTCTATCGATGTGCCGCTAGATCTCAAGGCACGCACCAGACCGAAAGTTTCAGATGGGCACCGATGGTGCCCGTTTGGGGCCTAGTCCCAGATGCCTTTAACAACCCCCCCGAACAAAACTGAGAGCGCGACAGCCCTCCCCAGATAAGCCACAACAACAACAACAACACAATCGCCCCCCCCCGCCGCGAAGCTTTCCCCGTGAGTCTCGAGAACCCGCGCCCAAGCCGGGCGGCGCTTCCTTTACCTGGCCTGCGCTTCGTCCAGGCTCTGGTCGGTGATGGCCATGATCTGCTGCAAGATGTCACCCGTGTCCTGGAGCCCCGGGGCGGCCTGGGGAGGGAGCGGGCCTGGCGGGGCGGCTTGCAGGCGGTGAGAGGAGGGATCCCCGGCAGCGGCCCCGGGAGGAGGAGGAGGAGGCTGGAGCCCTGCAAGGAGCCGGGATGCCTCCTCCATGGCGGAGAACGAGGGAGGGAAGGGAGGGGGAAAGGGAAAGGGGTGGGGGTAGGGGGTAGGGGGGAGCCGACTCAAGCGGTGCGGGAGGAGGGGGTGGGGGTGGGGAGTCCTGGGGGGGGCGAGCCCTCCTGTGCTCTCAATCTCTCTCTCTCTCTCTCTCTCTCTCCCGCACACAGGCGCGCGCGCGCGCGCCCTACGCGCAAACGGACACACGCGCCGACTGGCACAGCGAGAGCAGGCCCCGCTGCTCCTCACTCCTCCTGCTGGCTCCGCCCCTCGCCGCCGTCGCGCGACGGGGCTCCGCCCGCGCGCCTCCCCCCCCCTCAGCCGCCGCCTGGCGCCGCGGCCCCTTCTGCCGCCGTCGCCCGCCCCCTTCTGGGACAAAGCCCGTCTCTCGGCGGCTTCGTCTCCTCGGGTAGAGAGGAGGGGCGGGCGCCAGCCCAGGGGGCGGAGCTAACCATCGAATGGTGGGGGGGGGAAGGGTGGAGGTTTCAGCCACCTCACTTCACAGCAACGCACAAAACGCCGGGCGCCGTCTTCTTTGGCGGGGCGCCCGCTTCCTCTTCTCGAGTTATGTTCCCGAGTTATGTTCCCGTCTGAAACCGTGGAGCCCCCCCCCCCCCAAAAAATGTGTGGTTTTGTTTATAAGAGTCGAAAATCTCTTCCCCGCCCCCCCTCCGCCGCCGCCGAGGTTCCTTTCCCCGTCTCGTCAAGCCAAACGTCGTGGCGTCTTATTCTCTGCCTTTCCAATATGAAACTGTCCCCGCGACACCACCACCACCACCAGGTTTCACTGAATTTCAGAGAACCTCTCCTCCCGCCCCCCGCCGGTCTCCTCAGCGGTTGCGGAGAACTCAACGGCTCTCCGTCAGCCGTTGCTTCTCTCTCCGAAGGTTTCCTCGCCGCCGCCAACGGCCGCCGCCAACGGCTGCTCCGCGAGGCGGGCTGAGAGAGCTGTCGTTGGCTCGCGCGGGTTCAGCCGGAACCGCCGCCCCCCGCGCGCGCGCGGACAATGCCGCCCTCATCGTCCCCGGGCCAGACTCTCCCGTTGCCTTCTGGCAAGGAAGCGGCCCTTGACTCCCACTCAGTCACTGCCCCAACGGTCCCCCTCAGACTTCCAATTGCGACTTCAGTACTGTTACTGGCGCCTTTCGAGGGCGGTTCAAGAGTTCATGAAAACGTCGGGGTACATTGGGTTAAAATATGGGCAGGTACTGAAAGAAAGAAAAGAAAGAAAGAGATGACAGGCAGAAGAAAAGGAAATACAAAAGTAGAACAGCTGATACATTTAGGCTACTAGAAAAATAACGAAAAAGTTGCTAATATTTCGAGGGCAAAACGCTCTTCCTCAGAGCTGTACCAACAGGATAAAACATGACAAAAGATGGAGTTGTCAGGAGTTATTGTAAAGTCTTTGGCAAGAAGATGGAAAATATGCTAGGTAGTTGAGGCCCGGAGTTTAGATGTTCTGAGGCTGCATCTGAAGTAAAAGGTGGTGGTTTCTTCTTTTCAAGAAGAAAAGGAAGAGAAGGGGCAAGGGACTAAAGAGATTAAAGCCCCCCCCAAAAGTTGAATAAATTAATGCCTTTCAATAAGGGTATTCTCTTTAGTCACTTGCTGAATTTGAAGTAAATAAAAATGTGAACCAAGAGCTTTCTTTCTTTCTTTCATATAGTGCCCAACTAGTGGCAAGCCACTACTCTAGCTGGCTAACCAAATTTTTATATACAGTACTTATTGCGGTATTTTTAATTTTAAATGTTGTCCCTTGATGAGATCAACCACCTTGGTTTACTCATTGTCTTTTTAATTATGAAAAAAAGGTCTTTTAAAGGAGAAGGGTGGGGTAAAACGTTTTATATAATTAAAATAATAAAATATAAATTAAACCAAGCTACCCTCCCTCAAACAGCAAAGACCAAACCACAAACCCTCAGACAGCTTACAGAATACAGTACAGTCCTTTCTCATAGAAAGGAATACAGTTCCTGTTCTTTAAATTGTGCCCCCACCTCTCCTCTTAAAAAGAATTATCTTTTAGAAAAGCTGCTATAAAGTGTGCTGCTTTTTTAAACATCAGTGGCTTCTTACATTGAAATGTGCTGCAGTGTTTTGAGGAAGCTAATATGCAGATGCTAGCAACTGATGAGCTTTCTGGTTCTTTGCTTCAGCAACAAATCATATTTAAAGATACTTCTTTAAAGCCCACACTAAATTCTGTTACTGATACTTAATACAGCCACCCTGATTTAAATCAAGCCAATAAACATAAATAAAAAGTGGCTAACAGGCTGAAATACAAGTGGCTTGTACTTAGGGTAGGGTACATTCCGTGACCAGTCATAATCACTATCCATGTATGCAGGAATATGATACAATTGTTCTGAACTTTGTTGGCTGCATCAGGTTGGCAACCCTGTTTTTTATGCCAATACTTATTGACCCATCTAGGTTTCCAGCGCCTCAGGTTTCAATGCATTCCAGCCAAATTAAACCTATCTCCTCTATCATAAGCAACTACTTTTGTTTGTTTTATGTTTGTTACTTTCCTGATGCTTTGCCCACCCCACCTTTGCTGCCTTTGGGAGGTATAGTTCAGTCTGTTCTGAGCAAAGTCTTCACTTGACCCCTAGAAGTATATTGATAAAAGCACCCCTTTTGCTAGCTGTAGAACAAGATGATCTACATTTGAAACAGAAGCAGCCCAAGGGGTGATAAAGATAATTTCATATATCTCCTCCCACCTTGAGTAGCAGACTGAAATGCCACCTGAACATTGACAAAAATATATAACCTCCATTAACAGCTGAAGGCAATAGGGGCAATTTCACATAATAAAGGAGAACTATGTGGCACACAAAATTGGGAGAGGTTATTGCCAGACGCCTCAGCAGAAAAAGCCAAAATGCTTCTATAATTGCTCCTCAGCTCTTCTCTCCAGCTTCTTTGTAATATGATTCAAGACTCAAGATGTACTGTACTTATGAAGGACATGTTGGTATTCCTGCCAATTCAAAGATAACTGCCTGGGAATCATAGTAGATGTTATTTTGCTTGGGGCTTAGGCTGGGGGTGGCTCAAGTATATGGTCGGCAGCAAGCAAGGTAGGGCAGGGCAAAGAATTCAGTGCCATAAAAGAGCAGCCAATAGCAAAGTCAAGATGGTTCAAATACTGTGCTTTCTAAGCTTCATTAACTGTGACACAGAAAATGAGTAGACAAAAGGCAATGTAACAGTCCAAAGTCACTGACTGTGCTGTTGTATCATGGGTCTCATGGTACAACAGCAGCAGAGGACGAAGCAGGAAGTGTGGGTGACAAATGGATGGGAAGGTGGGCATTATACTCCAAAACTTCAGGGGGCTACCACAGTCATCAGCCATCAGTATCAAAAAGCATAGTCAAAGACTGAAATCACACACAGGGTTTCTGTGACATAGCTTGCCAGGCAAGAACGAATTTTATAAAATGTTGTTCCAGCAACTTCTTGAGCTGGAGACTGAACAGTTGATGCCAGAATCCTACTGAAGTTCCACCTACACTGCATTAGAAGCTTCTGGGAGGCATCATCTGCGTATGGAGGCCCCTACTTATTATTAACCATCTATTCACACAGGGTTCTCCCTACAAGCAGACACTTCTTCAGGGCATGAGAGTTTTTACCCTGCCTCTTGAAGCCATTAAAGTGTTAGGCTGAGGTGGAACCCATATGTTGCCCTCAAGCTACTTTGGGGGATTTAAATTTGATGGGCATAATTGACATGAGAAGTGATACAGTGGTTCTCAACCTGTGGGTCCCCAGATGTTCCTGAACTGCAACTCCCAGAAATCCCTTCCAGCACAGTGAGTGCTGGAGGCTTCTGGGAACTGCAGCCCAGGAACATCTGGGGACCCACAGGTTGAGAACCTAGGTCAGGAGATCTAGCCCACAAACTTTTTGAGGGCTGCACTAGGGCCACCTCACTCATCAGCAGTTCATTCCAGAATCCAGATACAGGTACTTCTGTGGAGAATGCCTGATCACGTATTTCAGTCTCCTCACATTCTGGTCTTTGCTTGCTGGTTAAACTTGAAACAGGTCCTCTTGAGTTATCCATTTTGTACTGACAGGTTCACGCTTTAATATCTGTAAATATAAGAAAGAGTTTCTTTTGAATTATTGGATATTGTACACCAGAAAGGCTCATTTAATTACAGGGTGAAATAAAATATTAGAACACAAGCTGGAACTTCTACTGTAGAATTATTTGGGTAATGGCATTTGTGGAGTTCTGATACATGGTGCACAGCTTTAAATTGTTTTTACATATTTAAATTGTTTAAACTACATCAAATTGTTTTTACATTTTTAGTGTAATTTTTCTGTCTGCACCCTGCTCAGAGATCCTTTGGTATACACTGAAATGTAAATATTTTACTAATTAGCAGAAATCCCAAATTTCAAAACTGCACATGGGGGAAAAGCCCTTATCCTTTCACTGAACCTCTCTTTATTTCTCAGCAATTTTGAAAACAGTGAGTTTTTCCTATATAGAACAGAAGATTACTGTCTCCAGCTGCAGCAATTGCAGACCCATAATATTATGAGCAGTACAGAAAGCAAAATAGTGTACAGTGTTTACTGTAGTAGAGTCCAACTTTAGGAAAATGATGAAAACTGTCTGTCTTGTACAAATTGTAGTCTGGAAGTGGGGAGAGAAGATACTGTATAGTTAATGGGCTGAAGTAAGGGATCCTAGAATATGGGTTGACATAATGGTATTTTATTTATTTATTTTGCTGTGAACTTTTGTTAATTCCATCATAAGTATTACAACCTGCTGGCAGGAGAAGTGTTTTGAGTTAAGCTATGTGGTTTTGTGAGAAATGTGAGGCTATACTGATGACATTATACTGCAGAGCAATTTGTCACAGGTTGAGGGAGAGTAATAACAAATAGACAAAGAGCCTCAAATCATCCAGAATGTGACAGATACCTATCAAGCATCTTATATTATGAGGTGCATTTCACATTTGTTTTCATTTTTTAAAGACTGTCCTGCCTTTCCCTCATGTGTACACAGTATTCTGTCATTTAATTCCCCGCCCACTGCAAGCTGGCTCAGCCTATGCATAGGGATGACACTGAATGAGAAAACTTTGCAAAATCCACAGTGTCCCTCGTGACAGATGTAACATCATTCATAATCCTGTCCTGCATGTGTTATACATTGAAAGTGAGCTGAAACATCTGGCTTTTTTGATAATTTAATTTTCATATTCATGGATTTTCATATTCACTGACTGTCCAGAATTAAAACATTAAAATACTGTATCGGACTAGAAAAAATGTTTTTGTTCTGACTTCAGGCATCAACCTTTTAATTAAAACATCACTTTTTTTCTATGGGTTTTGCCAAATTTTGCCCATGGTTCTGACTTTGATTGCGGGACCTAGTGTTGAACTTCAAACTTCAATGTTTCTTGGGACGTCATTTTGTCCCATGGCCAGAGCTTGGAAAGGTTATGGTTTTGTTTGTTGTGTTACTGCATTTCCAGTTGCCACACTGCCTGAGACACACCGGAAGTTGTAGTCCAAGTAACTAAATTTCCAAGGCTTGCTCATCCACAAAGCATGGCTTTTTGCTAAATTGTTGGAGGCATGTTGCCTGTGAATAGAAACCATCAGTATATTTCATCAGTTAGTGTAAACATATCCATGTGTAAATATATCCATGTGCAGTTTTGTGATACTCAGCTTGATTTGATCCAGTAAAAATAATAATTTTACTTTCAATTTCCTGATATTTCTTATCAACATAACATTTGCAAACATCACCTTTTACATTTATCTGAATGAATGTATCAAACTTGTATTTTCTCAATACAGAATACAGTATGTTTACGGTCTGCATTTTCTTAAAAGTTCAAATCTGTTAAGTTCTATATTATTTACTTTCTCTCCACTACTGTTTCATTCTTGGCCTCGACTGTCTCTTTTCACTGTGATTGGAACTCAGACTACAGGGTCCCTTCATTTTAAAGGTCCCAAACAATATTTAACTTCATGAAATATTTGGAGGGTGAGTGACATCTATCCATCCTGATATTTATTTATTTACAGTATTTATTTATAGTGCACCATCTAGTGGCATTGCCACTATTCTGGGTGGTCCCCAACAATAAAATTACACAACCACCACCCAACCCACCAGTATGAAAATATAAAAGGAGGACAACACTCCTAAGAACCTAAGACAGCAGCAAAGGACATGATACAGACTACAAAACGAATTAACCAAAATAAGACTAACCAACTAACAGTTATAGAAGGAAGGTCTCCTGAAAGGTCTTCCTGGCAAGCAGCATTTTAATTTGTGTCATTAAGAGATAAGGGGCTTGACACATCTTTGCAGGCAGAGTGTGTTCCAGAATGAGATGGTCACCAGTTACTTGTCATAGACTTCCTGGCCTCCCTCAGGGTGGCCACCTGCTGCGTCAGAGCCTGAGAGGTGCAACAGGCAGAGGCCATTGATCTTCAGAACAGGCTTCTAATCCACTCTAATCAGAATAGTTTTTAGTTACTATAATTAAGCTAGGCTCTTTCAGAAAGGAATGTGCACACTTAAGGGGAAATGTCTTAAATATGTGAACTTTCAGTTAATGCCTATGCCTGAATAACTGCCTGAACTCTTTTATGAAAGGCCAAGCGGATGAGTTCCAGGTCATGTAACAGATATTATTTGCTCATAATCGCTTGCATACATAGCAATTTTCAAAGAATAAAATGGGATATATATTTCTTTATTGAGGGGGGGGGACCAGAAATGCCAATGTTGCTAGGATGCACAAGGAGGAAAGAAGAGCCATTGGTTCATTTTCTACTGTTTTAAAATGCGGAGTTTCCGGGCAGTAAATTCAGTGATACTGAATGTTGGTACTGAGGGGGGGGGCCTCCACGAACAAGGTCATTTTCCACTTAAGCATTTAAAATTGCTGTTTTGAATATAATGCAATTTTAAAATAAGAAGACTCTGACAGCACAGTCATGCATCTGTTTAGGCAAAAGTGAGACCAGTTAAATTCAGTGGGGGGGGGTGCTCCCAAGTGTGTGTATGGCAATTTAATTCTTCTTAACCAGATGATGCAACATGTAATTGAAAAGAAAAGAAACACATTCTCTTTTGAAAATGTATTTCCACCTATTATTTGTTGCTGTATATTTTCTGCACCACACCCCTTGGTTTTTCACATTTTACCATTCTTTGCAGCTCAGTGGCAGTTGGATTTAATCCCCCCATCCCCCTCCCAATTTATAAATATACGGAAAGGAACACATTCGTTTTTCTCTCCGCTCGCTAATTCAGGCCCTGTTATACTGAAAACAGAGAAAGCTAACTACTACATACATGAAGGCTTGATTGATTGAGAACATTACTTGTGGTTATTGTTTTCCCTGTAGATTTGAAGCTTGAGTCAGTCCAATCAATAAATGCACCAATATTAATAGGAAGGCACAGCCTGCCTGGAAACCCAACATTATCCTCTGCAAGGAAACCTGGAGAGTGCTGGGAACTTGCTCAGCAATTGCATCTGCTGATGCCTTGAAATTTTCTACAGATGAATATTCGCAGACCTTTAACTCCCAGTGAGAAAGGCCAAAGTTGCAGTCCCATACACAGAAAGGCTGCTTCCGTTACTCTGAAGTCAAAAGAAGTTATACGTGTTCTTAATATTACCACCAGACTCTTGTCAACATTCGCCTTCGCAAATGCAACAGTGATTCGGCAAACAGAGATGTGCTGTACGGGTGTGAAAGATGTTTGAGGATTGAACAGAATTGCTTGTCTGTGGCAGTGGGAGACAAAATGGGCCACAATTTCACACTAGAAGTACGCCTTCAAAGGTCATGTTGGCTTTCAAGCAAAGAATCTGTCACTTCTCCCTATGTTGCAGGGCTAATATTAAAGCAGCAGCAGCAGCAGGGACTAGGCAAGAGGTAAGCATGCAATTTATTAATGAGTGCTTAACTATGAGTCTGTTCAAATGGGGGTTAGGTTCTAGTTAACACATAAGACTAGAAAAGCTGACTTTTGAGGCTCATTCTGAGTAAAAAGACTCATTCAGAAAGCTTGTTAACATGCTAGAAACAAGTGCAAAAATAATGCGTTCTCCAATGGCTATGATCACAATATTCACAATACTGTAGGACTCCTGTATCAACTGAGGATTGGCTGTGCCCCCCACACACACACACAGAGTGAGAGAGAGAGGGGGGGATATTGAAATCCAAGAATAATAGTGAACACTAAATATGTAAAGTGCGGGACCCAGATTTTTTTTAACATGCATTACCAGAACTAGCAACCAGAGAGTGCCTGATACCATGCTGTGTATAATATTTTCAGACCATGGACAGTCGAAACAGTGGTGGTGCTGGAGACTCTCCTCCAGCACCACAGCTCAAAAGCATCGATTCTGCGGCGATCAGCCTTCTTTATAGTCCAGCTTTCACACAAGCAAAATATTCCTGTATAAAAAGCTGCTGTGAAACTCTCTAACTCTGGGATAAGTGGCATGGGGAGTGTGTGGTATGGGTCAATTTTGAATCAGCCATCGCAACAGTTGTTGCTCTGGCACAGGGTGCAGGGTCACCAAGGAAGAAGAGCTTGCATATTGCCTGAGTATCTCTTGCTAAATGCACTGCAGAAACCTGCCCTGGTTGTGAAGCTACCCCTTCCCTTAGGCTCAAGATAATTTCCCCCTGCTTCTTTTCGGGTCTAAGAGTACACACATAGTGGTGGGGAGGTTGTGTAACAAACACAAATGTAACTGAAACAATGGTCAAATCCGGCCTAAACCTATTCTTAAGTTACTTCATCTCTCAAGTTAATTTATGGAAGCATTATCTTGTGACTACATAGTTAAGAACTGTGGGGGTGTGAGGGTTCCTTTCTACGCCCTCTTTTCCCAATAAAGAGACATTTTTATCTAACACAGAGTCCTTTTTATTAACATCTTCCAAGCTTTTGGTGGCACCATCTTCAGCATCAACAGAAACAGTGCCATGGCAACAAAGGGGTTGTTTCTTGATTCCCGGGTGTGGGTGTACATAAACGAGTTTAACCCTCCCTCTGCTCCAGAGAGGTTTGCTCTCCTCCAGACCCCTTCACCGGGTTTGAGTCTGGGGGTGTCTCCTGGGTTTGCACCCCAGCCTCCACTGAGGTTTGGGTCCCACATGTTGGTCTCCTCCTCCCTCTGAACGGCTGCTCTTTGAAGAGGACAGAACCCCTTCCTAGGGAGCATTTACCTGCCGTCGTTCTTCGACCCTCTGGGTGACGTACTTGTCCAAGGCAATGTCTTTTCTTATTTGCTTCAACTTTTTGCGGTACTCCCGCACTTCTCTCTCTCCCCAATAGGAACAACCCACTTTATGCGCATGTCTCCTGTAGCTTTCTGCCTCCGCATGAGGCATCATCATTTTTTTCCAGTCCTGGGTATCTGGGTTTTGCATCCATACCCATTCCCAGCTAGGGGGTAGGATATGTGGTTTTCTTCTTATATCCCCATACCCCACCTCCACTACTGTTCTGTGGGTGGTTCCTCTTTTCCCGCCTTAGCCGACCCTCCAGTCTGAAGTGTCTCTTCAAACCTTCTCCTCGTTTCTTCTCTCTCTTGCACCTCTCTCATGCGTTCACTCCTAGCCTCCTCCTGTTTTCTCTGTTTTTCCCGCCAATCTGCCCAGTCTTCCCTTCTTTGGTGTAGGCGGCACTCCTGATGGGTGGGTCCTCCGACCATCCCCCACTCGACAGGGGGCATTTAGCTTCAGAGCTGTAAAACAAGATCCTGTGTAGTCTGGAGGGTATGTATGTGTATTAAGGATTATCTTTTCACAAAAACACTGAACGTTATAAAATAATGGTATTGAATACTGAAATGAGAAATTAAATACAGTAAACTCCAACACCACAGTAAACACATCCTGAAATAATAATAAATAATAAAATAATCAAAATCCCCTGCCTGAAGATTCTTATTGGTGTCTCTGCTGTTATTGTAAATAGCAGGACAAAAAAAAGCAGTCTCCTTATTGTGGTAATTAATATCTTTATTACACCTTCAAATCAGAACTGACTCATAGCAACCCTAACACAGCTTTCAAGGCAAGTCAGACGTTTAATGAGTGTCTTTATCAGTTCCACATTTCTGGTGAGCTTCCATGGCTGACTAGAGATTTGAACCCAGGTTTGCTATCCAATGCACCACACTGTGTATTAATGTTGTGATTTGGCCAACCAAAAGGGCATAAAACCCTGTGCATATAATTTTATGCCTTTGTGGTTCAATTAGTAAAACAGAGTTGGCAAATATCTGAATAACTACTAATTATGTTGCCTGAAGTCTTAAAAGTCTTAAGTCGCTAGAAAAAGAGTCTTGTAGCAGCTGAAGACTAATACATTTCTTAGTCTTTCAAGTACCACAAGTTTATGTGGTTTTGCTGCAATAGGCATGTTGCTGTCTGTCCGAAAACCGATGTTGTAGAACATTGGTTCCAAATCTTGGGTCAGCCAGGTGTTTCTGGACTGCAACTCCCAGAAACCCTGGCCAGTGCAGCTGCTGCCAAGGGCTTCTGGGAATTGCAGTCCAATAACTCCTGGGTTACCCAAGGTTGGAAACTACTGTTGTAGAATAAACTGCAGCAAGCTTAACAGCAGAAGAGAATCACATTTTATGCTTGTTAAATATATACTCTCCCTGAAAGCAGAAAGGGATCCCCCACCCCTTTTTTCTTGTTATACTTCCATGAAGTCTCTCTCTCTCTCTCTCTCTCTCTCTCTCTCTCTCTCTCTCTCTCTCTCTCTCTCTCTCTCTCTCTGGTCTAGATCAAACTAAATACACATAGAAGAAGGAAAATCAGACATATAGCCATTGTTCTTGCTGCAGGTAAAAGGACAACACATTTCGAAAACTGATTCAGAAATGAGATTCCTTCTCATTTTCAAACAAAAGTGGTGCAGTCTCTTTGACAGCATTCTGCTGCATATGTGGAACATGCTTTCATTTTCTTAGTGGCTCAAATTATATATAGCTGGATGCACCTTTTTTCATGTTGATTTATACCAAACTTGTTGTGGGAACAATAACAAAACTGTAACATTTCTGAGCAAATATGATTTGGGGGTGGGTGGGTGGAAATACCCTACTAGGCATAGTGAATAATGCAATTAAAATTTCTTCAGAACATACTCAACACAAGGCAGAGGAGACAAAAATGCAGTAATTCTTACAACAGCAATAATTATGTGCTATCAAATTAACTTCAACTTCTGGTAACTGTTTCCGGGGGTTTTCAGGTATGCAGCACTCAGACGTACAGTAGTTTAATATTCCCTTCATTTGAGAGTGCTCTGGAATTATGCACCAAGCCCAAGGCTACACAGGCTGGCTCTTCTCCCAAAAAGCACAGTGGGGATTTGAACTCCTAACCTCGAGCTCTGCAGCCAGGTCTCCCAACTCACTGAGTTATCCAGCCACTTAACACTGACCTGATTGCTAATTAGTTTTCATCTGTGAGCTGCTTTCACAGACCACTATATTCCTCCAGCAGTATTAGCCTGGTGGCCTGAATAGGCTTGTTAGATGTACAATGGCCTGGGGTGCGTGAAATCCCTCCTATACAACCCTTCCCAACACCCATTAATTATGGGTCGTTAGCTGTGGCCTTCCTGGTGGAAGGTCACTTAAGGAGACTATTCAGACCAGGGTGATGTGAAATCAAGGTGAACTAGAAACTGGAGGCCTCACCACTAACTTTCCTCAGACTGATGAAGCTGCTTGGATGAGTAGTGAAACATTTCGATCTCGCAAGAAAAGATGTCTAGTTGCCATGACTCATCTCCCAGATAACCTCACCCGAAGGACTGTGAATCTTCATAGACATTTTGTCCATTTGTTCACTGCTGTCATATTAGTTGAGTGAAGTTCTATTACAGTTTGGAAAGGTACTTTTAAAAAAGCAATTGCTATGTACCATGTGACAAAAAAGCAAAATCCACCCACCACAGTAATTCATTATAACTAACAGTGTAGAGGGTTGGGATCCCATTTCATTCCTTGTTGTGTTCCTTGTTATTTTTCCATTGCGTGCTTTAAATTGGGGTGGGGGGGCTTTGGATAGGTAGTAGAATGACATAAAGCTGGAAACATCCCTTAAAGTGCATTTAAATGTCCTTTAAATGATCTCTAAAATGCTGTTATGTTAACTGGTGGGGTGGGGGAGTACATTATCTCCTCTCATTACAAGTCTTTTGAAATGTAACTGTATCCTCCTCGCTCTGTTGCCAGAAAGCAAGTAACAACTTACAGGTGACTGCATTATTTGTAACTTGCTGATGCCAAGTGCAGAGTTTTAATCCATATTTTCCAAAACACACATCCAAAAAGTGATACAGTATTTAGATTTTAGATGATCTGAAAATCAAGATATTATCATATGTGTATAGTACTGGCAGTTCCTTGTTGTTGTCAACCGTGGGCAACCCAGGGGTTCTTGGACTGCAACTCCCAGGAACCCTGGTCAACACAGTGAGTGGTGAAGGCTTCTGGGGACTGTAGTCCAAGAACACCTAGGTTCCCCAAATTTGGAAATCATTGATGGGATCCATAGGCCATTGTCCCCAGTCATGTTCTAATAACCTAGAAGTGACTGAGGATTCACCATCTACGATTAGTACACAACTGTAATGTTGTCAGTTTTTTCTGATGATCACTACTTGGGATGGAAGGAACACAGGGGCAAAAAGTGGAATAGAAATACATGAAGGTGGCAGGCAGTGAGGTGGAACTGCAGACTTGGAAGAACTGACTTCAGTGGAATCCCATGCTCACTCTGAATGCAAAACACCAACAAAGCAAGCTAATTCCCTGAAACTTGGAGACGAGGGAAGCTGTTTATTTATTTATTTATTTATTAGATTTATATCCCGCCCATCTTCCCAAGGGGAACTCTGGGCGGCTAACAATAGTAAAAACAGGCAGTAGTGCAGGACAAAAAAGTGACAAGATGGCGGCAAGGCTCCGGGCGGAGGGAGGGAAGGGGGGGGAAACTAACTGAAAAGGTCGCCAAAGGCCTCTCTAAAGAGGTAGGTCTTCAAGGCCTTCTTAAAGGCGGGCAGGGACTCCAGCAGGCGCAGCTCACTGGGAAGATGATTCCAGAGCGAGGGGCCCACCACAGAGAAGGCGCGGTCTCGCGTACGCGATTTCCGCGCCTCTCTGGGTGTGGCCACCCTCAGTGAGCGCGCCTGCGCCAGTCTCATGGGTCTGGACCTGGTTGTCCTTTGGGAGATGCGCTCCGCCAAGTACTCTGGTCCCAGGCCGTGGAGGGCTTTGAAAATCAAAACCAAGACCTTGAACCTGATCTGGAAGACAACGGGAAGCCAATGCAGGCGGGCCAGGACTGGGGTGATGTGCTCGTATCTACGGGCACCCACCACCAGCCTAGCCGCCGCATTTTGCACCCGCTGTAACCTCCGGACCAGGGTCAAGGGCAACCCCACGTAGAGGCCATTGCAATAGTCAATCCTCGAGATCACCAATGCCTGCACAACTGTCCTCAGGGAGGACTCATCAAGATACTGGCGGATCTGGGCGAATGTCTTTGTGACATTCAAGACACTTCTTAAAAATCCCCCTCTTCCAGTCACGGGTTATCTCTAATGTCTGTTTTCGGCCCAATTTGCCCAAATATCCAGTTCAACTTCTAATCAAGTCATATATTTTCAATAGGTGCATGTAGCTTTTTCCTTTATAAATGAGAGCAATAGTGGAGTGGTGGTTTTTGGGGTGGGTTATTTTTTGAATGTAGCAGGATACTCTTTGCACATATGGGGGGGTTGGGGTTGGAAATGATATACACGCACGATCTTTTCCCTGCTCACAGATAATCATGTCTCTGCTGGATAATGAAATGAAAAAGAATTAAATTGTAGGGCAATAGTTCACTCTGATACTGCTGAGGGAGCAGAGAGAACCATCTTGTAGCCCTGTGATGAATCACCTGTGCTTATAGGAAATGGACAGGGGTATAATTAACAAGTGAATTCTTGCATGTCAGCACAACAGAAGAAAGTTCATTTTCATGCTGAAGCCGACTGCCGGCAGCTGACCAAAGTATACAGCCCCTGTGCATCTTTGCTCACAGGGCCACCCTCCTTCCTCATGAATGACACCTTGCACCCAGGATGCTCAATGGATTGACTTAATATTTGACTACCACTGCTGGCATTTTTGGATTACTTGTTATTCTGTGCCACACACCACATATCTGTCATATATACATATTAAAAACAAAGAGAACAGAACTATTGCTAAGCATAACGACTTATTTAGTTAGTCTCTTTCCTATGTTTTTGAAATGCTACTATTCGTTGCACAGAACCAGTATGGGGTAGTGGATAGAGGTTATACACTAGGATTTTGGAGCCCTGGATCCAAATCCCAGCTTGACCAAGAGGGTAGTAATACTCAACATCTCCCATGCCTTGACAACCTAATAGGGTCACCACAAGCCTGAAGTAGCTTGATGGCACATAACAAGATGATTCAGTGCAGTCACAGGAAGAACATCAAAAGTTGCCTTTGAATCATATATGTTCAGCGCTGAAAGGCATACCAAAGGTGACCTTAATAATAATATGACCTAAATCACTGCATGGTTGGAAGGGATCCTAGATCACTGAATCCAGCCCCTGTCAAGCCAGAAGTTCTCCAGTCTTCCACCAATAGAGGAAAAGGGAAGCCATAGCTTGAACATCCTTGGCACATGCTCATCCAATATCTCCTTAACAATGTACAACGAAAGAGACTCCATCCCTTGCTATGCCCATAGTTTCCACAACTGAACAGGCTTTGCCACCAGGAAGTGATTTGTAATGTTTAATTGAAATCACTTTCTTGTAATGTGCATTCATTGGCTTAGAACATGCTCTCCTTATACTGGCTTAGACCATTTTTTCTCCTCCTTTTTCCTCAGGGGACCTGAGTTGTCTCGCTCGCACAAGACGATCCAAGTCTCCTCCATGGTGTGTGGAACATATAAACAGGTGCTTTATACCGCATCAAGGTTGCCAATGCCTGTGAGCTAGGTGCAGCAAAATGACAACTTCAGTGGGACTAGAGGAGGAGTGAAAGTGTGCAAGAAAGAGAGCCCTGTGGTATGGGTCAATATTGCCCCCTAGAGTATCTAGTACCATTCAGCAATGCATGCCCGGCAAGCGTGTGTATGTGTTGGTTTTGTTGTAATACACATCCTAAACAAAAGCCATGTTTTTTTTGAACCGCCCTTGGGTTTCAACTGCACATTTGATTTTGAGTTGCAAGTTTAGGATCGTGAAGAAGCTAAGTCCAGCTCCAAGTAATTCTCTGCTTTGCTGGCTAGGTGACTAACACCAGCAATGAAGAAGAGAAGGCACAGCGAGCTGGGCAAGACAATAGTCAGTCCCGGCAAAGAGACCAGATCTTACTGAACCCAGATTCTCATCTAGGCAAAAGACTACTCACTTCCCAAAGGTGTCATAGCCGTATTGAATCAGAACCCAACATACTTTTCTTGTCTATATTTGTAGTCAGGCTTATTGTGAGACAGCACATGCAGTTAAACTGACTTGATTTTATTTGCAAATCTGTGTAATTGTTACCTGTACTTTTCTCCTAAACAAACATCCTTATTTGGATGGCTGATTGTGTTCTTTCCAATAGGGATTTTTTTCACAAAACTCATCACTTGTGAAGAGCTACATGGATGCAAAAGTATTGTTTGTGCTTCTGCAGTTTCGGCAATGTTTTTGTTAACTTCAGCATTGATGACCAAAGATATCCAAGTCAACTGCCTTTTTATTTTATTTTACTTTTGTTCCCCTGTAACTGAGCTCAAGGCAAGGATCCTGGGCAAAAGGCCTTAGAATCTCTGTAAGAAGACAAATGGGAGGGGAGGTGTTAGGTGATTCAACCTAGCTTTAGCAACCTGTGAATAATTATTTCACAGGAGAAAACCCTTATAAAGAGGGACCCCCACACACACCTAGTCGGGAAAGTCTCCCTCCACCCCATCTCCCACCTCCATAGCAGGCTGTTTAAACTGTCCTCATGGCACATTTTTACACTCATTTTGCAGAACCCCAACCCTATCATGGCATCAACGGAACTCCCTCTCGTTGCCCTAAGAAAGCTACCATCTGCAAAAGCTCTAAATAATTCCTATCTTTGGTGCTCAAATCTAATTTCTAATGTACTCATCCTGAGGGCAGGGCGACAATTTTAACTAAAACATATGCAAACTCGGCCTCTGTCTTTACTGGAGGAGCGTCTGGCATGACAATTAGAAAAAAAATATTTTGTGTGTGTGCCCTTCCCAGATTATGTAACAGGGAGGTGTTATTTATTGGAAAGAAAAACAAGTAAGGTCAACGGATTGTTTCTTGAGGAAATAAAAATCGTGCCAGCTCTCAGCTTGCAGCAAATTATACTCCGATTCCTCATTGGGGACTGGGAGGGGTGCAGTTCAGGGCAGGGAGAGAGAGATCCCAGTCACATTTCCCAAAACACTAGATACAAAGCAATCATGCAAAGCGGTCATCCATAGAATTCTGCGTTGCTAGACTGCCTGGAACAGAACGCTCAATGTTTGATTTAAGAAAATATTCTCCCTTACTTTAAGGCCTGTCTAGACTGGTATATAGATTGGCATATTGCTTATAGATGGTTGGGTTTGGCTCAAGGCAAATCATGGTGTCCACACAAGCTTTCACTCAGATCAGGCATGTCCAAACTTCTGCCCTCCTGATGTTTTGGACCACAACTCCCAGAATTCTAGGCCTGTATTTCCAATGGCAAAGGACTGTGGGAGTTGTGGTCCAAAACATCTGGAGGGCTGAAGTTTGGACATGCCTGACTCAGATGGATCTGTCCTGTCCCTTTAAGAGCTGTCATGCACCTTCCCGGCACAGCTCTAGGGCATGTATTTGTTTTGGTATGATTCAGTGTGATGCTGATTTGCTTGTTGTGTAGCTTGTGTGGATGGTTACCTGGCACCCCAATGGAGCTGTGGGCAGTGCTATCAGAGGTGACAACCCCTGACATGTTAGGTGGGTTGGGACATTAAAAAGGACAGAGAAACCCTCTCCTCTATTTCTTCTTTCCTTTTTAAATATTTCCTGACTGGTGCAGTGTAATTTCTAACACCATACAAGGTGGAGGCATATGCCCTTACTTAAAAATAATAACAAAAAAGGGAAAGTTAGTGCCGGGGGGGGGGGGGAGTCAAGAAAGAGCCATGTTGACTCCATGGGCTACATTCCGACAAGGTAGCACAGTTCCTGCAGAGTCCCAACTGAGGAGAAAGGTTTAGAAGAGAAGGTTACCTCATTTCTGTCTCCTCAACCTTTACCCCCATTCCCCCCTCCAATGCCAGTTCCATGACCACAAGCTTGCCTCTGGCTTGCCTCACCATCACTGTTGCCTCCTTACGCGTGAACAAACAAGGTAAACAGCAACTGAAAGACTTGTGTACTCCAGTGTACACAATAAACATTCTCCAGTGTGAATAGAAGTATTGCTCAAGTGAGCCATAAAACCAACCACACTAACAATAAGAACCTTTTAAGTGTGAACCCTACTGCTCGAGATTCCCCGGTGTGGATAGGACCTCAGGCAGAACTTAAGCAGGATTAGAGATGGAACAAGGGCGAGAGAGATGTCGGGCAGAATCTGCTAGGGACGCATTCAGACCAGCCTCGTATGGTGCAACTGTCTTGCTTCCTCATTGGATTTGGCCAATGCTATGTGCCCTAAAACCATCTTCCAGTTGTCACCCTCTCATAGTGGGCCCATCACTTCTTCCTAGCATTTCTGCAGGTGCAGGGTCCTATCTTCAGATCCCAAAATGCCACTGTGCCCAATCGACTGCATTTTCAGGTTGCAGGCTGACAATTCACATATCCTTAATGACAGTATCCTGCCATCTCTGTTTTAAGTCACCCATGTGGCTGCCAGATACCAACATTCGGTGGTACACATTTTGGGCAACAGTGAAAGGTGCTGTTCTGAGGATATATCCATGCCAGGTCTCATCTTCTTTGTTACTGATACCACACCTAATTGCTGTCGAGTAGTATCATCTGTGACATGGTGAAGTAGTAAGTTTTTCACAGCATGGAGGTGGCTCTCTCTACCTGTAGTTGCTGCCCAGCACTCTGTGCCATACAGTGCAGCAGGGCGGACAATCGTCTTGTAAATCTTGGATTTGAGATGGACTGGCACTCATCTGCCACAGAGTAGACATGTGAGTTCTCACCATCGCAAGCAGGCTGCACTCACCTTGGCTTGCACATAGTCACTAATGCCACCATTGTCTTGGAATTGGGAGACAAGGTGCCAGAAGATATTCACCTTCTTTAGGTTTTCTCCATATATTTGGAGCATTCCATGGATGGTAACAGCCTCTCTAGGCATTCAGCTTTCTTGATGTTTAGGTAGAGTCCAAAGTGGTTGAGTCAGTCATTACATATCTGAATTTGCCGCTGGAGTTCATTCCTAATGGTAGTACCAAGTAGGGGACCCATCACCAATTCCCCCCAACACCTAAAACTAAACATTAAGGAGGAACATAAGGAGTGTGGCACCATGCCTTTCAATTGGCATCATTTGACACCTAGAGAACTAGAGAGTAACTGCACAAAAGCCAGCATGAAGTGTAATGCAGAACCCAAAAAGACAATGACCACATATGTACAGTAACTCCCTGCCTATCGCGGGGGTTAAGGACCCACCCGACCCGCGATACATCAAAATCCGCGATATGCGGAAGCGGGTCGGGGGGTCGGGGTCGATCAGATGGGCGCGTGGGGGCGGTGGGGAGCGATGCGATTGCTCCCTGCCGCCCCCCCCATGGCTTCGAGGCCTCCCGGACGGGTCTGGGGGGGGCAGTGGGGAGTGATTTGATCGCTCTCCGCCACCCCCCGCGTGGCTCCGAGGCCTCCCGGAGGGGGTGGGAGGGCGGCGGGGAGCGATTTGATCACTCCCCGCCGCCCCCCCTGCGCGGCTCCGAGGCCTCCTGGACGGGTCTGGGGGTGCGGCGGGGAGTGATGCGATCGCTCCCCGTCACCCCCCTAGGTACTGCGATCCCGCAATATAGTGGGACCGCAGTACCTGAACCGCAAAATGGGGGGGGATGTATATCACATTAACACATTTTATGTGAGCTCTGGCTTATCACTTTAGCCATGAATTATCCTTTAGATCACCATATCAGACTCTGACTGTCCCCACCAGCACCATTTCTTGTCAAGTTCTCTCCCACCCTTTTCCTCAGCTCCTGCTTCAGGGTTAGGAGAAGCTTGAGAAACAAGCAGGGTCAGTTTACACTCTGGGCTGTGATATTAATGACAAGCCATTGTTCAAACAAGCCACATTACGTAAGCCAACAAGAAACGATGGGTTTAAATCATGGTTTGCATCTGACTACCAAATCATGGGCTGTTTACAGGAAGCAACAAGAAGCCACCGTTCTGCAACCTACAACCTGGTTTACTATTATATGAAAACTCAGCCAATGTTGTTAATCTTTGATTGCAGAGTGAAACAAATGAAAATGAAAATTGGACCCAACAAACTGCCCTCTTTACACAAATATGTATATTTTGGAGCTGGGGACCTTCAATATTCTTCATCAAAAATATGAAGACACACCCAAAATCTGAAGGACAGATTTTGCAAAAAGAGATAGAGAAAGAAAGATACACTTGAGAAATCCATTCTTGAGAAAGCAATATTTTGCATTTTAAGGAGGAGGGGAAAGAATCAGAGATCTCCCATATGTGAACCTTCCTTTTGGCACTACTATTACCCACCTGCCACTGGAACAAGAATTGATGCTCATGGCAAAAAGTCAAGGAGAACAAATCCAAACATGGTTTCTAATCTTCTCTATCCACCCTGAGAGACTAAAGGCAGCTGCTTCCAGTTTATAGTTCAACAGCACTTGACTATCTTATCTACCAACAGGGCACTGTTATGTTCCCCATAAAGTACAGCAAGATAACAGCTGCCAAGAGTAATTGTTCCCTCAACTGGTGTTAGCGAAGTTGTTTACTATGCATGCTTAGATGCTCTTGTAGCACAGGAATGACCAACTGGTGGTCTGTGGGCTACCTCTAGCCATGAAATGTTTTAATCCAGCCTCTGATGGCTTTTTACAAATTTTAATCAAGGCAAAAAGCTTATCAAGCGTTTCACTTACAAGCATGCATAGCCGCAAAAGATCCTGGATAAATGGTTAGGTCCCTGCTTGGGATTTCTACGAAATTTCTAACCTACGGCCACATTCACACAAACACTCAGCTGAAGGGCCCTTGCAGATAGCTATCAATATAATTATAGAACCTCATAACCACTGATGGGGCCTCTGATACTTGTTCAGCCCAGCACCAGAACCAGGAGGAGAGAGGAGCTCTGCAAGGTAATAGCATGTAACCCCATATTATGGGCATTTAAAACTGTCTAGCAGGCATTATCTCGATAATTATCACAACAGGGGCCCTGTTCCAATTTGACAAGAGACATGGGGCCACATTTTGCCTGTGAATGGGGCCAGACCTAAGGGGACTGAAGCGCAGTCAGACATAACTCTTAGCAGTATGGACAAATTCCCACCAGGTATTCCAAGCAACGCTTACCTCTGTGCCTGTGTCTTCAGCAGTGAAGCTCCAGGGCCTTAACTATGAGGCACACACAGCTCTGTGGCAGCTCCCAGTTTATGGAATGCTCTCCCATAGGAGGTCAGGCTGGCCCCGTCCATTTTATCCATCTACCAACAGCTGCAGACCTATCTTTCCAGGCTGGCTTTTAATAATCAAAATTGAATCCCTTCTTTTGTGCTTTTAATGATTTGGTTGTATTTTAGCTAGCTTGTAGTTTAATTTCTTTAAATGTTTTATCCTCCCATGTTCTGTTTGTTTTAATACTGTGAGCTGCCATGGGTCCCCATGTTGAGATAAAGGTGGTGTATAGTATACAACAGTGGCATGGTGGCTCAGTGGGCTAGAGCACTGAAAACTGTCAGCTGCAAAGTCGGCAGCTTGGGCAGTTCGAATCCCGGGTGCCACACAGCGGAGTGAGCTACCGCTGTTAATCCCAGCTCCTGCCAACCTAGCAGTTTCAAAGCATAGGTAAATAGGTAAATAAATAAGTACAACTGTAAAAAAGGGGGAGAAGGTAAAAAGTGTTTTCTTGTAGCCATGCCGGACTACCTGGTTCTCAGTGCGTGGTTCATGCTTTATTAAATGTGATGGGCCATACGGGGCTGCCACTGACTGGCATCATCCTCATGCAACTCCCTGCCCAGCCTAGTGACAAAAGCGCACAATGTGACTCACATCCTTCTTGTGGGCATCCCAGAAAACTCTGGCTGGCTCTTGGGGGCAAGGAAGGCAAGACAAGGTAGGCCTTTGATGGAAGCAACAAAGATTATCTTCTGACATCATAGCCCGCAGTGTTTCCTGACTCTGGTTCATTGTCCGTTGCTGGCAGAGAGAACAGAAGATAGGACATATTGCTTGTCCTGCACTGTGTGTCTTTCACCAAGCATTACCACTGGGGCTCAACGAACAGGCCCCCGTCAACGGAAACCACATGTTTCCCATAATGGCTAGTTAGGTCTTGCATGATACTAATTTTGGCCCTCCTTGCTCTAGCAAATGGAGATTCAGTGATATATATAGTCCTGACCAGAGCTAGTTTTCCATAGCATGTAACTCTTCTTTCGTGTTTTATATTGACTTCACTGCCTGAACAACCCACTCCTTGGTTCCAGCTAAATCTCACTTATTACCTTGAAAGTTCCACGTGAATTCGGTCCAAGATTATTAAAGGATACGCCTTGTCTACATACTTCTGTTGCTACTTTTTTGGGAGTAACTGTACTCAGCTGCTTTTAACGAGGAACATCCAAAGGGGATTGTGGGTTTATCTTGACCAACAAACAACTTAGAGGAAGATCGAAGCCAAGAAATATACATGTTAACGGGGCAAAAAGCATTCATGGCAAACTAGAATGACCCCAACCGTACAAGGGATTTAGTTTGTTATTGGTTACAAAGCCAATCATTGGAGTTATGACAATAATTACACTAGAGCATTCTGCTGGTACAACACAACATGTGTGTATGCTATTTACCTTAAGAGAAAATATTTTGCAAAGACATAAAAACTATAGAATTATTAGAGAAGGGAAAAGAATGAATGTTTCTAAAACAGAAATTCTGGCTGGTGGAGGTGGATCCCATTTACAGAGGTCTTCCATACCTGCATTGCCATGAGACACCAGCTCCTAATGGTAAGGAGTGATGGCAGAGTGCTGGAGATTAGGAGAACATTGCTCACTAGCTGACACAGTTTCTCTTCTTACAACATACACATTTTTAAAAAGCCAGCATTCTTCTGTTCCTGATTATAAAGATATTTGCAATTCATATATTTGCAAATTTGCAAATATATGTATGTGGATATTTATTAGTCCACACTCAGGAGTCTCCTCATTAACATACAAGTCTCTAGGGTTCAAAGCCACATACCATTAGTTTGTCTTGTTTCTCCCCCCACTTTTTTTTGACAAAAAGTAATGTAGATGCTGCGAACAACGATGCGCAAGTACCCACTATAAATATGTGAAGGAATAATTGATAAATGACTGCAATAGTGAATTGCGTAACAAAATGATGGGAAGGTCTTTGCGTTGAAGAATTTGTTAAACTGATTTGCTCCTAGCTGAACTCCCTTTCCCTAGTGCATCCTTTATACAGGAAACATAATAAGAATATTCTTTTTAAAATGTGGATATTCTACCCATGTACACCTGCCAGATCAAAGAAGCAAAGCTGTTACTAATTCCATGTTCAATTGGGTGGCCAAGGTGCTATGAAGCATCCCTTCCTAGTACGAATGGACCCTCTTCTTTTAGCCTTTAGCCTTCAGGCATGGTGTCCCATCCCCAATGTGGAAGCAAGATACATTTCTCTGATGGCTTCATGGAGTGGGATAGAGGGTGGGTGGTGGAATAAGGTGAAGGCATCACCTTGCCTGTGCCATAAACCAGTGGTACCCAACCTTGGGTCCCCAAATGTTCATGGATACAACTCCCAGGAATCCTGGCTTAGCACATCTGGGGACCCAAGGCTGGGGACCACCGTCATAGACATCATGTTTTGTACCAGCTCTCAAGATGTTGAACTCCTTACTTGCCAAGTCTAGGGCTCGTGCTTACTCGCTTCCGGTCTGCTCAACCTGTATATGTATTTAACAAACCGCACTACAATTCATAAGTCTTCTTTTCTCAGAAGGGTTGTAAAGCTGCCTCTGGAACTACAGCAGTGGAAAGCACAAAACAATAATTCAGCCTGTATTGTTACTTGATAGAATTCTCGTTTAATATATAACCCAAATCATCTCTCCTGCAACTTCAGTCTTAGTACCACGTGTCCTGCACTCACTGGCAAGCGGGAACAATTCTTGTCTATTTGCTTTATGGCAGCCTTGGACAGCCATCATAGCCCTCTTAATCTTCCTCACCCTCTGCGAAGATGCTACGTTCTTCTGCCATTTCCTTACATGCAAGGCTGCAGGGGGAAACCCCCAAACTTTGGTGCCCATGAAATGAAATAAAGGGAAATAAATTAGATGTCATTCAGAACAAATCTGGGTAGAATCAAGATTCATGTAAGCTTTATACATACAACTGGCTTCAGTCATCTTTGTTGCCCCCCTTGGAATTGTTTATCTTTAATTTTTTTTTACCAAGCTTGATATGTGATCATTTTTATCATCTAAAGAATTTTAATATGACCAGTCTTCCCATATGATGACAGTAGATTTTATGATTACCAAGTTGCTTGATAAAAAAAGTTTTTTATATATAAAACTGAATTTCTTCCACCCAGTATTGATCCCTCCCAATTACATCCCCATTCCAGGAGAAGTTCCAATTTTTAAAAAGCTAAACTCTGGTTAGGGACAATTACTTACAACCAGGGACTGCCAGCTTGAAGCACTAGTGTCACAAATGGAATGGCACAAGCAGAAAGACTGTGTGGGAAACATAAGCAAGAAGGCCCATAAGCCAGCCTATACAGTAGGAGCCCTGTATCCACTGATTCATTATCCACTGATTAAGTTTTCCATGGTTGGCAGAATAAAAAATTAAATAAATAATTCAGCAGTTGCAAAGCTAACTACTGTCACAAGCAACAGCTGTAAGACAAGTTACTGTCATAAAACAGCAGCCACAAAGCAAGCTACTGTCAAAAACAGCAGCCTTAAAGCAAGCTGATGCCGCAAAACAGCAGCTGTAAAGCAAGCTACTGTCACAAAACAGCCGTTTTGGGGATTTTTCGTGTTCTCTCTTATCTATGGTTTTCATTATTCACTGGAAGGCCTGGAACCAATTCCCACCAGACACTGGTGTCCTCCTGTACTGTACTACTAAGAGGTCAAATGCTTCCCTTTCACTAGATGAAAGTTTATACCAGTGGTTCTCAACATGTGGGTCCCCAGATGTTCCTGGACTGCAACTCCCAGAAATCCTGGCCAGCTCAGCTAGTGGTGAAGGCATCTGGGAGTTGCAGTCCAAGTACATCTGGTTGAGAACCACTGGTTTATACCCAGGCTGCTTGCCTTTCCAGATCAGCAACATTGTTCCTTAACATTTCAGAGTCCAAATCTGAGGCTAAGGGTCAGGCCCTTGAGATATTCCATGAGGCAGGGATGGTGATGGACCGGAGCAGCTCCTGGGCCAGTTGATTATGGAAATAGGCATATTGTGTTCTTGCCTTGCTCCAACTTGATATTTGTTTTTGGACTCCAACTCCTAGAATTTTCCAAGAATTCCCCAGGTACAATTCTAGGAGATGCTTCCAAGAAGCACCCATCTACTGATGAGCTGTGGTCTTCCTCCATTACTTATTTCCTCTATCTGTATCTATTTCCAAAAAAAAAAGGAAGCTGTCCCAGTGCTTACTGGGGGGGGGGGTACAGGTCTTCCTGGGAGGCATAGCCTCACTGACCATTAAATTCCATACGGGGCACCTCCCAAATGCCTATGCCAGTGTTGGCGAATCTATGGCACGGGTGCCAAAGGTAGCACTCGGAGCCCTTTCTGTGGGCACCCAACATCGCCCCTTCACAGTCACCTGTATTCAGGCTAAATTGCTGCATTGGCACTTTGTGAAAAATTAGTGGGTTTTGAATCACAGTTTGAGCACTCCATCTCCAAACGGTTCACCACCACCGGCCTACACTTTCCTAAGAAGATCATATCAATATCAACTATCAACATTTGTTAAACATCTTGTGGAAATAAAATTAGCTGTTCAAACAGATTAATGTGTTGCTTTTGCTTTCTCGCTTTTATCTGAGCAATATTTGTATATTCTTTTAAGGAGGAGAATTAAAGATTCAAGCCACCTGTAAACCTTTTTCCAGTCACAATGAGTGGCAGCTGTCAATACCAGCCTTCCCTCTGCAGGTTGTTGCATTGGTGACTGTTTTTCTCAGTTCCCTGTTTATGCAGCTGGAGATGCTTCCCTCAGCAGCAGTAAAAAACATATCCCAGAACTCCTTTTTTTTAAAGAGGTTTTATGGATTATAACAAACCTTTGGGGGGGAAACCCCACCATTTAAGTATTACAACTTGAGTGGGAGAGGCAAGTAACATTCCTTGAGCACTGCCCAAGCAAACACAATATGCAGCACTCTATAACTAATATTTATTACAGTGGTGTCACTGGATGATAGTTATAATAAATAAGTCGTAAAATGCAGAAAGTCCACAGGATTGCAGTAAGTTGTTAAATAAATTCAGAACGGTCTGCTTTCATCCTTTTTTTTCCTATCTAGGATTGCATGGCTAGGTTTGACCCTGCACATTTAACATCAGCCTAACACTGAAATTCACAGTGTGTGGTCCGACATAGGCTTGTTTAGAGATAAATTACACTGAATCAGTCCAATGGATGTACTCCTCCTTGTGGCTACCCACCCATTTTGGGGTCTTATTCCTAAAATACAGGAGCGACAACCATTCCTCTTTCAGCAATCCTGTCCTTCTTGTGTGGGGGGGGGGGTCTATTTATTTATTTATTTATTGCACACACAAGACTGCGCCAGAAAGCGCTTGTACAGGTTAACTTTGCTTAACATGCCATTTCCCAGTAGAAGAGTATGTTTTTTCAGACTGGTATACTGGGTGTTTTTATCAGCCTTGCTTCTGTAACTCGAATAGAAACTGATGTACGGTGGTGAAGCCGCTGAGATGTATCTTTCCAGGGTGCTGTGGTAAATTTTAATTAGGCGAGATGGTGTCTTGTGGCACCTCGAAGTTCCACAGCACTATTTTAAACAGGAACCCACAGAGGTATCTGCTGAAGTGAACTGCTCCCCAAGAATGCTCAAGCCAAGAAGCACCCATTACTCTTAAAGGTACTGCCAGACTTTTCTTCTTCTCCTTTGAGGTTAAAGTAGCCTCGTGGTGCAGTAGTTAAATGCCTGGACTGCAGGTAAAACTGTGCTCATGACCTGGGTTCAATCCCTGGTAGCAGGCTCAAGGTTCACTCAGCCTTCCATCCTTCTGAGGTTGGTAAAACGAGTACCCAGCTTGCGGGGGGGGGGGCAATGTGTGGCCTGCATGCTGTAATTAAACTGTAAACCACCCAGAGACTACTTGAAGTGGTATGGGGCGGTATATAAGCAGAACACTTTGCTTTGCTTTGCTTTATGCATATCTAGGCTAGCATGCCTAGACTTTGTGGCAAGTCTGAAATTCGTATTCCCGTTATGACAGGACCTAAGGAGGATTTTGAAGTACAGGGAGCGGAATGGATCCATCCCTCCTTCTGTCTTTCTCAAGTTTGTGTATAACTGAAATCACCTGCATGCACAGTCTCAGCAGTATACAATTGCAGGAAAATAGACACCAGCTGAAGCCCAGAACAAGAAAAATCTGGAAGCTGCAGAGATGCCACCTCCGTTTCTCCTGCATTTATGGGATTTTTTTTCCATAAATGCCAAAACGCCTTTGCCAGCTTTGGATAATTTGCAACTGGACATGGGTGACTGGAGGTGGGAAACACCCACCAGCAGCAGCACCACCCCTGCCACCTTTTGGTGCTCTGCCTCAGGCAGCTGAATGGCTTGAGCTGGCCTTGGTGGCTCCACTGGGTCTGTTTACGCCACAGGAATAAGTGGTGAGACAAGGACCCTGGGAAAAGATCCAGGTCCATAGAACAAGGCCAGTGAAGAAAGGCTTAGCTCTAATGAATTACCCCAAACCAGCATGTGTGTGTGTGTTGCGTCGTTACATTCGTGACCGACTCTTCGTAGTTTAACTGAAAATTAAAAAGGGAAAAATAAGGGAGTCATTGTCACTTTAATTTTTGAAAAACATAAGTGGGTGGCACATGATCTTGCTAGGTTTGATGGTATTCAGTTATCTCTCTCAATCACTCAAATAAAGAGCACAACCATCTGCTTATCAAAACTGAGGGTGAGGCAAAGGTGAACAACAGTACTGTACAATAATCTTTTGGAGCACCCTATGGATCATATGCAGCCTGAAGGCTGATTTTGTGACCCTTGGGTTTTCCTGAAAAAATAAGTAGGGGTAAGTAAAAAAATAATAATCAGAGTTTGGAAGTCCTCTAGGAGTAGGTTGTTATTTCTTTAAACAGGTTGTGTGTATATAAAACCACCGTAAAAGTTAAAACAAGACCACCACCGTCTTACTGTTGTGTGTCAAGTCAGAACTGATTAAACCAGCCATAATAGGGTTTTCAAGGTAAGTGAGATATTTAATATTTGGTTTTACCAGTTCCACACACCTCCTATTGAGTGTCCATACCCAAGCAGAAATGTGTCCTAGTCCCTCACTCTGCTCAATGCAGCACAGTGGGTATCCCATTTCATTTTTACTAAACTGGGAATTGAATTTCGCCCTTCTCTCTCTCTCTCTCTCTCTCTCTCTCTCTCTCTCTCTCTCTCTCTCTCTCTCTCCCCTTGTATATTATTCATTGAGGGTGGGGAGAATGGTGGGGTTGGTGCAGCCCTGTGGATGAATCCAGGGTACAGGAATTTGGCCCGAGATCTCACCTGCCCTGTTTTCCAGTTAGAAGATGTCTGTGCATATACTGATAACCAAGTTAAAATTAACAAAGACCAATGTTACATGTTTACCTGGAGAAAAGTCAAGCCAAAAGAAAAGAAGTACTGTACTGTGTAAGAGCAACGCTTATGCTTGGCAACAGCATTTTCAAGTAACTGAAGCATTGCTGCCTAGCTAACAACGTCTCATTAAGGAGATCCATGATAACAATGCGAAAGTGAATCGACAGGGTGATGCTGAGAACAAAAACCACACACTGCATTAATGGTTGTTAACTCTATCCCCTTAGCAACTGCTAGCTCATTTTTAGAGGAAATATTGGGATAAATGCCCTAGCTGTCTCCGCCATTAGGAATAGATCAAGCTGCCACAGGAATCTTGCAGGGGGCAGGGCAGGGCTCTTTCCCCACCATTCAAGAGACACTCTTCAAGATCAAAAGGTAGATCTACCAATGATAAATAAGAATGTCTTATTCCCAACCGCTGTAATGATTTAAGAAGAACGCCCTTGACTAGCCTTGCATTAACCAGTTATTTCTCAATGTTGGTGTTTCTTACTGTTGAAATATATTGGACATATTTACTAAGTGTCTTGGATCAAATCCACAGCAGCATACTTGATACTTTTGCAGATAGAAAGGGGGGGAAAGTAACTTAAAATTGGAAAATAGTCTTATGTTGAAGAATAGCACCAGACAGGATGAATGCAAAAATGGAAGTAAATTATTCTACTCGGGGTAGTACCCAGTGGTGTGATTCTGACAGTGCAAAGATTCTGTCCCATGTAGAGTCCTGCATTGATATTTGCATAATTACTGTACTTTGAATTTAGTAATGCTGGCACAAGCCCTTCCCAAGAATTTGCAAACGGATTTCCATCTTGACTTCAGTTAGACAGTTGGGTTTACATTGGTTGTACTAGTTGTCCCCCCAGTGCTGGCCTGACTGCAATTTATCTGTAGTATTATTTATGAACTGAATTCTCCCAGTGAATTGAAAGCAGTGTGCCTGGCTCTCCTCCTCCGCCTCTTCCTCTTCCTCCTCCTCCTCCTCCTCCTCCTCCTCTGCTTAGTTTTTTTTTTAAACTGTGAGGTAAATTAGGTTAGGAGAGTAGAAGGCCAAGGCCACTCTTTGAGCATTTGAACCTCCCTATCTCCCAGGTTCACGTTTTACAACGGCTAAGCCCCAGGGGCAACCTTGCCAACTAGTCCGCGTTGGGCCTGAATCTGAGAATAGCTTGGATTTGTAGTGCAGACGGAGCTACACAAAAGAAGCCCTGCCCGGAGGTGTTCTTTTCCCAACCAGAAGATGAGCAGAGATCTGCATGACCACACTGTCTATAATCAGAAGTTCTGATAAGGCAAGGCTTCCACACAAAGAAAGACTGTGATTTTGGCAGAATCCTCTCACGAGTGTCACGGTGGCCCTTCTCCCTGAACATGTGAAGTTCTGTCTGACTTCTGGGTAGAGCAGAGATGTGGAGAGGAGGAGGGAACCAGAAGTACTATCTGGTTTCAGTAGGTAGCATCTGAATGTGATTTGTGTGTGTGTGTGTGTGTGTGTGTGTGTGTGTGTGCGTGCGTGCATGCGTGCGTGCGCAGGGGGGTGCTTTACTGATCCCATATGCTACACCCCCACCATGTCTTCCTGTTTTAATTTATTCCAGGTGTCAAATATTAGAGTGCATGTCCCCCTTTTTGATTCTGCAACAAACTGCACTTAAATGATGCCAAGGCACTGCCCCAACAACTATTTTCACTGCCAGAAGAACCCTGATATGTATAGAACAAGAAATACTGTACTTGCAGTGACCCATAAAGCACTGAACTCAGATGCACTGTCTGAAGCAGTAGGCTGTTGAGCCCAAATCTTCTGTTCTCTAAAGCCTGACTACTTCCCCATACTTCTCCTTTCTGTTGTCTGGGGTGTCTCACTCTTTCTAATGCTACGGTTTGCCAAAAACTACTACGAGTCTCCAATGTACTTCTTTAAACAACAGTTGGGTCATTTCTTGGAAAGACCAGCCATGCTCTTGATCAGTGATTCCCGTTCACAGATGTTCTTAGCCTAAAACTACAAGATGCCTTCCCTATTAGTTGCAATGGACTTCCATCTTGGCCAGGACTTCTGGGAACTGTTGTCTAATAAGAACATTTGGGCACCCAAGCTTCGTAAGCACTGCTCTAGATAAAAGAGGATTCATTACCCACACCTTCCTAAATACAGTGCTCTAACACTCAGGGCTGGAGAAACTTCAAATAACCTTGATAGTACTTAGTTCCATTACAGGTCCTGAAGATTAGCAGGAAAAGGATAATAATGCAGCAGTTACAGTATTTTATTTCCCAGTTTTTAAAAAAATCTTTATACCGATGAACAGGACCAAAAGGGAAACACAGGTTTAGGATTACAAGATTTCTCCAACGTTTGGTTGAACTAATTCTAGTTCCAGGTGGCTAAAATGAGATAGTGAGTCTTTTGTAGAATATGGCTCAGCTGCTACTATGGACCTTGTCCTTTCTTGACTTTCATCTTCAGTCTCTCGCTCTTCAGATGTTTCTGAAGCTATCACACCCACATAGTTTTAAAGGATAGATGAATCTTATCTAAAAATGCAGAGAGACCATGGAGACTCAGTCCTGTTATCCTATGTGTTGGAATGGAGTGTGTGCAAATTGGAATGGTGTATACTTGTGATAAATAGAATTGTGAAACAATATAAGCTAAATGGAAAGAGAATAAAGAGGGTATGAGTGCAGAGAAAACTGTACAAATACACAGATCCTCACATCCATTTGTGGTGCCTCCCTCCATTTCTCTGGAGCAGGGTTTAATAACTCCAACCCAAGAAAAAAAGGTAGTAGCAGTTTATGGTTCTAACCAGGACCACACTTGGGGGAGGGGAGGGGAGGCAATGTCATGGGCCACCAATGGTATGCAAGTGAACTCAAGGTAAGAATGTAGTAAGAGCCCTGCTAGATCAAGCCAAAGGCCTACCAGGCCCACCATCTCATCTGCAGCAGCCAACCACAAGCAGGAGGTGAACAGAGCTCTCTGGATCAAGGGTGGGCAACTGTCGGCCCTCCAGATGTTTTGGACCACAACTCCCAGAATTCTGAGCCTAGATTGCCAATTGAGCCTTTTCACACGACCCCTAAGATCCGCTGGCCACTTAAATTCGGACCAGAGATCTTGGGGGTTTGTGTCGCTGTTCCTGTGTTCCCACCCCTTCTGCACTTCCTGGCTGCTGTCTGTGTGAGAGGAGGGAGAAAAAAAGGAAGAAAAGAATGCGGCTAACCTCTGTCTGGCTCTGCACCATTCCAGTCTCTTAGTATCTCTTAAAGGGGCAGGGGGCAAAAAAACAACAAACAGAAGTGAGGAGAGCCCGGCACTCACTACGTTACATCCACATCAGGAATTTTTCACCCCCAGAGAGCAGGTACTTGAAAAGTGTGCTGGGACGCACTTAGGTGGGTGTGGTTGCACTTATTTTTTTGTAAACTCAGCAGCTGGTGAGGAAACAATTTTAAGCTCTGGATCTGGGAGCCATTTGCCGCGGATTTTAGGGGTCGTGTGAAAAGGCCCAATGACAAAGGCCTGTGGGAGTTGTGGTCCAAAACATCTGGAGGGCTGATAGTTGCCCACCCCTGCTCTGGCTCATGCTCCTCAAGCAAATCATATTCAGAATCACATTGCCTCTGCTCCCGGAAACATCACAGAGCCGTCGTGACTAGTAATCAATGTTACTTTTCGCTTCCATTAATTTGTTTCCCCTCCCTTAGTGGATGGATCCCTGTACTCCCAAATCCCCAAAGGAACAGGAACTGCATCTTCAAGGCTCAGTCCGTCATAAAAGCCAAATGAAGTCTCTCAAGGAAATGACCCAGACACACATTTCTCCCTCCAACGACACATCTGCAAATGTCGGCAAATATAAAAACTTATGCACCAGTTCATTTGGGGTGACACACCTTTTAGAAACCCTCCCTTCACCTTATTAATAAATGAGGTCTAGAAATGAAACACTGGGCACTTTCCCAATATCATCTTGACTCAGGCCTTCCATTTTTAACTTGGGTCTCATTTCATGAAGAACCTAACACATGACATAGATTTGCCCCAGTAAACAACGTTCAAATTTCTGACAGACTTTTAAGAGCAAGGCAGAAAAATCCAGTCATATTTAACTTCATACTGGGTTAGGAAGTCAGTTGTGCTTATACACATATCTAACTCTGGGTGTATGAAAGTAGGAACCCCTTATGAATCCCTAGTTGGTGAGGAAGACGGGTAGACGCTGCATTCTGAGCCCTCAGGGACTAATTCTGTGTTGGAATTAGTCCCAGAGCACTACCCAACTGAACCTTTATATGAGGCCAAGCGATTTCAGAGATGGATGGAGATGTTCAAATGGCACAAAGCATTGCAACTTGTTAAAAAAAAAAAGACCTATCCACCCTCAGGCCTAGTTAACATTAATGTCAGCTGAGCTGAACAAAGCAGCTTGGTCATCCCAGGATACATATATTCATTTTACAGCGTGTCACCCTTGGAAAAATTGTCAGTGGATTTTTCACTGCAGGTGAACAACCCACAGCATAAGCCTCACTGTCTTGAGGAGAGGGCTGGCTCTATTTTGACCCCCTCAAGGCCAGCTACATGAAAATAATGTACTGTATTCAGGACTGCATCATGTTGACAGAGGGATAGTTTGCCTTCTAAGCCACTTCCATGATCTGAGGGGGGTTCCAGAGAGGTGTGTGTGTGTGTGTGTGTGTGTGTTGTGTCGTCGTTACAGTCCTGATCCACTCTTCGTGACTCCATGTCCATGGAGTTTTCTTGGCAGGAAGACTGGAGTGGCTTGCCAGTTCCTACTCCAGGCGCCTACAGCACCTGGTATTCCCTGGTGGTCTCCCATCCAAGTACCAGCCAGGGCCGAACCTGTTTAGCTTCCGAAATCAGGCAAAATCAGATGTACTTCTTAGGGCATCTAGGCAGCTCCAGAAAGATGACTGCCCACTAAAACACAGTGTAGTGCAGCTAGCTCACCTTTCTTTCCTTTACATTTTTGTGTGTGAGAGAATATAGAAGAAGAAGAAATGATAGAATTATTAATGGACAATAACGTTGTATGGCCTAAGGATACAGAGAACTGTTAGGTTTGTTGTCTCTTGCATTTGGCATTTTTAAAGGTTTAAGTTATTCTGCCCAAATAGATGACTGGCCATTTCTGACAGATTCCTAAAAATATACAAAACAAAACAAAATCCCTAAAACAAACTTCACCCTTGTTTGTTTGCTCCAACTAAATAAATCCTGATATTCCCAGTATGGAAAGGGACATATTGTGCCACCTTGCTACGTAGCTGTTAAGATGAGGAAAATCTTACAATTTAAAAAGCAAAAGTGGCAACCCACATTCAGCAGAAAAAAACAGGGATGAATATGAATACCGGGTGATATAAACCGAAAATGTTTGCAAGTGCTCCAAGCCTTGAGGAACTGCCAATTTTGTTCCCAAATCTAAAATGTGAGGATTTTGATTAATTCGTATGAAAAATGATCCAAAATAAAACTTTAAGCTGTCTGGGCAGCCCTGGAAGGTTATGTGAAGAAGGACGGGTGACTGGAAACACCCTGAACCATATTTCATAGAGAGAGTAGGTGAAAGAATTTCCTTTTTTAAATCTCAGCCAAGGATATGGAGAATTTCTAGGGGAGTCTTGCTGGCTTCTCCTCTGTGGCAGGAAAACAATGAGGTCTTGTCCTGGCACCTTAAAGATTGACAAGTTTTATCACACATAATTGTTTGTAGCCTGAAGCCTAGTCCTTCCGGGCACAAGAAAGCTTTGTTAGTCAATGAAGGGCCACCAGACTCTGTCATGGAAACAGGGAAGTTCATTCTTAGTAAGACAGGAGTACCCTGGAAACAAGCCAGCCAGCAAAGCAGGAGATTATCACTCCTTGATCTGGAAACTAATAGGATTTAACAGGCAAATGGGATCCTTGCCACCCAATTTATCATTAGAAATAAATTAAATCAGTGAAACAGCCCCAGCTGAAGCAGCCTTGATGTGAGCTTGCATTTTTGTCCTTTGGATTTGAAATGTTTCGCCCTTTAAAAGAAGCGAGGTGTGTGGGGGGGGAGATAAATGCAGTACTGCCTTATGGGGAGACAAGTTCTTAGTGCATCTATCCTGTATCCCTTTGACTGGGAACTGTATTCCTAATTTCTGGTAAGATTATTTCCAGGAGATGCAGGAATGAGAGGGAGGGGAAGCTTACTTACAAGAAAGGATGTGCCATGCCCCCCCCCCCGGCAAGACCTTGGTGAGTGATCGATTTCTTAACAAGTATCGTGCATGGCAGTGGCATAAATTGTAGTGCTGCTTATTGAGTAATATCCCTGTATTAGCAGCAATGGGGGCCTGTGATCTTCCAGCTGATGGTAGATTTCATCTCTTCCTATCCCTCGTGATGGGCCATGATATCCAAGGTGGATGGGCCTAGGACAGTGATAATGAACCTTTTAGAGACTGAGTGCCCAAACTGCGATTCAAAACCCACTAATTTTTCCGCAAAGTGCCAATATAGCAATTAAATCTGAATACAAGTGGCTGTGAAGGGGTGCTGTCGGGTGCCCACAGAAAGGGCTCTGAGTGCCACCTTTGGCACCCGTGCCATAGGTTCGCCAACACTGGCCTAGGAGGTATAGGGGCAGGTGCTCTCAGAGGAGGATAGGGAATTGTGTACCCCTCCATAATGTTGTTAGATGCAGGAAGTGACCCACTAAAAATACTGCAACTGTGCAAGGGAATGGTAGTGTTCTCTAATAAAGCTTCTCTGCATTTCAGTGAGGTTTGTAGAAGACCAGCTTCTGTGGCGCTGCACCTCACATTTGAAGGAGGAGCCATCGAAGCTGAGGATGGCTCAGGTCCAGGGTTCATCATTGGCCTGTCGCTTCAGTCCCTGGCATCTCCCATTAACAGAGAGAGCAGAGGATAAAGCCATGCCTCTCCGTTGACCCATGTGAGGTGGCACAGGGGTGGGAACCTTGTAGCTCCTCTGAGATTGTTCGACTTCCGTTCCCAGCTGCCGTGGCCAAGGAAGGATGAAAGGAATCATGGTGGAGCATGTTCCACACCCCCGTTGTGGCGAACGCATCAAGTGCTCGCTGTTCTCCTCTGACACTGAGGCAACAAAAGGTAGTCTTGCCTTTCAGAAGCCCGCTCAGGGCCCTCTACATCTCTCAAACACTGCGAGTCATCTAATGTGCTAGGAACTCGCTGGGAAGCACATTAGATGTGAAACTCTCTCGATTTACCTGAAGGATTTTACAAGGGAGCCAGATTATGTGCTCCATTTATCACTCTCTCCTCCACTGTTTTTGTCATTACCTCAGTGGTTTAGGTATCAGAGGCTGGGTGTTCGATTCCCCGCTGCGCCTCCTTGTCAGGGTCCTGACTTCATGATCCATACAGTCCCTCCTAAATCTACAGTTCTAAGATGATGGTGATGATGACAGTGATTTCTTTTCCACAGAATAATCAACAGAAAAAAGGAAGGAGGAGGGGCTGTGCACTACAGTATATTGTGACTGGCAGTGCTTCAGGGTCTATCTGGAAGCACTTTTGGAAGGAGAGGAAATGAGTTTGATGTTTTACTGTGTCACCAAAAAAGGGAAACTAACCATCCATGTCCCCAGCTTAAAGGAGTCTTCTCACCAGTCTGGCACCCAAGTTGGGGTAAAAGATGTAACCAAAGGTCATGGTTAAAAGCCCATTTCTGGACACAATTAAAACAAAGATGGGCTGGCAGTTTCTTCTTCATTCTCAACAATCCATCATAACTCTCAACAGATACACTGTGGGGCAAATCTAGGTTATTGGTTTAGTTCTCCTAAGAAACAAAGCACCGAAAAGATGATGTTGTGAGTAAACACAGGAAGTACAGTAATACATTGGTTTACGAGCATAATTTGTTCCAGAAACATGCTTGTAAACCAAAACACTCATATATCAAAGCAAATTTGATATGGAAACTCAGATGATTCGTTCTGGGGTCTCATAGACCACATACTGTACACACAAAATACCAAAACTCACAAAAGAAGTTGGCTAGAAGCCCATGTCCACACCATAGTTTAGGTACCTGGCTGTGGAATCTGCTCTGCTTGGAACAAACAACTGGATTTTATTCTGTATTTTTAATATGACAATAATAAAATGCAATTTGTTGCCATATGCACACTTGACTAGCTGCTCCATGGCTAGAAATGGTTCAAAAATAAGAAAGAATGTTGAAAACAAATTAAAGAAAAATATAAAGAAAAAAAAAACCCTAACCTACACTCTCCTTTGAAAACCTTTGTGAGTGGTGCAAAGGAGACCTCCCTTCCTTCCCCTCTCCTCCCTTTAAGCTGCAAGAGACTTAACATTCCAGACAATCTCCAACAATCCAGCAGGAGGGGGAGACAGCGCCAACACTGGCTCACTTGTGATCGTGTGACCTGCTCCAGTGCTTGTATTGCAAGACATTGCTTGTTGATCAAGGCAAAATTTAGAAGAAATGTTTGCTTGTCTTGCAAAATGCTCTTAAACCAAGGTATTACTGTCATTTTGTTTCTGTCTGAGAACAAAAAATGAACTGGAGTGAACTGGGAGGAAGCAAATGGAGACATTTCTGGAAATTCAGACTGTGTGTGTGTGTGTGTGCTCTGTGCTGTCAAATCACAACTGATTTATAGCAACTCTAACAGGGCTTTCAAAGCAAGGGAGATATTTAAGTAATAGTTTTACCAGCTTCACACCAACAGTGAGTTTCGGTGGCCAAGTAGAGATTTGAACCGTGTTCTCCTGAGTTCTAGTCCCGTCACTGTTTCCGCTATACCACAAAGGAAATCAGATTACCAAAGTACTACTTCTTAACTCTCTGGGGGAGAGACAGTCTACTGTATACCATGTGGTGGGGAGAAACCACCAGGAATGAGGAGAGGGGTGCAAAGGGAAAATAATAGGCAGAAGAGGTACCATTTTGATACTTGCCTGCAGGGTGGTCCCTTCCCCTGATGCTGTGCTGTTGCAGCAACCAGGTTCCCACACTTGGCGTTTGTTACTCTAACTAACCCCATCCCTTAGCAACAGACAAAAGTTCCTTTGTTTCTTGAGATGGGAGATTCTGATGTAGAATGCTTGGATCTTCCCCTTTCTCTTGGTCATTCCTCAAGGGTTCTAGGCTGCCTCACCCATAATGCTTGGATGCCAACGGTACCCTTTCAGGGCTAAACCAAGACATGCCTTTTGTCGTATGGCTTGTCCTTGCATCATGTTTTTGGTTCTTTCCTTTTAACCAACACAAGGGGAAGATTCATCCCATTCTCCAGGTCATAATCTCCATGGGTCTTCTCTGCCAGGATAGGGAGGGGTTCATACCTAGGATCAGAAGGGGGAAAGTCCTAGTGCAGTGGTGGCGAACCTTCGGCACTCCAGATGTTTTGGACCACAACTCCCAGAATTCCAAGCTTGTATTGCCAATGACAAAGGAGTGTGGGAGTTGCGGTCCAAAACATCTAGAGTGCCGAAGTTTGGCCACCACTGGCCTAGAGCCCTATTCCTCCACAATATGGCTGACGTCTGGCACAGTTAGTATCCTTATGTGGAGTGATTGGGGCAGGAGGACTTGCTTGTTCCCCTCAGGCAGCAAGTCTCAGGGCAATCCTGCTGAAATCAGGAGAAATGAACTGTTGCTTTTGCTGCCATAGCATTAAGAGCTTCGTCCCAAAGCCACACTCGAGGTGTAATCTCATCTAAGGGGGTGTGCCAGAACTCTCTTGCAGGGTATTCAACATACACGGCCATATGACAGGCCCTGGGATTAGACAGAACAGGGCAAGGATGGCAGAAGGGGTGCCAAACTGCTTCAGCTGTGCCGTGCTGACATCCTGACTGCTGAACCAAAGCCGTGGGATCCTTCTCAGGCATTTCAGGATTGCTTATAGACACCAGGTCAAGGAGGAGGGGAACGGCTGCAGGCAGGCAGGCAGCCATAACAGTGTTAATACAAGGCAAAGAAAGGGGCTGCGTACCATTACAGACTGGAACAAGACTCAAATTGCACGTAGGAGGTAATGAAGCCCTGCTAATGAACAGTAAGGAGGATCGGGAAGTTTATCTTGTAACCATCTAGCACAGGAGGTGGCAAGAGCTCCAGCGCCGGAGGCACTTAAGAGAAAATTAGACCACCCTCTGTCAGATAGACTTTGATTTGGATGCCCAACCCTGAGCAGCGGGTTTGGACTCCATGGCCCCAGAGGCCCTTTCCCACTCTATCTGTGAGCAACTCCTGGAGCCGAGAAACCTGCACAGCACCCAGAAAAGAGGAGGAAGATGTTCGCATCCCTTGGACTTAACACAGAGACCCACCCACCCCCAAGAGAAGGGGTCAGCAGCTTTTGGCTCTCTGGACGTTTCAGGCTTCACTTCCCAGCGGTATAAGCCAGCGTGACCCAAAGTGAGAGAGTACACGTTCAAGATATGAAAGCAAACAGGTCTCTCACTCCTGCTTTACAAGGGGGAAACCCAAGAGGAATGTCTCTCGGTTCCCTGAAGAGGGAGAACCCCACTCCAGCACTTCAGACCAATTGTAGAATTCGGATTACTTGGTCAGGATACCAATACATTTTATTTTTATACTTTTAAGTTAAAAAAACAAAACCAACCCAAACAAACTGCCATTTCCCAGAGAAAGTGCTCAGGTGGGAGAGGATTTTCCAAATCTGGTCTCAGGAATGCCATGTCCTTTAGAGTGGTTGCTGGGCTGTCCCTGTCGGCAAAGAGACGAGCTGCAGCCTGGTAGCATCTGAAGGGCTGCCCATTCATAATGTGTGTTCGTGCAATGAAAATGTAAGCAGCTGGAAAGAACAGGTTCTTCCCAGTACGTTGTCGTCATCATTGTAGCACATTTATTGCCCCAGACAGACAAGCCAATGCTTGCCAGCGCTGCCTGTTCCGGAACTGCAGGACAACAGGCAGACAGAGTGGAACATCTGAGTTTTGTTTTAGTGCCACATCACTTTGCTGTTTGAAAAGTTCAGCTGCCCTGCAGGTGTACAAAGCAGAAAAGCGAGCTCCCTCCCTTCCTGGGTGACCTCAAAGCATCACACAGCTATGGTTTAGTCATTGTGAAAGGGTAGCGCCTTGCACAGATAATCCCTCGCAGCAGTGCCACTGACGTAGACTAAGGGGGTGGGGGGTGACGTGCAGCCCTCCAAGTGTGTTCTGAGCAATTGTGGAGATTGAAGTCCAACAATCTGCAGGGGGTTAGACATTCCCACTATTGCCCTGAGCTGCAATAGTACTTTTGCCCTGTGTCACGAAACAAAACTAGACTTTCCTTCTGATGGAAGACCTGAAGGAAATCAGCTGGGAAAGAAAGCAACTCCTAGCAAGCTAAACCTTGCAAGGCCAACATCTACGTTCTCTCGAGACACCAATGAGCACCAAGAGTAAGACAAAGAGGGGAGAATTCTTGTTATGTGTTTAATTCTTGCATTTTCCTGCTGTAGTGTTCGTACCCAGCTAGTTTGGACTCGTACCCAAGCTAACATCTCCTGTAGGCTCAGCCAGCAATGCAGTTGGCCACTTAAATCTGGAATTTCCCTGAGTTACACACACAGGGTTCGCAACAGTTCAAGGATAAATCTACCCCCGTAACAGACTCAGAGCAAATCTACATGGGTGACAGGGAACCGCTCTTCTAGTTTTGTTATAGAATGGCTTCAGCAAATTAGGAAATAATACTGAAAAGGACTAGATTGACCATTTTTCATCTTGCACAGAAATACTTAAGACGAGTGTCTTGTTTTTGGCAGGAGACACCATCCTTCAACTGAATCAACACCGTTGTTTAAAAATAGCACTTCGCAAGAATGGTATTGCATGGGCCTTGTGCATTTTTGTTCCACCCCTTCCCAAACACTTGCTCAAATGTCTGTGTACTTAAGAATAAGTTCAACAAATTTGGCCGTTAAGAGGCCACCCATGGTCTGCTAGCAAACAGGGTGATCTTTGCTTGCCAGCGTATGGATGCAGGGAGGAAAAAAAAAGCCATGCCTTTAAGAAGTTGTGGTACAAACCAGTTTGGAACTGGATCGTAACACGAGTCTTTAAGGTGCCTCTTCAGATGTAACTGTAGAGCAGATGTGCTCATTCTTGAGCTATGTTGACTGTGAATCATCACTGCAACCCACCCATCCAGATCCATGGTCACCTATGCAGTCTGTCCCAGGTCAACAGGCTCAACCGGGAGGCTCCAAAATGGCACCACAGGGTGGTTGCCATCACCTTCCATAGCCAATGGACCCACAGGTATAATACTGTCCCTTACAAACCTGGTTGACAGTTTTGATTGCAGCAGAACCCCCAGTCAGGCTGCAACTGCCCCAAACCATCATCTCCCTAGCCTCCTCGGACAAACGGACCTCTCAAAGACCTCTGACCTCTGGGCCTCTGATAACAAAGTCTCAAGAGCTGTGAGGCCGCAGAGTTAGAGAGTTGAGTCCATCATGAGATGCCCGTTCTGGGGCAGTATCCTGTGCTCTGTGGTGCTGGTCTTGACTGAAGCGGGAGAATACTTGGGCATTCGGTGGCAGGCAAAGCAAAGGATCTTCCAAAAGGTGCTGCGCATTTCATTGTCCCGGTAGGAGTAGACGATGGCATTGATGAGCGAATTTATTTCAGCCAGCAACAGGAAGTATTTTTCTACGGCCAGAACGTTGCAGCTTTTACAACCAAGGCCATCCAAAAGGAGCACCACCTGCCCAGGAGTCCAGCAGATGACAAAAGCACCTGAAGATGACGAAGAGAAAGAAGAAGAGAAGGAATTGGTTAGAATGGAATCGGCGACTGTCAGAGGAGCCACTTTCAGGCCCACTGCCAAACCTCGGAAAGCCATTTCTGCTTTCAAAGAAGGACCACTCCCTTCCTCTAACCCAGGCATGTCCAAACTTTGGCCCTCCAGATGTTTTGGACCACAACTCCAACAGTCCTTTGCCATTGGAAATACAGGCTTGGAATACTGGGAGTGGTGGTCCAAAACATCTAGAGGGCTGAGGTTTGGCCTTGCCTGCTGTAACACCACCTCAGGGGCCTCAAATCACCCAAGACACCAAAACTCTCCAATGCAACCAGTGCAACCCACACTGAAATGAAACAGGGGAATGCTTCCAAGGACACGTCCCTCTTGAAATGTCCATTTAAGGATGGGGGAACTTTGTCCCTTTGGCCACCTCGAATCTCAACTCCTCAAAGCCCCAGCCAAGGCTAATAGCAAGTGGTAGTTCTTGTGCAAAACATCTTTAAAAAAACAGGAGGAAAACTGGATGACATAAAGGGAATAAATACCGTAAATACTGTTATGTAAAAATGTTCCAGATCCTGGACTCCCATAACATTGTCCATTAATGTTCCAACCCAGGCTCACATCTATCAGTAAATCCAGGCCATGATCCAATTAGGCTAGAACAAGAAACTCCCATCACATGTCTTCTTTCCTTAGCTGAATTCACGATCTACTATGCCCAGGACCAGTAGAAAGAAATGCAGACACTGGATAGCTTTTCTCTTCCGTTTGAGTCTTCCTTCTTGCTACAACGCTCTTATTCTATTTTATTTTTGAAAAAGGGCCCATCTCAGGATAATGTATCCAAAGAAATCATGCAGCTGGAGTGATCCTCACGCTGAACGTTTCGAATTGTCCAGCTAAGGAATGGGAAAGAATTCATTTGAATTCATTACAGGGCATCTCAGACAAAGGAGAGACTTGTTTCTGCTGAGACTCATTATGAGAAACAAAATGCCCTTTGCCTGAAAACTTGGAAACATCTGCAAGGCTTACAGGGCATGTTGGAGAAATAAAGAACGTACAAAGCTGCGTGGACACTTCAAAACGGGTGGATCAAAATGCATTCGGTTGGAAAATATGTAGAAAGAGTGTCAAGGAAAGAAGAAATCAGTTGGGTAAAATGTGGAAATAAAGGTAAATAAAACAAAAATGAAAACAAAAGAGGTTGCCAGGTTGAGAGAAACGCAGCAACATGGATAATGAGATATTCCCTTCTTGTCTCCGGCATGACCAGAGGCCAGATTTCACCAGGTGGAACTCCCTTGGTCCCTGACTCCCTTCGCATTTCTCCTTTCCTTGGCTGAATCATCATGTTCTCTGCCCAGTGCCAGCAGAAATACTTTTATAGGGAAATGCACACCTCTAATCAATCCTCTCCAGTGCTGAGTTGAGAGAAAATCAGTTCCAGATGTTTTCTGCCATAGCGAGCCGTCGCCCAGTGCGGACTAGCTGGCTCAAATTCCCCTTTATCTGCTCAAAGCAACTTTGCAGCATTTTAAAAAGGTGTTGGATTGTTTGCTTTTTAAATAGGTCAGCTATGAACTAGAGATGGGCACGTAACGCCAAAATTGTGTTTCGTTTCATTTTTCATTTCTTTCCCCTGTTTCGTTTCATTTATTACAAAATGATTTTTAAAAAAAATCATTTCATATTTTGTTTTGTTTTTCTTTATTATTATTATTATTATTATTATTATTATTATTATTATTATTACTACTACTACTACTACTACTACTACTACTACTACTACTACTACTACTACAGACTTGAGGCTGGGCCGGCTGGTCTGTGTTTCCCCCCCCCTTATCCCGCTGACCAGCTGGCATGCAGGGAGGCGGGTCAGCATTTTTTCTCTCCCATAGACCAGCTGACCCATGGGGAGGCCGGTAGGCGGTTTATTTTTGTCCTCCTGCCAACCAGCTGGCCCACGGGGAGGCTGGTCAGTGTTTTCCCCCCCTTCCCTCTGGCCAGCTGACCCACGGGGAGGGCGGTCAGTGTTTCCCCCCCCTTTCCTCTGACCAGCTGGCCTGCGGGGAGGCCGGTCGGTGTTTTTTTTAAAAAAAATTCCCCACAGACAAGCTGGCGCGCGGCCCCGCATGCCAGGAGATCAGCGCTTATTTTTATTATTTATTTTGACATGCGTCAAGATTGGCACTTGCCAAAATAAATAAATTTTTTAAAAATGAAATGAAATGAAATGAAATGAAAATTTCCATTTTGTTTCACTTCATTTTTAAAGGGCACTTCGTTTTTCATTTCAATAAGAAACAAAATGAAAAATAAAAAACAAAACAAAAAAAATCATTTTGTGCCCATCTCTACTATGAACTGTTTTTTCCCAACAGCCTGAAGGCACATTTTGCAGCAGTCTTCCAAAAGCTGTTAAGAAGGCCAGGATCTGGTCAATGCCTGGGTACAACATATGTGATCCTTGCTTATGTGACCCCGGGGGTACCTCTCCTTCTCCTTTCCCTCACACTTGACTCATCGCTTCTTCTTCCTCTGCCGCTGCTGCTGCCATCTTCAAAGCCCACCAAGCAGCATTGGGGTCCCATCCTAAGATGGCGGCAGCAGCGAAGAGGAGGAGGAGGAAGAGGAGTTAAACCAGACCACCGGTGCTCATTTCGCAAGACATTGTTCGCAAAGTGAAGCAAAATTTTATTTAAAAATTGTGCTTCTTTTGCAAAATACTTGTAAACCAAGGTACTCATAAACAGAGGTACCACTGTAACTACACAGTATAGAAAGGCAATTAAAAAACCAAAACAATTACAAACTCACTTCGGTCAAAAGTAAAACCGCCGAGCCTCAGTTTCATAAATCTCTACTCTCTGGCAAGCCTGTCATCCAAATATATTCTTCAAACCCACCCTGTTCTCAATTGGAGATAACTGCCAAGTCACTGGGCATCCCTTCCCCCTCAGTTCAAGCCTTCCCTGTTAGTATAGTACAACCCTCTTATTATTTTAAAAGGAGCCCATCCAAGGGTATCCAAAGAAATCCTGCAGCTGCAGTTAAGTTCTCGTTGAATTTTGGAATCATCCATGAATGGAAAAGAATTCCTAATTATTTGAATTACTTACAGGGCATCTCAGACAAAGTAGGGGCCTGTTTCTGCTGAGACTCATTATGAAAAACAAACGCCCTTTGCCTTATAACTCTGAACATCTGCAAAGCTTACGGGGCATTTTGGAGCAATAAAGAACATACAAAGGTATGTGGTCACTTTAAAACGGGTGGTTCCAGTGCATTCAATTGAAAGATATGCAGAAAGAACATCAAGGAAGGATGGGCTCAATTACTGTAGGCAAAATGGTCAAATAAAGGTACCTGTACACATTTCAAGGCAAAAAAAAGGGGGGGGGACCGAAGTCATGCAACCGAACATGAAACAAAGATGAGAACAGAACAGAAAAGGTTGTGGGAGTTGAGAGAAAAACACAGCAACATTGAGAATTTCACTTCTTGTCTGCAGCACAATTTCTACTCCTTGTCTCTGGCAAGACGAGGATTTCAGAATAGCTTGAGGCCAGATTTTACCAGGAACCCTAGCCTAGGAAACTCTGGCTCCGAGCTATTCTGCAATTCTGCTCATGCCAGATACAAGAGGAGACAGCTGTTGTAGAGGCAGCAGGTATACATCTGCTGGAATCAAGGGCACGCAAGTCTCATCCATCAGGAAACAACACACTGAATTTAGACAAGCTGTGGTACAGAGCTTGTTCAGCACTCCGTTTATCATCTTCCACTCCTGAGAGACCAAAGGGGTTCAGCTCACACACAGAGGAGTATCCGGAGTCACAAAACGGCATCTCTTGAGTGTGAAGAACACAACACGTGAATTGAACCTCGGACACCCACGTTGTTCCTGAAACACACACCGCTTGGGGGGCCAGCATTGTGCACCAAATCTGCACTGTGTGAGTCAACTACTGGGTTACCACCGAGAATCATACGATAACCAAATGCCCCTGCCATTTAATGGACACGGCTTTTGAATCTAACAATTGTTCTTACAGGATTGCCACTAAATTTTTTTTTCATTTCCCCAACTTTCCCTGACCAACTCCATGCTAGGTTTAGGAGGAGGAGACAAAACTTACGTTCCATACGTAAGTGTGAACCAAAAGAACACTTATCTTTATATGTAAGTTAAATGCAGTATGAGCAGTTAGGGATGAAAACAGTTAGATGTTTAAAGTTGTATATTGCTAAACATTTAAACTAGCCTTGCTTTATAAATGCTATTGGCAGACTTTGGAAATCATGCAGGGACAGAGCTCCACAAACACATTACATTCGGCTGGTTGGTAGGGATGAAGCTGGGAAAGGGCGTCATTAAATTTTACAGTACTTGCCTTCTGCTACTTCCCTATTCTAGTTGCCACAAGAACAAATCATGCTCTTGCAGCAGCAGGTCAAAAATCCACTGCTTGAATATATTTTAATCACCATTTCCCTGACTTTCCATGACCAATTCCCATTTCCCTGACTTTCTAGAAAGTGGCAACCCTGTCTTAACATCAGTACTCGGAATCCAGAGTGGCTGCCGTGGTTAAATATAGGATATTGCCTTTTTGCTTATACAATAGCCAGTGGCCATGTTTGTTGCAGGGTTCTAGGAGTTCAGGTTCCCTCTAACCAAGTGGTTCTCAACCTGTGGGCCCCCAGATGTTCCTGGACTGCAGCTCCCAGAAGCCCCCACCACTCGCGGTGCTGGAAGGGGTTTCTGGGAGTTGCAGTCCAGGAACATCTGGGGACCCACAGGTTGAGAACCACTACTCTAACCTGTGCAGTCGCACATGCCCTTGATGCCCTCCGCACAGGGGTTTTTCACCTCCACGTACCCACTGCAACCATTTTTCTTCCAGCTGCAGCAGAATCCACAGGGAGGATGTTGGCTCTCACATGCACAGAAGAGAGCCCTGCCCAGTGGGGACAAAAATGAGAGGGTATGTTGGTTATGGTCTAAAAGAAGAAGAAAATCCATAAATTTCCCCATCCCAATGGGAAAAAAGACTTTAACTTGTTGCGGGTGTGGGAAGATTCTATGGGCAGATGCCAAAACACTTTCCAATCAGAATACAGACCTCTTTTACATCATGAATTCTCATTATGGAGAGCATGGATGATTTAGGGCTGATTGAAGTGAAACTGAAGAGACCACTTTGGGTCAAAGAGAGAGACTGGGAAATCATGTCATTTTATCCTTATGGAAATGTAGGAAAGGTGGATCGCACAGGAGGGTGCCCAGTTTGCTAGCTCTCTGTGTGGAGGAGGAGGAGGAGGAGGAGGAAGAGGAAGAAGAAGAGGAAGAGGAGGAGGAGGAGGAAGAAGAGGATCTGTCGAGGAGAGTGAACTACTGCAGAACAGCCAGGTTTGGAAAGAGCTCAAGAAAGGGATGAGACGCAGCAGCATCTTAGCCAAAAAGAAAGAGCAAGATGGGAAAAGGCAGGGCAGGAAGGACTGGATAGCAGCCAAGACAAAAGGGGTTTGAACGGGTGAGGCAGCTTAGTGGAGAGAATCAAAATGTGTGCAGGGGAGCATGGAATTGAAAGGAGGTGAAATAAAGGTCACACCTGTTGGTGGCACACCTACACTTTCAAGGCCCCATCAGCATATGTCCTCAACAAACACCCCAGACCAACGTGCTTCACTATCCAAAGTACCTACGATAGCCTTCAGCAGGGAAGGAAACAAACTGTACTAACAGAGATGATTATTCATTATTACATGAGCAGATGTACCACCAGCAGCAGCAGCCCAAACCAGATTAGGGGATGCTGAACTTTTGAATATAATTTTCTTAAGTCCACAACTAGCCAACTTGCACTGCAAGCGAATTCTAGCACCCTTGGTGATGTTTGCATTCTGTTGTTGAGAGCTATGTCTTCCTCATTTCCCATTACTCCCCCTTACCCAAGAAGAGTTCTACTGTAGTCCATTCCCTGAACGCCGAGCTGACCAACAGTATCCTATAATCAGCGCATAGCTCCTTTTAAAGAGGGAGGATGCGCTAACTGTGCTACCCTATCATCATACACGCCTATCAAGAGTTTCCCTACTCCCCTGTTCACTGCCTGGGAGCAGCTTGGTTTTGGAAATGGTTTGCAGAATGGCAACTGCCTCACGTTACCAAGCACGGCTATTTTATTAGACCTGAGGTGCTTCTCTTTGTACCATCATGCTGTGGCTCTCTTCTTTCAAAACATTCCCATTTTCCTGAGAGGTGTGATTAAGCCTTCTCATACACTTCCGTCTCCATCTAAAATGAAGTTGCAGTCTGCACCACTCCAATTATTGTCGTCGTACCCCCCACACACAGCTACTTTAAAAAAAATCAATGCTATTGAACAGGATTGGCCCAAACAATTTTGCTGCTGGAAGCAAAGCCGCAAATACCACTCGCTTCCCCTGAACTCACCCAAGGCAAGGCACCTATCAAAGGCAGACGGCCATCTAAACAAACGGTCACACAATAACCACAATGCCGTGCTCTATAAATAAATTAAACAAAATAACTACCAAAGTCTTACCCTTTCATGAGAGCTGAAAATCTGCAATGTGAGCAAACTGCCTCACTCTGTCTAATGTGATAGTTCTCAACCTTGGGTCCCCTTCGACTACAGCTCCCAGAAGCCTCCGCCACTAGCTGGGCCGGGCAGGATTTCCTGAGAGATGGTACTGCAAGAACATCTGGTGACCCAAGCTTGGGAGCCACTGGTCTAATGGTAAGGCTCTCGAAGGGGCTGGCGTATATTTGATGTCGCCGTAGGCTTAATAACGTAGATCAGGCATGTCCAAACTTCGGCCCTCCTGATGTTTTGGACCACAGCTCCCAGGATTCTAAGCGTAGATTGCCAATGACAAAGGACTGTGGGAGTTGTGGTCCAAAACATCTGGAGGGCTGAAGTTTGGACATGCTTGACGTAGATGCTTGTCATTAACTGAAACACATGGACTCAGCTGCAGAGGAAGGACAAAGGACCGTGGAATATTCAGTTTTTTGAGGGATGAATTTTATTTGCCCTCTGATGCAGTCGCATATGTCTTGCGTCACTGTCTGGCCACACCAGAAGCCTTACGACACAGTCTGCCACATACTGACAGACGCCTACACAAAGCCAAGAGGTTTCCTCAGCCGAGGAAGGAGGGCCTGATTGCATTCCCCTGGACTGCCTCCTTTAAAAAACCCCAGGGCGAAGATCTTTGGCAGACTCTCTGGAGCAAGCCTATTAACTTGTGGCTCCGTGCCATCTCACCTCAAGCGGAGCGCGTCCTCCTGCTTTCTTCCTTGGGCCAAGGCACGCCGTCTCCCGCCGGCGCCCTCCCCCTTGAAAATGCTAAGCCAATTTGCATGAATCACAGTAGCTGGCGCTTTCGATCCCTTTTAGCTTGGCTTTCGATCTCTAGGCATGAATCATTCAAAAGCTCCCACCGGCTGCGGGCACGCTTCAAGGCAGCTCGCTGGCTTCGGAGGGACCATAAGCTCTCTATCAGGTAACATGCTCTGCATAATGTGGAACCTAATTTTTGCTGGAAGGATCTTCTCAAGCACCACCTCTGTCTCTCAAATCATCCCACAATGCCCAACGGAACTGGGATGAGAGAGAGAGAGAGAGAGCCTCCCCATATTCCTTGGGGAATGAATCGGTCCTTTTCATTGGATATCTGTCACTGTCCTACTGCCTCTTAAAAAATAAAGATTCAAAACTCATCTGCCCTCTTGTTTCTAAGCTTCAAGCCAATTGACATCATTTCTTTGAGGGCAGTCCATGCCCGCACATCCAGGCCATGTCCTCAGAGCTTGAGACAAAGTCTGCTATCCAGTTATCAAATATATTTCTAAATAAATTTTGCAATCTTTTAAAATCTTCGCTTCTGCCTGGCTCATTGCTCCGAGGACTAGACCCGCGGCTCTCAACCTTGGCAGGAGCACAGACTTCCCTTCTCCACCTCCTCCTGACTCAAAAGCAGCACCACAGGAATTCCTGACCCGTCTCTTCATCTGAGTGGTCAGCTGCTGGAGGAGGTGAAGAAGGGAAGTTCATCCTCTTGCCAGGACTGAAAGACCGACAACTTAGGATGACCCAGCACCAAGCAATTTGTGCACAAACCCCATCTCTAGTAAATTCACTTCAGAGGGAATGCCAACAGTAGAGAATCAGACTAACTTCCCCGCTGAAATGAAAGCAGGGGGTACCACTTGAAAAAGACAGCTCTTGTTGGCCACAAAAGGAGAAAACAAGGAAGTAGAAGGGCAAAATGCAGTTGAGTCTTTATCTGAGGACTAAATGGCTAAGGTTGCCAACCCCTCCTAGCCCTAAGGCTAAAAGTTAAATACAGACAACCACAAAGCCGAAAGAGAAAGAAAGGTCATTCTTCGCCAAAGGTGTCTTCACAATGTAGTCAGTCAGTCAGTCAGTCTATCTGTCTGTCTGTCTGTCTCCCAAGTTCCCAAAGTGACACAAGTGGTTTTAATGACGTTGCTACGAAGAGAAAATTCTGGAAGCAAGGGAAAAAACCACAAGTTTACAGAAAAACTAAAGAGTTGGGGCCCTCTACTTACTGAGGATGATGATGACAGTCTTGATGAGGTTGATCATAGTGTCCTTATAGCGTGGGTGGAAAGTGGTATGCTTCGACATCCGTGCCATCTTCCTCTTCACATAGATGAAAATGTGAGCGTAGACAACCACCATGACGATGAAGATGAAGAGGTTGGAGAGAGCCCAGAAAGTCAAGTATCTCCGGCTGTAGAGGGGCGCCATGCGGGAGCAGTCATCCAGCTGACACAAACAGTGCCAGCCGTAGGAGGGGATGAGGCCCAACAAGAGAGCTGTAACCCAAATACAGCCGATGAGGATCATCACCCGCTGGTTGGACATCTTGCTGTGGAGCTGCATGGTGAAAACCGTCTGGTGCCGCTCCACCGCAATGGCCAAGAGATTGACCACGGAGGCTGTCAAGCTGGTGTCCAAGAGGCTCTGCCTGATAAACCAGGTCTTGAGGGATAGGCCAGCAGTCCTAGGCCCTGTGTGGAACATCAAGAACATGTAAGCGATGCCAGCAAAGAGGTCGGCCGCCGCCAAGTTCCCCAGGAGGTAATAGATGGGATAGTGGAAGCGCTTGTTGATCACAATGGCTGTGATGACGAGCAAGTTGGTGAGAAGCACAATGATGCTGACCGTCAACCCAAGAGCTACCACCAAGATATCCTTGGGCCTCCATTCATGGAACAGCTCCTTCCCACTGTTGTTGTAGAAGAACTCGACTGACTCATTGTAATAGCACGTGGTCATCTTTTCGGAACGGCCGATCCCTGTGTTAGGGGAGATGGGAAAAGGGGTTGACTGATTGATTACATTAATCAATTAAACATATGCCTCACCTCCCACTTCAATTAAACCAAGGCCTTGTACATGATCATCCTCCCCACTCTGTTCTCCCAATAAACCTGCGAGGTAGGTCAGACTGAGAAAGAGTGACTATCCTCAGATCACCTGATGGGTTTCCTTGCTCTGCAGAGACTTCGAGCTGTATCTCTCAATAATCCCAGTTCAACAGTTCTGCCTAGCTCTAACTTTTGGAAGGACTGACAAGGGAGCAACTAGGCTTAACCATGTCTGCCCACATCATCTTCATATTACTCTCCAGTTATGTCCATGATGGCCTCACAAGGCTCAGACACCAGCTGAGGAATTTGTGGGGATACAGATGTTATGGAGGTCTGCAGCTCATATCATCACAGGCTGTCTATGCTGACGAAGACTGATGGGAGCTGCAGAACTCCAACATCTGGGTAGCCCCACATTCCCCCAGCCCTGGACTAGCTCTTCTCCCACACAATCTTCATCATGTTGCAAGGTCAGTGAAAACTAAATGGTTCATTGCGAGTTTGCCAGCTTACTGCTGTGGGAGCACTTTAGAAAAATAACAACGTACAAAAAGGCAGTGCTGAACATATCATCCTTATATGCTTTCCACATGCACTCCTGAGATCAAGATCGGAGAAAATATAACCGTGCAGAAGTTATTGAATTGCAATAGCCATCAGCCTTAGCAAGCAAAGGATAGGGAAAACTGACATCTAGAAGGTCATACAGTCCCAAATCCTAACTCAGTCGTTCAGGTTGTTGTTATTATTTGTGAGAAACCAGACGCTAGACATGACTTTGTGAGTTGACGGAAACTGGTAGCCACATGGCACCATGAGGGTGCAGGATGAAAAAAAATGAGACCAGAGGGAATTCTGTTCTAATCAGAATGATGCTACAATTACCATGTGGACAGAAATGTGGTAACATAATCCCCAACATCAACTTGAATCAATGATCTCCACGTTTCTTAAGCCTTGGAGACACCTCTTAAATATTAAAGCAAAGCAAAGTGTTCTGCTTATATACCGCCCCATACCACTACAAGTAGTCTCTGGGCGGTTTACAATTTTGATTACAGTGTGCAGGCTACACATTGCCCCCCAGCAAGCTGGGTACTCATTTTACTCATTTTATTAGTTTTGTGTATAGTTTTGTGTACAGTTTACCATAATATTTCTCCCCCGTCACTCTCAATAGCAGTAAAATAAACAAATGTCAATCCCATTCTATTGCAATGGCCCAAGTCTGCACAAGCTCCCAATAAAACCATGGACTAGTTTCCTGAACCAGTGATGCACAGAATCCTGGCTGCATAAATTCTGGAAGGTGGTGGTCTTTAAAAAAGAAGAAGAAGAAATCTTCTAAGCTGAGTCTCAAACTGAAGACTGGCTCCCTGACTCATGTGGTTTCTTGAAACAAGCTCAACAGACCTTCATCTTGGTTTCTCACTATACCTAAGACAACCAAAGCTGTTAACAAACAGGAAGCCGGGTGGTTGTCAGAGAGAGCAGCCTACGCTTCTGTTCCAACCACAAGAATAGTCATAAAACCCAACCTAAGAGAATGAGAAGCAGAGGCTAATTTTGACAACTTGTCCTGTACGCCAAGCTTGTCGCTGGTCTCATATTCTAAAAATGGTCTCTTATGCTCAAACTACAGTACTTTATCTAAAAAGGTATAGCCTAATGACGCACAGTTCGAGACTTGACAGTTGCCATGATCATTATGCCGAAGAGGGATTGAGAAAGCACATTTGCATCCTCTCCTTCCTTCAACATCTGTCCCACCCCAGGAGTGCAGGTGGTCCATCAACTTATTCACCTTGCACTTGTTTTCAGCTTCTTTTAACTTCTAGACATCGGGGTTGGGGACCTGAGTCATGCAACTCGCTGTCGAATCAGACTTAAGTCACACTGGCAACGCAACTAGTTTTTCCGAACGATTCGGAGTCAACTCGGACCCGTTTTCCTGAGTTGTGTTTTCGAATCCCTATTCTTTTCATGAAGAATGCTGTAAGATGCAGCAGAAGCTTTGAGATGCTCAACAGATGATGCTGGCGTGGCAGGCAAATGGTGGCAAATAGCAGCAGAGGAGGGAGCAACAGGGAGGTAAGGTTTTTGAGAAGGTAAGGGTTGGAGGGGTGAAGGGAGGTGAGGCAAGAAGGGCAGATGGGACCACACATGGGTGGTTGACCAGCTTCAGTCCTACACACACACACACACACACACACACACACACACACACACACACACACACACCACAAAGAATCACCCACCTCTCCCTTTTTTTCTGGGGGGGGGACTTATTTTTTCAGACTTGCACTCGGGACTCAGACCAACATCCCTACTACACATTCTGAAAGAATGTTGTCTTTGGAGGAAACAATAGGGTGAATTAGGGGTATCTGGTAAACAAAAAAGGGGGCAGGGGCCTAAAGTTACAGTACTGCTCCTTCCACACACCCACCAAGAAATAATCTTAGTATGGGAGGAATTTAGGAAAAATAAATAGGACCGTTGTAAAACAGCCTCAAGACTGAATACTCCTGCAGGTAAGTTATGAGAAAGAGAGAGCCATTCCCATGCTGGACAGGACCAAAGGCAAAATGGCAGGGCCAAATGTACCTGTGTATTTTTGCATATCGCTCTTACTCTCAGCAACTAAGCCTCAGGGAAGGCAATTCTAGTTCAGAGAATAGAGAGGAAAATCTGCAAAAGGTGGAAAACCACAAAATGACGGTGTCATGGGTAAGTGAGCGTGGTCCTCCAGGGAACTGTCAAGGGCCAAATGAGAATGCCAGGAGAGCCAGGCCTGGCCCCAGGACTATTCTGTTTTGACGAGCCGTTTTTAAGCCTGCCATCTTATGCATGCACAGGCGTTGTTCGGACGGAAATTTAGAAGATGACGAGCAGAGAATCCAATTGTACGTGTAGATTGCATTCAGTGCTAGACTCTGTCCCTGTGCTCTTAGCCAAGCTTGAATGAGGCTTTTATGTGACTTACTTAATGATGGAAATTAATCTCTTGTATTAATAGGATTAATTAGCTGTTTATGGACAAACTCCTAATGGAACATATGATTCCCCCGGGGTATGTGTATGCATGTCTATTACATTCCATTTAGTATTAGCTCAAGCAGTTACAAGCAGGAATGATATTTGGACGGAGGGAACCAGTGAACGCTGAAGCATGCCACTAAAACCCCATTATCTGTGCTTAGAATAAGTTGTGCAAATTCTGCATAACTGGGACGTTTTGGAAGAACCTCAGCTGTTTTGGCAGCACAACAGGGCCAAAGGGACAGTAATTGTTGCCTTTTGTACAGAGAGAGAGGGAGAGAGGGGGAGAGAGAGAAAGAGAGAGAGAGAGAGAGAACACGCGCTTCAAACCTTACCCAATACCTCTTTTGGCTCCTGAGCTGTCTTGGCAACCATCTGCACATCACCAAGCACCTACTGACAGCTCCGAATGCTATTATGCTTGCCAAGTGCGATGCTAGACGCCCAAAGAGGCCTCGCTCTCTCTAAACTGGGGGCGGCCTGTTGCAGCCGCGGTCTTATAATTGGATTATTCACGGAAGGCCATACCTTTACACACACACATCAAAAACCCCAAACCCCTCTCTCATCTATTTTCAGGCAAAAGCATAAGAGAATCGACTGGCATTTTGAATATTGGCATGCTAGAGGGATACACATTGCTCCCTAGTTCCTTGCTCAGTTTATGAAATAAATGACATTACTAATTTAGGTTTCCTTTAAATTAACTGAGTGCATTAAAAAAAATTTCTGCCATGGCTGCTTGCCACAGTTCCTTATGCTAAGACATCAATATTTGAGGCTCGGCAGTTTTCCAGTTCCCAGGTTCCTCACAATGGACATTTTGAATTCCTATGAGGTTCTTCTTTCCCAGTGGGGAAGAGTACCAGTGCTAGTGGATCCTTGCAGTTTGGGGCATCTACGTTTGCCAAATGCTATCGCTCAAGTTGGGCACCGGAGACCTTCATACCAAGCTGCCAATGAGGCACCACAGGTGTTCCTTGGCACTCCTCCACCCTTCCCTGGGCCAGCCGGGCCACTTACCAGATGCTGCATGCCGCTGAGGTCCTTCTGCTGTGGCAGGAACGCGGGCTACTTGTCCCCGCCTCCTCCGGCAGCCAACCACTTGGGCGAGGTGGTGGGACGGGAGGAAGGGATGGAGCAGAAGGACTCCAGTGACGCACAACACCAGCTAAGTGGCCCAGCTGGCCCAGGCGGGTGGGGAAAGGAGGAACACCTATGGTGCCATGTCGACAGCTTAATTTGAAACAGTCAGTCACACAAAGTGCCCATTTCTACCCATTTCCACAAATACAATCTTCCATGTGTTCCAGAAGCACACCATATGCCAAAAGCACACGCTCCTCTTAAGAGTGGCAGGATTAGGGGTAGGGGTGGGTGAGAGTTCAGACAGCAAAAAAGTTACTTATTTCAAACCACAACTCCCAGCCTCCACCAAGCAGGATGGCTAGCGGAAGCTGTAGTTTAAAAAGCAACCCATCGAATCTCTGGGAGAAAAAAATAATGTGAGTCTAACTGTCTGAACCTCCTCCAGGGATCAGGAACCCCTTCATTCACTGCTGTGCAACACACTCGCAAGAGGGATTAATGGCACAATGAACAATTACAAAAGCTCTTGGCCTACCCGCACCCCTCCAAAACTGATTTCCCAAAGATCTCAGCATTCAATTTAAACAAAAACGAAAACCATCTTGAAAGCATGGGCTTTCATGATAGCAAAAGCCACCAATCCCTGCTCTGGGAGCATTTTACCCACACAATTACAGTGTGCAGAATACGAATACACATAATCAGTCTATGTGTGGCTGCAAACAAAAGGCTGAAAGTAGATGGGCAATGCCTGGTGAAATGAGCCACTTTTCTCAGAAGACAAAAAAAGTGGTTAAACTGAATACCAGCAGGTGGTGTGAGGTCTTTGTATGCTTGCCTTAACTGCAACATATAACACCAACATTGGGCAAAGCAGCAAAAACTACAGAATTATGTATAAGTATAAAAGGTGGCCTGTAGTTCTTGATAAGACACCAATGCTGCCTTCTTCAGTGTGGAATTTCCGTAGACTACACCCACACAACATCTAGTTTGTACATACATTTCTTCACATGATCCTTAAACCCAGAGAGATTTTAAAACACACGGAAGCAGCCATTCCAGCATTACAGCTAGCTAGAATTAGTTTTGATTGAGGAACTCTGATGCAGATGTGTCCACCAAGCAGGAGCTGTCAAGTCAAGCATCCTTTCATGTCCTTCACAATTCTGCCAGTCCTTTGCTGCCCTATAAGAGCACCTACAGTTTTTCTCCCCACCTTGACACCCTTCCTGCTCTGAAGAGAGTGGATCACAGGAACCTACACAATCCCTGCAGGAAGATGACACAAGTCTTCAAACATGGCTTGGGACCAGAATATCTGGCGGAGCATATCATCCAAAGATCAACATCGGCCTGAACATCCCATCCCAGTCCTATGCCCTTCAGATTGCCACTCCTCGGGAGGCGCGCAAAACTACCACCAGGAACTGCGCCTACTCAGTGGCTGGTCCCACTTTGTGGAACCGTCTTCCGAGTAATATTAGGACTGTGGAATCTCTCCCAGCAATCAAGAAGCTAGTAAAAACGTGGCTCTTTATGGCTGCATTCGGTGACCACGGGGGATGATTTATTCTTGAGCAGTGACTTGAGTTATTATGTCCGCCCACTTTTCTTCGCCATCTTACATTAGTATTATTATTAGTACTATTATTCGGATTCTTTGTTAGCTTTTCTTTATCAATTTAGGGTCATTGTTGGGTTTGCTTATGTCTATCTTTGGAACCGATTATTATTATGTTGTTGTCTGTATTATGCAATTTTTTATATCTGTTTACCGCCTTGAGTTCCTTTTGGGAAAATCCAGCAGGACATAAATATAAAAACAAACAAACAAACAAACAAACAAACAAACAAACAAACCCTCAGCAGCCCTAGTGGTCCAACGTAAGGGAGGGCACAAAACAGAAAAATAGAGTTTTGTTTTATTTTCTTTTGTTTCCACTAGAGGTTCGTTTTGTTTTGTTTTTAAATGGATTTTTGTTAAAAAAAAACTCATAACGAAACAATAACGGAATGATTTGTTACACTACAAAATGGCTCCCCTGGGCCCTAGGGACACTAAATTTGGTGGGTAGCTTTTTACAAGAGAGCCATTTTACAGTGCAATGAAACGGTTTTCAAAGGGGAAAAGAAGCATTTTGTTTCATGTCATAATGAAACACCGTTTCCCATTTTGTTTCATTTTGTAATATTTTTTTGTAAGGTGCCCATCTCTAGTCCAATTCGGAAAGGCAGCAAGAAGATCATTAAGTACAGTACTGCATAAGGATGCACCCCTAGAAACCAAGACCAAGACAATCCACACACTTGCATTTCTTCTGATCACCATTTACGGGTGTGAAAGCTAGTTAGTAAAAAAGAAGATGACAGGGGAAAAAAATATTCATTTGAAATGCAGTGCTGGAGGAGAGCTTTGCAGTCACCTTGGACAACCAGAAAGACAAACAAGGGGGTCCCTGGGCAAATTATGCCTGAACTATTTCTGGAGGCAAAAATGCTGAAATGAAGGCTATCCTATATGGTCCACATCACGAGAAGTCATTCTTCTCTTAAAAAGACAATAATGATGGGAAAAGAGGAAGTCAGCAGGGAAAGAGGAAGACCAATACAAGATGGATTGACTCCCTCAAGGAAGCCACAGGCTTGCATTTGCAGGAGTTAAGCAGGGCAGGAGAGGCCATTTTGGAGATTGCTCATTTATATAACAAACTGGTTCAGGTTTATTCCTTCTGATTGCATGCATGCAGGTTGGGCTGCAATGTGAAAAGGCTCTATTTTTGTAGCTTAGAGATACTTAGGAAATGTGTGGCGACAGAACATGTCTTGAAGAGCTCTATCTTCCCAACCAGCAGAAACATATTCTATTTATTTCCCCCCGAAATTTAGATATTAAATGCAACAAACAGAAAAACGGGAACGACAGTATTTTGGCGCCAGTAAATGTTTATTTTATTTAATTCATAGGATTGCTATGTCAGAGACAAACTGACAGCACAGAACAACAGTGGTGAACAAACTGCTCATGCAAATTGCCTTTTCATTATGTGTCTTATAATCAAGTAACCGCACTCAATTATGAAGTTGTTTTTGGAACAGATGATACAGCTTGTCAGGCTATCTGCATGCTGAAAAGTGATGTAATACATGATGAAGAACTGTGTTTGTGCCTGGATTCTGTTCAAGAGAATCAAGATAGTGCGGCAGTGGCTAGAGGTAGCAAATCTGGGGTATTTTTTTTATCCTTGAATCCTTTTATTCTCTAGGCAGGCTATACTACCTGAAGAATTCTGGAAGTCATGTAGACCAAACACAGAAACCTGTGTACCTTTAGTGCTGGGAGGACAGTCGTCCCCCCGCCATTTCATCGTTCACATACTGCGGTCCTAGAATATCGGGGACCGCAGTATATGAAACAAAGAGCTCCTGGGGCAAGCTGCTTGGGCCTGTTAAGGGACTCCTCCTCCTTCGAGGCCTGCTGGAAGGCCCAGAAGTGGTTTCTGGTGAACCAGAAGTGACTTCTGGAAAACCGGAAACCACTTCTGGGGCCTCCGATAGGCCCAGGAAGCCTGTTGGAGGCCCGTTTGGGGCGATGCCATGCCTCAGGTAAGTGTAGGAGACCCCAGATAGCCCCACCAGTCCCGACCTGACACAGCATCTGCATAGCACAGATTTTCTATTATCGCGGCTCAGGTCGGGTTCCTAACCCTCGCAATAGGCAGGGGATTACTGTACTACCAATCAGCCACGAGGCTTGCTGGATTTACAACCTCTCACTCTCTCTCAGCCAGAACTATGACAGAAGGTTGTTGTGAAAATGAAAAGGAGAAAGAGAGCAATGGAACATAACAGCAGGTCATAAATAAATACCAAAGAGCTACCATTCCCCCTACATATACACACTCAGTTTAACAGCTTCTATTCATTTCGGGCCGGCTAGATAGCTCAGTGGTTTAGATGTCTGGTGTGAAGCCAGAGGTTGGGATTGGGGGTTCGATTCCCCCACTCTTCCTCCTGTCACCATGGGGGAGCCGCACAGTCCCAGGGTCCCCAAAGAAGGCCATGGGAAACCACTTCTGAGTACTCTCTTCCTGGGAAACCCAGGCAAAGGGTCACCATTAGTCAGAATTGACTTGATGGCACATGATTGCTTGTTGTTCTTGTCCTTGTTCATTTAGCAGATACACAACTCCTGTCAGCCTAGCCACCATAGCCAATGGTCAGGATATATAAAGCGGTAGGTACCTCGGTTTACAAATTTAATGTGTTCTCTGGGATGTTTTGTATTGTGAAAAATTCTTTAACTGAAACTCAGACTCCAGCATGCACAGGGGGTGGGGGCGGTGCTATAAACCTCTGGGGAAAAATTGTAAAATGCGGCATTATTTTCAGTGGATTTTCATTTTAAACCAAAAATTATGCTAACTGAGGCATTTGTAAACTGAGGTACCACTGTATAAGAGTTGCAGCCCAAAGCAACGGGTGGACATGGAACTGCCTAAACAAGCAGAAATATAAGTAAAGTTCTACTTGCTCAATAGCTGACAGACATGCAGCTTTCTAGAGGGCCCTCTGCCTTTTGTCTGCAAGAAGGGGCTAAAACAGGGAAGCCATTCACACTGATCAACCCAACGCTACCTTTTACCTAAATGTCTCCGTCTTGTGTGAAGCGGAATGAACTGGATGGGAGGTTTCCAGTCATTGCTAAAATCATCTGGCCTACGGCGGCGGCGGTAGGGAGGAACCCAGCAACGGATGTGGCTTGCAGAAATTAGAAGCCGATAGGGGGGGACGGGGAATGGCAAAAAGTACAGCTGAGGCCTTCCCTTTGCCCAGTCGGCTTTTGCTGAAGAGGCAGAACTCTCGGGACCAGATAGAAGCCAAGCCTGGAAAAAAAGTTCCCTAGATCCGATAAGAAGCTCTTCCTCAGAAATATTTCCTCTCCCTCTGCAGCCGCCGGGAGGTTTCCTTGTTACCACAGCTGTTCGGCCTCAGAAATTATCAAACAGTCGTGGCAGTCGGGATTTGTTTATCGCTCCATGGCCCAAGCAGGCCTCCGACAGCACTTCCATGTCTGTGCAGCTGCAGCCACGGCCCTCTTCTCCGTCGCTCATTTCAAGTGCCCGGTTCCAGGACAGGCGCCTTGAAAGAGTCCCAAAGGATGCGGAGAATGCAAACAGGGAGCTGTTCCGGCAGAAACTATATACTGTATAGGAATTTGGCCAGAATTCTGCCTCAAATCAGATGCAGATGTAGGACACACACATTATGAAATCCACCCTGTATGTTCTGCACACGCAATCTTTAGGGAAAAAATATTTCTTAAACAAAAAAAAGAGGAACAAAACTATCTGTTGGCTCAAAGGGATCATTGCCTTGGTCGAGAAAGTCACGCCACTCGTGGAGTATATTTGTAGAATCCAAATTAGATAACTGCTTTTTGAATGTAGCATTTTATCGTGAATCACCCTCAAAACATGTTTCTATGAAGGCCGGGATACACACACATGAAAAGAAAATAAATCCTTCACTGGGGGTGCTGTAGAAGGTTCAAGTTCAAGGTTAGAGTCCAGGGTTTGCATCTGAAATATCCTAAGTTTTAACCCTGGCCATACAGACCATTTTCAATGGCATCTCCCTTCAATCAGAGCCACACTTCCCCTGCCCACTTGAGAAGGATGGGCTATGTGGTCCAAAAGGTGCCTGGATTATGATCTATTACAAATCTAGTAAATATGAAGTTATCATTGTTGCAGTCCAGCATTACTGAGAGATCACGCAGGGCCTTTGGAGATGTAACAGCTTGCTGCAATACACATGCCAGCAGGATGACTCTGCATGACGCTTATGAGACTTAGCACAGAACCCATCATGGACAGCCGTAATCACATTTCTGACCACACTGTTTGCTTGTTTGTCTGTGTCTTTGTTTGTTTTACGAGGCCAACTCAGGTTTGGCTCTGGCAATTGTGCTGGCAATTGCCCACTTGCAAACGGGGGGCAGATGAAGCCGAAAAGCCCCAAAGACCCGTAACATCCTTTGCACTGGACCCTAAACCTACAACCTCAGATCAAACCCTCTTAGCCCTATGAGAGCGGCCTCTAGAGCAGGCCATAGCATCCCATCCAGCCCAGCATTTCAGTGTTGCACAAGAGACTGCCAAAACGTGTTGACCCCATACTGATAATTGCTAATATATATAAAAATGAATATGGAATTAAGTGTATGAATACCAAGGTTATGAATACTGGATGCAGGGTCACAGAATCAGAATTGCAAGGGTTAGTGTGAGCTATACTAGCACCTCCCATGCTACTTATCCCTTAGGAAAAGGGAAAACGCAGAATTTACTCATGTTAACCACAGTCCCTGTTTTTAGAGATTAAAAGGGATCTCTCTCTCTGTGTGTGTGTGTGTGTGTGTGTGTGTGTGTGTGTGTGTGTGTGTGTGTGTGTGTGTGTGTGTGTGTGTGCACGTGCGCACGTGTGCACGTGTGTGTGTGTGTGTGTGTGTGTGTGTGTGTGTGTGTGTGTGTGTGTGTGTGTGTGTGTGCTGAATTCTTATTCATCGCTACTCACATGGGCTCTTCCTGGGAAGCCCTGTGTAAGACGATTGTGACAATGGCTGTTAATGGCATAAGTGTGGGGAAAACAACATTAATTTTTTAGAGGTATGAGAGGTGCCTTTTGTTGTTCATTGCACAGCACTGAAAATGAACAACAGACAGACCCATAAAAAGTTTATAAAGCTGATTTACAATGTGCACTGAAAAGGCCACTTGATCCAGTTGAAGAAATATTACAGCACCACTGAGTGACCAATATATTTCAGACATTTCCAGCAGTACCTTTAGATGGTGGTGGAAAAAAATCCTTTTTTACATTAAACAAACTACAGTCAGACCCCTGCATCCTTTGATTCACCAACCGTATAGTCAGTTATCCATGGTCGGTGATCAGCAGGTGCAGGGGAGGCCTGAGCCCAGCGATAGGAGGGAAAAAAGAAAGGGCAACAGAAAATTTACTGGTGCCGTGCCAGCCAACTACCCACATTGCCATTGCAGCTGCCACTGCCCATGCACCCTCTGGAGGGGTGGAGTGGGGACTTTTAAGGACCCACCTGGACAACCGGCCTTTGAACTTCCCGTTCAGGTCCCGGGCAGAGGACTAGAAGTTTTGAACTTCCCACTCGACCTCAAACTTCTGATCCACCGCCTAGGACTCTAGCGGGAGGTTCAAAGGCCAGTTGGCCATCTGGGTCCTTCAAGTCCCCACCCTAACCCTCTGGAGCATGCATGGCTGGTGTGGTACTGTCCCCCCCCTTTCTCCTCTTCACCGCTGCCACCGCCCCCACAGGCCGGTTGCCAACCCCGGCAGTGAGGAGAGTGGTTGCCGGTGGCGAAACCAATTAAGTTTTTTTTTTCCATTTTTGCCCCCAACAGGCCGGTCTCCAACAGCACCAGGAAGTTTTTTCTCTCCCTTTAAGACCAACGGCGAATAGGGTGGTTTGCTGGCGGCAGTAGCAGTGAGGAGAAAGAAAAAGAAAACTTACTGGTGCTTCCGCCACCACACTACACCGTGTTTGGGGGAGTGTTTGGGTGAAAGCTTCCACCCTGGCAACCCACCACCCCTTTCATCACAATTATCCTTGCGTAAGAGTGTTTGCTCTGATCTGCGGATTTTGCTATCCGCGGGGGTTCCGGAACCTGTCCCCCACAGATACAGCGTTCCTACTGTATTGCAAAGTTTACCGTGCTGCACCATATGCTAGTAAAATTTTGCAGAAAATCTTTTTGCAACTGCTGTAAAAAAATTAAACATATTGTGCTGTTATTCATTTTATGGAAATTATTGTATTTCCCCGTCTATAAGACACTCCCATGTATAAGACGACCCCAACTTTTCCAACCCAAAATTACAGTTTCGGAACCCACAGTTCCCTCCTCAGCTTACTTCCATGTATAAGACAAACCTCAAGTTTTAATCTGATAATTTTAGACAAAAATATAGTCTTATACATGGAAAAATACCATGCCATCTACCAACAGTACAACACAAGCATTTAGATATGAACTGATTCAGCCTCCCTGCCTTGAGCTGAGAAGCAGTGGCTACACCCTTCTATGGATTGTAGTCATTAATCCCCTAGTTTTTGAATTTGAGTACCCTCAGTCTCACACCAAGATTCAAAAAAAGAAAACAGTTCTAACTATGAATAAAACATCTTAAGGAAATAAACCATGTAGGAATCTTTCCCAAGCCACTTTACAAATATTTTCTTTGTGCTTTGGTATTCAAGGAGAGGCCATGGATAGATTTCAAGTTAAAGAAAGAGGAGGATTTCTAAACACTGCGATCTGGAGGTCAGTGGAGCCCCTCAAACATATGTGTAATGCTAAAATAGAAACTTCGGCAACTGATCAACACCAACTTATCCATTTAGATTTCTTTAATCAGTCCTCTTTTCTGGTATTTTTGATGCACCTCTGCCCTCTCGAACAGGCATTTTAACCACATTTATACTCTCTTCCAGGCAAGCCTAATTACAGACAAAACTTTCTGGATTACAGTACCCCCCTGTCTATCGTGTGGATTAGGGACCCGACCCGACCCGCGATCACTGAAAATCCAAGATATGTGGATACAGGTCAGGTCGGGCCTGGAGGGGGCAGCACACGAGGTTTAAAATGTCTGTAAGCAACAGAGCCATGCACTTGGTTCCATTGCTTAAAGGCATTTTAAACACTGCACACCGCTTCTCCCGACCCCCCCCCCCGGGGTGTGGGAAGCGGCACGTGATGCCTCCGTGGAGGCAAGACCCAGGCTCCAGCTGATTTATGCTGGGGAGAAAAACCTTTATTTCCCCACCCCAGCACCAATCAGCTGGAGCCCGGGGCTTGGGGAAGGGGGGAAAGGTTTTAAAAGCCTAGGCTTTTAAAACCTTTCCCCCCCTTCCCCAAGCCCCAGGATCCAGCTGATTGGCACTGGGGTGGGGGAGAAAAACCTTTTGTTTCCCCACCCCAGTGCCAATCAGCTGGAGCCAGGGGTTGGAGAAGGGGGCAAGGTTTAAAAAGCCAGGGCTTCTAAAACTCCCCCCCAATGCCCTTTCAGGGTACCACCATACTGCGGTCCTACAATATAGCAGGACCGCAGTATATGAACCGCGAAAGGACAGGGGACCACTGTACTTTCCGATTTGTAGTGTGTCTTCCTTGCCATTTAAACATGAATAGAGCTGTACTGGGTTACATATGGCTGTTCGTACAAGGCTGGGTGACAGCTCTGGTCATCCCAAGCCAACACAGCCCGTGGAAAGGAATGACAGAAGTTGCAGTCAAGAAACATTCAGAAAGCAATATAGTCCCCAACCCAATGTTAGGGCTACTACCTGTACTTCCGTGATCCACCATATCAATAGGACCCATTTAAGGATGTATTGGAACCGTACCCAAACTCTAGGGGTAGCATTTAGGTACAGATTAATTACTATGGAGCACAGTGGTGTCACACAGTCAACTGATGATCATTCAGGTCACAAACAGACTTACAGGAGTGTAAACATGGGTCTTGGGCAGAGGGGCATTATATAAAGTGAATGAATGAGTAAATTAACAAATAAACAAACAAACAAATAAACTTTACTCAACCCACAGTGCCTGCTCGCCTGAAGATGTATGTCCACTGTGCAATTCACGTTCTTCATCACCCAAGACGTTGAGCACTATATGTGAACAAAGGATAAGAACAGCAAAAGACTCCAAAGAAAATCCAACAACGATGGTGAGAGCATTTCAACGAGATCTTCAACACTGAATTTCTGCACCCACCTCTCTCTGAAGGCTCACCAACCTTTGGACCAATTCTGCCCATTACCATCAGAGAAATCAACAATGCAGTAGTAGATAGTACGAAGAATATGAAGGCCCCCACATTCAGTGATCTGTCTATGGAGTCTGGGAAACTACAGGAACTTCAAGACAAAGGGATATATGCCATAACAAATAGCAGCCGTGTACTGACCAACAGGTCAACAAGCATGACAATCCCCACATTCAAGAACAAGGGTGACCCAGCCGACTGCGCCAACTATTGCCCAATCTGCCTCCTGTCCCACATTTAAGATCTTTGAGAAAATTCTGGATCAGCATGTTTGCAACATTGTCCAACTCACCACCAACCAATGCAGCTTCGTCAAAGAATGCAGAATGACTATGCATCTTTGTAGCCCGTTAGTTTATAGAGAAACACTGAGAGAAGACTCATTCATTCCACATGGTATTCCATGGCTTAGAGAAGGCATTTGGCTGGGTCCCACATCACTTGATTTGGCATGTTCTCTGTGACCATGGGGTGCCAGAGCCACTCGTCGACTGGGCCAAAATGTTATACAAGAACACCAGCAGTGGGATGTGGGATGTTCAGCTCGCCTCTCTTCACAGTGTTCTGTCGGCAGTTGGACAGCACCAATATTCCGCTCTGTTGCCACTCTTGTTTGCATTAGTCATGGATACCATCACACAAGATCTGCAGCAGAATATGCTCTGTGTTGACAAAGGCATGCTTGCTTCTACCACTAGGAACAAACTGCAGTGGCAAGTTCAGATATAGATGGACTACCTCAACCACTCTGGACTCTTCCTAAAGATCAAGAAAACAGAGTGCCAAAAGACTGTTACAGTAACACACACCCCCGCCGCCTATCGCGGGGTTAGTGATCCACCCGACCCGCAATGCCTGAAAATCCGCGATATGCGGAAGCGGGTCGGGTGGGGCCTGGGGGGCGACGATCAGATCCCCCTGCCGCTGCCGGCGCACGCTGGTTGGAGCTGGTTGGCGCACGCACCAGCAGCGACAGGGGAATCTGACCTCCCACCGTCCGGGGTGTCTCCATGAAATACATTGGCTCAATGCATTTCAAAGGAGATATTTTTCCCCATTGGAATACATTGGCTCAATGCATTCCAATGGAGAAAATTTCTCCATTGAAATGCATTAGCTCAATGCATTTTAATGGAGATTGCGGGGCGGCGCCCAACGCCACGCCCACACGCCTCCGAGAAGCCTCGGGGCCGCACGGGGGCAGCGAGGGGCAATTGCATCGCCCCCCGCCACCCCCCGCACAGCCCCAAGGCTTCTCGGAGGAGCACGGGGGGGCGGTGGCGCTGGGCGATGCGATCACCGTCCCCCGCCACCCCCTGCACGGCTCTGAGGCTTCTTGGAGGGGCCTGGGGGTGGCGCGGGGTGATGCGATTGCTCCCTGCCGCCCCCGCGTGGCTCCGAGGCTTCTCGGAGGGCCCCGGGGGGGGCAGCGCGGGGCGATGAGATCGCCCCCTCCGCGCAGCTCCAAGGCACAAGTACTGCGATCCCGTGATATAGTGGGACTGCAGTACCTGAACCACAAAATGGCGGGGGGTGACTGTACCACCTACGGAATGCTCCAAATAAATGGACAAAACTTTAAAAAGGTAGATATCATATAGTATCTTGGCTTTCATTTCCACTGAAATGGTGACCTCATTGGTGATGTATAAGCAAGGGTGAATGCAGCCTGGTTGCATTGGCGAGAACTTGTGGGTGGGCTTCACGACAGACAAATGCCAATCAGTCTCAAATCTAAGTTTTAGAAGACAACCATCTGCTCTGTTGCACTGTATGTCACAGAGTGCCAGGCAGCAACAATGGGTTTTGAGAGCCATCTCCATGCCATGGAAATGCATCAGCTCCATTGGTGTCCCCCTGCTCAACAACATCACAAATTACTATTCAATACCAATATATAATAATAATAATAATAATAATAATAATAATAATAATAATAATAATAATAATAATAATAAAACAGCTTTATTTTTATGTCGCCTTTCTCCCCGATATAATAGCAGTATAATATATAATAATATCTAATAGCAATATACTGTAATATATAATAATATATAATAATATATAATAGCAATATATCCAAGAAGATTCTCAGTCATGCAGGTGAGGCTATCCAGAAGCTGAGTCATGGCAACTGAACACTGCTCACCCACATAGCTTTATCAATCTGAGGGAGTTGATGTAAGGCTTCCAATTTATTCAGGCCATTGTCCACCTAAAGAGCCTATTCAGACCAGGGTGAAGTGAAACCATGGTAAACTACAAATCTGGAAACCTGGCACCAACTTCCCTGAGACTGGTCTCACAAGAAGTCCAGTTGCCATGACTCAGCTTCCGGATATCCAATAGCAACTAGGTGTCATATCAATTCCAGAGAGGATGAGAAAAAGTCAGCTTCGCTGGTATGGACATGTCCTCAGAGTGGCACCTTCACGCATTGCCCAAACTGTGTACCACCTGAAAATTGATGGCTGGCAGCCACATGGGTGACAAAACCAGAGATGGCAGGACACTGTCAATTAGAACATGGAAATTTTCAGCCTGCATCCTGAAGATGTGGTTGATCTGGCAAAGTGGCATTTCAGGATCGAAAGAGCGGACCTCATATCTGTGGGAAAATGCAAAAAAGCAGAAGAACTATGCTGCTTGGCATTCAACAATAGAGGGTCAGGGCACTTTTAGTTTGCCTGCCGAAACATAGAGCAGATAGCCCTTTCCACTCTTCTAACGTCCTGCCATGTTCTTGTGTGACCAAGAATTGCAAATTCAGATCACAGGATGGGGCTTTATAGCCAAAAGAAATCATGTCTCTCAATGGACGTCCAGGGCAAAAGAAGGCACAAACTCAACTCAATGTGCATTGCTCATCTGGGAGTCCTGTGGAGGAGGAAAACAAGACCCAACTCAATATGGAGAAAGCAGACAGACCTGTATTACAGCCCCAAAGTTTTGACAGAATGCCTGAGCTTTTCCTTTGCACACACCACACCTGTAGCAAAACAAGAGGTGTTTTTCATACTGTATAATATCTGATCACTCACATTGCAAGTGCAGAAGTGATTTTCACACCTCATTTCTGTAATCTTCAGAGCAACCCTATCCAATGGGTGAGTACCTGAACCCTATTTTTACATAAGAACAACCATTATCTCTGCTGCATTATTTCATAAGTCCAAAGAAAACGAACGTCAGCACAGTCAATTTCTAAAGAAAGTGGTTCTTGGTTAGAGCTGACATAGAAACCACATCTTTTGGCCAGAAATGACCACATTTCTTGTGGTAACAAAATGCATTCTGCACATGCTTGCAAGCACCCTTACAATATTGCAGGACTGAGACGGAACATTCAAAGCAGCTTCTCACGGTGGGCCGCATAAAATTATTTATTTATTTATTATATTTATCTAACGCTCCAGCTAGCTACCTGGCTACTTTGGGCAGTTTACAAAAGTAAACACATGTAAACAAATATCAAATATCCATAACCACTAAACCATACAATAAATACAACATAATAAAACACAGTATCGTAAGCCAAACAATACAATGCCATAAGAAGGTATGTAGGTGTCTGAAAGTTCAAGAGTGACAGCTCTGTGAGCCAAAAATAATTGTGAAAGAGATGCAAAAAATGTTTCTAAAAAGGTAAAAGGGATATGGAACAAAAAGTGGTACAAAAGACAAATGGTATCTCCAAAAAGCAGATGAAAAACACAGCAGCACCTTAACTTATCCATGGGAGTGACACACAGAGAAGAGGAGCCCAGTTAATCAGTTCTACAGATCTTGTTAACATGGTTAACAAGGGCCATCTTGAGACCATCTGTAGCACTAAGGTCTTGGGCCAAACAATGGTAAAAAGGAATATAATTTATTTGGTTGCTGGAAGACCAGTTCATTACTTCCACAGACAGAAATGACATCCCCACAATACTGTACTGTACATCCCAAATGCATCCAAGGGCAATGTAAGTTGTAGTTTCAACATCTCCCATGAAAGTAAATGCTGGTAAAGGCCTCTTACTCATGCATCCCAGGTCTATCTTCATAAGAAGGGGAAACTAGCAGCTTCCACCCCATCCTGGACGGAGAGAATCAAGGCTCCAGTTTTATGTATCCCTAGTTCTGCATGGGAGAGAAATGTTACAGCATTGTCAGCAGGAGACAAACTATACTTCCTAAAGACCCCTTCAACAATGATAGGAAACTTTTCTTATGTATCACAAGCAATTATCAAACTCCATTGAGTGGGGGCTTTTCAGTCTGTCGCTGTAATAATGCCTTCAAGGCTCCCATTTGATAAAGGGATAAAGCTCTTTTTTGTCTCAATGCTGTAAAAAAACATCAAGTTTCACCTGTTTCTGCATACCCCTCTCTTAACAGAGGTGGGGGACTCAGGCACAGTCTATCTGCCACTTACCAGGCTGTGATTTCAACAATACATAGACAAATCCAAAATACTTCATGCCTTCACCACTAAGGCCATAGTAATGACCTATACTTTAAGTTTCTGCACTTCAGGCCATTGTTCACCTTAACAAGCCTATTCAGGCCATTGGTTCATCTTATGAGCCTATTTCAGGCCAGGGCGACAAGAGGTCAAAGTGAACTATAAAATGGAGGACTCACAACTAGCTTTTTTCAGACTGATGAAGCTGTTTGGATGAGCAGCAAAACATTTCAATCTCTCAAGGAAAAGAACTCCAGTTGCCATGACTCAACTTCCCAGATAAACTCACCTGGATGACTGAGAATCTTCACAGACCTAAGTTTCACCTGCTTTCTTTTAAGGCTCTGAAACCTTAAAGGCACGGCAAGTATGCCAGCCAATTTCGCCTGAGGGATTAGCCACTGATTTAATAGGACAAATAATCTGAGAGACTGAAAAGGCTAACTATTTTTTTATATATATTTTGGTTCATCTGTTGACTTTCTTCAACATGGGCAGATGCTAGCGTCTGCTGCCTGATATAAATAAAAATTCATTCTGAGTAGTGGCATAGCTGCCATTGTACAGTACTCTTTATCTAAGCACCGGCTACGCCGATGGTTGCTGCTTGTATCCGAAAGGAATGGCATACAGCCCCTAGCTTTTGCAGAATACGCTACATGCTTAATAAAAAGGACTCTTGTAATAAGGTACACAGACCTATGTCCTCCACTAGGGACAAACCTGGTTTCATTGTACAGTATTCTAACAATTCCATGCTATCAAGCTAGCTTGGGCTATAACGGCAATCCTTCTCAGGATTTTCTAGCTCTAGTGCTCAAAAGATGTCAGACAAAGGTGCCTTTTATCCCCCTATCTGTTCAATCTGTATGCGGAAGATATAATACAGAAAGCCAGACTAGATTAAGAGGAAGGTGCAGCAAAAACTGGCAGAAGGAGCATTCTCTGGAAGTTGAGTCATGGCAACTGGACTTCTTTTTCTTGAGAGATAGAAACGTTTTGCTGCTCATCCAAACAGCTTCATCAGTCTGAATACAGATAGTGCGACTCCTCCATCTTATAGTCAGCTATGACCTCTTGTCACCCTGGTCTGAAATAGGCTCATAAGCTGAACAATGGCTTGAGTAGGCTCATTAGGTAGACAATAGTATCCATAGCCTTAAGGTGAACAATGGCCTAAGGTGCTGAAATCTATATGGCCTTGGTGGTGAAGGCTTTTTTGATTTGTCTGGGTATTGTTGAAAGCACACGCTGATAAGTAGCAGAGAACAGTAGAGTAGAAGGAACACTAATAATTTAACATATGCCGATGACACCCATCTTGTCAGAAAGCAAGAATGACTTGAAGCAACTGTTAAGGGGAAGCGAAAGAAAAAAGTGGCAAAGCAGGACTGCAGTTGAACCTTAAGACGACCAAAAGCAGAAGAATTAAATAACTTTACCGCTGGCAGTGAAGAAATAGAAAAAGTCCGATACTTCATATGCCTTGGGTCAGTCATCAATCCAAATGAAGACTGCAGCCAAGAAGTCAGAAGAAGACTGAAGCTAGGAAGGGCAGCCGTGATGGAATTAGAAAACTGTTAAGGATGTGTCATCAAGATCATCCACACTCGTGCACTTCCATTCACGACGTACGGGTGTCAAAGATGGATAATAAAAAAGATAAGCTGATAGGGAACAAAACTCATTCATTTGAAAGATGCTGCTGGAGGACAGCTTTCCAGATACCTGGACGTCCAGAATGACAAATTAGTGGGTGTTAAAACAAATCAAGCCTCAACTATCTCTGGAGGCAAAGATACTGAAACTGAGACTGTCATACTGGAGGGTGGGGTGGGGGTGAGGAATCATGAGAAGGCAGGATTCCCTGGAAAAGAAAATGATGCTGGGAAAGGTGGAAAGCAGCAGGAAAAGAGGAAGACCAATCATGAGATCGACAAACTCCCTAAAAGAAGCCACAGGCTTGAGTTTACCAGAGTTCAGCAAGGTGGCTGAAGACAGGACATTTTGGAGAACACTCATTCCTAGGGTTGCCATGAGTCGGAGGCAACTTGATGGCACTTAACAAGAGCATCCTAACTTGTCATTATTGTGCGATTTTAATTGTTGAGAGCTCGATTCAATTCTCCTGTTTGGAGAAAGGCCGCACATACACAATATAAACAAAACAAACAATTAAAATGAAATGAAATAGAAGACAGGGAAAGGACTGTTCGCACTGCCTTGCTCCTCGTGGAGGTGTCAGACTGATATGAATAGAAACCTGAGTCTGGTTGCTTTCAAAGAATCACCAAGCTCAAGTTAAATCTTAATCCTTTTCAATTAGCATCTTTGATTTTAACAGACAACCATCCCTCAGCCTGGGCCATGGCTGTGGAGGGGAAACTGTTGTCCTAAAGGATATCTGTGACATCATGAACTCCCCAAAACTAAATAGATTATTAGGCAACATATCTGGGATACAGCCTCCCAACTCAACACAGTGTGGGTTACTCAATATTCTGAATCCAGAAATCACAACAAGGCCTTTACCCCAGCAGACTATCTTTATAATTAGATCTTGCTAACTAGTAAAAAATGTGTACTCTGACCTGTTCTCTCTGTTTAAAAAAAAAGGCTGCCTTCCCATCAGCCTTTTTTTTTTAAAAAAGAGGGAAGATACAATACTTCTGTATACCTTATGAGCTCCAGAATCAGGCATGGTAGAAACAGTAGACTAGGCATGTCCAAACTTCGGCCCTCCATATGTTTTGGACCACAACTCCCACAGTCCTTTGTCATCGGCAATACAGGCTTGGAATTCTGGGAGTTGTGTGGTCCAAAACATCTGGAGGGCTGAAGTTTGAACACCCCTGCAGTAGAACATGCCCTGTTATACTGCACATTTTATAAGGATTCCTGGAGTCCCCTCACTTCCCTATTTTTAAGAACATTACACAGACAAACCTGACAAATTTTATATTGTTCTCTTCCTCTCTAACTCTTGAAGTGAAATTAAGACCAACATGGCAAAAATGATGTGCTGCAGCATGTCTGACAAGGAAACAGCTGGCTAAATCTTTGCATTAATTATTATATAATGTACTTTGCCTTTCTAATTAGTTCATCAGGAGCTCATCAGGGAACTGGCTGGGGATAGCCAGGTGTCAAGAAGAGAGACAACCTGCAACAAAATTAATACCAGCTTTTGAATATCAGGTCTCTGTAAGGGGCTGGGCTCCAGTTGGCTCTTGATGAACACGACTGCTTCCTCTTCCTGGCCAGAGCAGAGAAGGGGGAAATGCAACTCTAAGATATGAGAAAACAACAGCATCCTAGGACTTGAGCGTGCACGAACAGGCTGGGCTGGCTTGCGTTACCCAGCTTTGTCCATCAGTGGTTTCTGTGCAGCAGAGGGCGGGGAGGTGGAGTTGCAGCTGTCTATTGCGAATCTATCCCCCCTCACCAAGTGTCGCATCCCCCAGTTTTCTGGCCTTCAGTGTGTGTATCTGAGCCTGGAGCAGAATAGGGATTCTGCTGGTGTACTGCCCACCCTGCTGCTCTACAGTCTCCCTTCCTGAGCTAGCGGTGGTAGTCTTGGGCATGATGTAGATGTAGAGAGTCTCCTTGTGTTGTGCCCTGGGACTTATAGAGCTTTGTCAGCAGTGGCTCGGGACTTCATGTCCTCTATGAGAACCATGGATCTCTCTCAAGTGGAATCCGCCCCGACCCATGCTGCAGGACACATTTTAGAAGTGGTTTTCTGTGGTGGGGTAAATGTTGGTGATGTGTTGAAGCCCTGCCTGGCCTCTGGAATGGGGAAACAGCTAGGATGTTTGACATGATCACGCCTAAGTGTTCCCTCTTACAATGGAGAGTCAGGCTGGGCCTGCTAGTAGTCCCATTGGAAGGCCTACTCCACGGCAGTGGCGGTGGTGGGGAAGTTGTTCTTCTCTGCCACCTTTGCACCTCCGCTGAGTCATCCAGCAGAGCTCTTTCAGGCAGTCAGGGGCCTATTATATGTTGGCTTGCAGAAGAGAACGCAAACCACACTGGTTGCGTTCTGTGAAGAACGTGCATGAGTGTGGGCAAAATCGCTTGGATCCACTTTTAGCTAGATGCCACAGTACTCCAATATTCCTGCCAAGAAAACTCCATGGACATGGGGTCACGAAGAGTCAGTCACAACTGTATGATACAACAACAACAACAACAACAACAACAACAACAACAACAACAACAACAACAACAACAACAACAACAGATATGGTGCTGTGAATGTAACTATGGCCCCTGCTTATCTTGTGTTAATGGGCAGGTTTAAGTCTTTGTCCTCTGAAGATATGGACAAAACCTTTGGAGACATGAAGGCTACCACATATCTGTTGGACCCTTGCCCTTCCTGGCTTGTAAAAGCTGCTAGAGAGGGACTGGCTGAGTGGATATAAAGAGGAGTAGACGCCTCTTTGCAGCAGCGTAGGATCCCAGCATGCTTAAAGGAGGAGGCGATACTAAGACCATGGCTGATAAAGTTCTCCTTGAATCTCAAGGCATTGGATAATTACCAGCCAGTCGCTAGGCAGATTATGTAGATCCATTTCAATCTGGCCTTGGGCCTGGTTATAGGATAGAGACTACTCTAATCACCTTGGTGGATGATTGACATGGAAAACCATACAGGGAGAGTGTGTCCCTATCAGTTTCTGCTGGACCTCTGGGCAGCTTTTAATCCTATTGAACATGGTATGTTTTGGGCTGTATCTCTTGGATGGGATTTGGAGGCCCTGTTTTATGGTGCCTCCAGCATTTCCCTGGAAGGGTAAAGGTTGTGCTGGGGGACACCAGTTTGTCACTCTGGCCCTTGACTTGTGGTGCCTCTCAGTGTTCTGTTTTGTCTCCCATGCTATTTAGCATCGACATGAAACCACTGGTAGGTGGTTGTCCAGAGTTCTGGGGTTCCACATCAACAGCATGCAGATGACACACATCTTTGTCTCCTTTCCATCTAAACCCAAGGAAGCTGTTTCAGTTCTAAATCTGTCAGATGCTGGCATTGGACTGAATGAAGGTGAATACAGTGGTACCTCTTAAGACAAATGCCTCGTAAGACAAAAAACATTCATAGGAAGAAAAAATTTTCTGGGAATAGGCATGCTTCGAATGATAAAAAAATTCCCTATGGGATGCTTTGCAAGACAGAAAGGTAATCTGCATGTGCCCGGGGGTGGGTGGGGGGTGGATGGTTATTTTTGTCTTTATTCTAATCTCCAGAGCAATCCATTCCCAATGCATTCCCATAGGGAACCGTGTTTCGTAAGACAAAATTTTCGTAAAACGAAGTGACCCATAGCCTCCGGGACAGATAATCCATTTTTGGTGCCTTTCTATGGGAAGCCATGTCTCGTAAGACAAAATTTTCTTAAAACATATTGACCTATAGAACAAGTTACATTTGTTTTAAGAGGTATCACTGTACAGTATACTGTAATTTAATCTAGACAAGACAGAGGTGCCCATGGTCACTCAAAAGGCAGATCAAGGAATAGCAATCCAGCCTGTGCTGGATGAGGGTTACACAGGTGTGAGCCTGGATGCCAAAGGCCAGGAGTGCATTTGCAGAGTTGAAACTGGTATGCTAGCTGTGCCCATTCCAGGAGAAGTCTGATCTGGCCACAGTGACACATGCTTTAGTTGCATCCTGGCTGCATTACTATAACACACTCGAGATGGGGCCAACTTTAGAAAGTGTTTGAAACTTCAGCCAGTCCAAAACACAGCAGCCAGATTGGGTGCTGTTTACAGAGATCACATAACTCCTCTTACAGAGGCTCCACTGGTTGCCAATCCATTTGCAGGCACAATTCAGATGCTGGCTTTAACTTAGCCTAAACAGGCTGGGTCCAAGATATCTTAAAGTCTGTAAAGATAATCAGGGGAAGTCTCTCTCTCGGCCCTACCACTCTCATAGGTGGTGACAGGGCCTTCTCTGTCCCTGATCTAAGACTCCCTCCCAGGGGAGGCCAGGCTGGCCCCATCCCTGCTGTCCTTCCACAACCAGGCCACAAAGTTTCTCTTCAAGCAGGTTTTCTCTTAATGACTGGCTAACTAAAAGGGATTTTAAAATGGAATGGCTTGTGCTTTTGTTGTTTTTAAATCTGTTTTAGTAATGCTTTTACCTTATATTTTAATATAATATTTTTTCACTTATTTCTTTAATATTCAAACAATGCATTGTTTTTAGCTTCCAATATTCTTTTTTTTAATTATGTAAACCACCTCGTGTCCCTTTTCAGGAGAAATGTGAGCTAAAATATTTTAAGTAAACAATACTGTAAATTGTTTAATTAATAAATTGCTGTAGGATGGCTGCCAACATTTTCCAGCTAGAGCACTTTTCACAGAAAGAGCTTCATTTAAACAAAGATTCCTATGCTAACTGTCGGTATACCATTTTGCTGATGATATGAGCAGAATCATTAAAAAATAAACAAAAGGGATGAGGAGGGAGAAGCAGGTTGGAAATTTTCTTCATTAGGTTGCAGCTGCATGCTAGGCAAAGACAAGTTCAATTAATACAGTATGGTTCTTTTTCATTTTCTGATTCCTGTATAGGCACACGCATAGGAACTCAGCACCCATACAGGGCCACTCTGAGAGCACAGCTGAGCTTCACCAAGACAGCATGCCACTAATTTCCCCGGTCCTTTGGAAGGAAACCAATCTTGAAATATTTATGCCTTAGAGAAGGGCCTTCCTGAGGTATTTTCTGATTTTGAGATTAGTAGAACAGACACTGTGGGTCCATGTAATATACAGTGCAAATGAAAGTCTTCTTCTGCTGATGCTTAAAAAAAATCCTGCCCCATCTAAATATCTGGTTCCTGCCTTCATTCCCCCACACTCTCATAAACACCCTCCTAAACTATTTATAAGGAAAGATCAAGAGCAGAGATAAGCCAACACTCTGCTAATTCACTCTAATAAGTAGTCTCAACAGCAAGAAAATCTACATACATTAATAAAGCAGACCAGCAGTGGCGAACCTTTAGCACTTCAGCTATTTTAGACTATAAGTCCCAAAATTCCAACCCTAGATTATCAATGGCAAAGGACTATGACAACAATGGCCTAAAACATATAGAAGGCTAAAGGTTTGCACCTCTGGAATAATCTCTTCCTTTTAGTTGACTATCAGTTTAATTCAACCATGGTAGCCCAACCTGTCATTTTGTCAAGCAAAATGGCAAATAACACACTGAGAGTCAAGGCTAGTCAAATTATAGTGACACTTGAAGTAACAGGTGGAAAACCCCACAAGCACCTCTCAATGAAAGTAAACATGTAAGAACAAATTAGCAAAAACAATTACCTGCATTTCTACGTCTTTTGAAATTGGCTTCCTGAAACAGCTGTATATTCTGCCTAGTTGTGGATGGCCAAGAATCTACATTTATTCCTGTAATAATCTGGAGAATCTACATTTATTCCTGTAATAATCTGGAGATGAGGTTTGCCGGTGTGGCTTCCCTAATCATTTGGTTTGAAAGTTAATAAGACTAGCAGCCAAGGTGAACCCCCTCAAACTATTCCCAAAGGATCCTTAATTTCAGTCTCTAGATGTCTTTAGCGTTTAGAGCACACTATAACCTAAATGCACAGGCCATGTAATGGCCTCAGCAGAGAAACAATAGCATAAATCACCAGCAGGCAGGGTCTGAGAAGGAAGTGCCTATTTTGTTTATCTTTTGGGGGCATTGAAGACTGATGAGGCTCAAAGGGCCTGCAAATCACTTTATCTCTTGACCAGCTGACATTGCTTTGTTCAGGATCACAAACACCTGGTACAGAGTAAGGGTCCTTTACTTTCCTAGATGTTTTAGATCACCAGTTTTCCTAGTTCCTGATGCCTGGCCACTCATGCTAGTAGGGGATTTGGGGAGTTGTATTCAAAAATACTTACAACTCTTGATCTAGATCCATTCTTTTTGTGCTAAAGAGTTGGATAATCAATCCAGTACTTCGTAGTATAACCATGGCTGAAAAGCTCTGTTTCCCAAATGTTTTAGACTGTAACTCTGAAAATATCTTAAAACTTAAAATACTGGCTAAGGTTAAATGGAAGACAGAGCCTCAATTTAAAAAGGATGTTGACAACCTCGAGTGGGTGCAGAGGAGGGCGACCAGGATGGTTGAGGGTCTGGAGGAAATGTCTTATGAGGAACGGCTTAGGGAACTGGGAATGTTTAGCCTTTCAAAAAGAAGACTGAGAGGGGATATGATAGCTATGTTTAAATATTTGAAAGGATGTCATATTGAAGAGGGAACAGGTTTGTTTTCCATGGCTTCAGAGACTAGGACTCGGGGCAATGGTTTCAAACTACAGGAAAAGAGATTCCATTTGAACATTAGGAAGAACTTCGTGACAGTTAGAGCTGTTTGGCAGTGGAATATGCTGCCACAAAGGGTGGTGGAGTCTCCTTCCTTGGAGGTTTTTAAGCAGAGGTTGGATGGCCATCTGTTGGAAATATTGTGATGGGGTTCCTGCATGGCAGGGGGTTGGACTAGATGGCCCTTGAGGTCTCTTCCAATTCTATGATTCTATGATTCTATGATTCTGTGACTAAAATGTTTAGACAACTGGTTTTTCATCCAGAGGTGCAGTTCAAATTCACACTCTGAACTCTTAACTGCCTTATCATACTAAGTGGCCACTATATTCATTCATAGATCTCTTCCCCATTTTCTCCCCACAACAACCCTGCTAGGTGGATTAGTTAAGAAAGGATGACTAGCCCAAGTCACCCAATCACTTTTGCATCTGAGTGGAGATTTGAATCTAGGTCTCAAACATTGTTGTTCAAGTGGGTAGCAGAAGTTAAAATGAGACACCAGGTCTCAGGATACAGTATAGAAAAATGTAAGCAAACTTTATTCTGATAAAATGTCTAACACGTTATGGCACATGGGCCTTCTTTAGAATTAAAACTCAATTAGCTCATTCTATCTATACCAGCCACTCCAGTACTCCTGCCAAGAAAACTCCACGGACATGGAGTCACGTAGAGTCGGTCACGACCACCACTGGATGCACCAGTTCCTAGGTCAATAAGAAAACAGAAAAGCCCAGATGGCTGTTTAAAAGAACCATTAGCTCTTAAATTCTGAATATCAACAGGTTGCCGCCAGGCACTGAATGCAATGAATGCTATCTCCCTTGGCAACGGAGAAAAAAAGGTTGCTATTGGTTCATGTCCTAGTGATGTCACAGGAACCATATACTGGTCTATAGACTAGTCTTGTTTTGTTTCAAGACCATTTCAATGTTCAGAGGAGTAAGACGCCTATGTGTAGAAACAAGGAACAGTTCAGACAGAGGGGTGAGTGACATGGTCAAGCTTGTTTTGTAACCCAACCTTCTAACCCATGTGCTGGGAATAATCGACAGACTTTATGACCTTTTTAATCCAAACACTCCTTCAGAGGAGTCCCCAAAGGCAACTCTCAGTAGAAGTACGGAGAACTTAGTGAGTCAGATTTCTTAAAATTTTCTTCTGTTCCTTTGTACATTTTTTAAAGAACAGGGCTGGAGAAATGACAGCCAAGTCTTCTTTCTGCTGGTCCCCCTGGCAGTTCGGTCAAACCTCCTGTCAATTAGACCCAGCCTGGTTTGGGGGTCTACTGTTCACTTCCAGCTGTGTAAAATACATATATATCTCCTTGGGATGGTTTGCTTCCGCTTGTACCTTTAGTGACAGCTTAACTTGCAAGAAGGGTCAGGTAATGCCTTCTGCAGCGCAGCACCATCAGGAACCAGCATTTACATTTTGTACTAGGAAAGCTGCAGCAGCCAGTTCAACCCTTGGCAACTCCATAAAGAAAATGTGTTTTTTGTGTGTGCGTGTGTGCAAGCACACTGTCCTACCTTCTCCTACTGGCAGTTTCCACCCTGCAATGTGATAAATCAATCCTAGCTAAGCAGTGTGAGCAAATGATAAGGAAGATTTTTGACTGCAGACATCTACTAGATGAGCAGATAAGGGTTAGTGGTCTCATAATATTCTTCAGTCGCCCTGCAATCTTTCCAAGTGGGTCAATTTCCCTTAATTATTTACCAGGAGAACCAACAGCATATATTTGGCGGTAGTTACATCACTTCCCCACCTTCTTTCTTGAGAGATGCTCTTGGGCTTTTTAAATCTGTGAGGAAATTCAACTGGTTCATGCAAATCTGAGCCTGTTTTTCAATTAAAATTATAAATACAACAGTAAGGATAAAACTCCTGTATATACTCGAATATAAGCCTAGTTTTTCAGCCCTAATTTTGGGCTTAAAAAAGGGGCCCTCAACTTATATTTGGGTCAATACTTTTAGCCACTGAGTCAAGTGCTTGGGTCGGTGGCTAAAAGTCATTTTAAACATTGTGTGCCGCTTCTCATGACCCCCCCCCCGCATCACAGGGGAGCGGTGCGCGATGTTTAAAATGACTTTTAGCCACTGACCCAAGCACTTGTTTAAATATTTGAAAGGATGTCATATTGAAGAGGGAACAGGTTTGTTTTCCATGGCTTCAGAGACTAGGACTCGGGGCAATGGTTTCAAACTACAGGAAAAGAGATTCCATTTGAACATTAGGAAGAACTTCGTGACAGTTAGAGCTGTTTGGCAGTGGAATATGCTGCCACAAAGGGTGGTGGAGTCTCCTTCCTTGGAGGTTTTTAAGCAGAGGTTGGATGGCCATCTGTTGGAAATATTGTGATGGGGTTCCTGCATGGCAGGGGGTTGGACTAGATGGCCCTTGAGGTCTCTTCCAATTCTATGATTCTATGATTCTATGATTCTGTGACTAAAATGTTTAGACAACTGGTTTTTCATCCAGAGGTGCAGTTCAAATTCACACTCTGAACTCTTAACTGCCTTATCATACTAAGTGGCCACTATATTCATTCATAGATCTCTTCCCCATTTTCTCCCCACAACAACCCTGCTAGGTGGATTAGTTAAGAAAGGATGACTAGCCCAAGTCACCCAATCACTTTTGCATCTGAGTGGAGATTTGAATCTAGGTCTCAAACATTGTTGTTCAAGTGGGTAGCAGAAGTTAAAATGAGACACCAGGTCTCAGGATACAGTATAGAAAAATGTAAGCAAACTTTATTCTGATAAAATGTCTAACACGTTATGGCACATGGGCCTTCTTTAGAATTAAAACTCAATTAGCTCATTCTATCTATACCAGCCACTCCAGTACTCCTGCCAAGAAAACTCCACGGACATGGAGTCACGTAGAGTCGGTCACGACCACCACTGGATGCACCAGTTCCTAGGTCAATAAGAAAACAGAAAAGCCCAGATGGCTGTTTAAAAGAACCATTAGCTCTTAAATTCTGAATATCAACAGGTTGCCGCCAGGCACTGAATGCAATGAATGCTATCTCCCTTGGCAACGGAGAAAAAAAGGTTGCTATTGGTTCATGTCCTAGTGATGTCACAGGAACCATATACTGGTCTATAGACTAGTCTTGTTTTGTTTCAAGACCATTTCAATGTTCAGAGGAGTAAGACGCCTATGTGTAGAAACAAGGAACAGTTCAGACAGAGGGGTGAGTGACATGGTCAAGCTTGTTTTGTAACCCAACCTTCTAACCCATGTGCTGGGAATAATCGACAGACTTTATGACCTTTTTAATCCAAACACTCCTTCAGAGGAGTCCCCAAAGGCAACTCTCAGTAGAAGTACGGAGAACTTAGTGAGTCAGATTTCTTAAAATTTTCTTCTGTTCCTTTGTACATTTTTTAAAGAACAGGGCTGGAGAAATGACAGCCAAGTCTTCTTTCTGCTGGTCCCCCTGGCAGTTCGGTCAAACCTCTTGTCAATTAGACCCAGCCTGGTTTGGGGGTCTACTGTTCACTTCCAGCTGTGTAAAATACATATATATCTCCTTGGGATGGTTTGCTTCCGCTTGTACCTTTAGTGACAGCTTAACTTGCAAGAAGGGTCAGGTAATGCCTTCTGCAGCGCAGCACCATCAGGAACCAGCATTTACATTTTGTACTAGGAAAGCTGCAGCAGCCAGTTCAACCCTTGGCAACTCCATAAAGAAAATGTGTTTTTTGTGTGTGCGTGTGTGCAAGCACACTGTCCTACCTTCTCCTACTGGCAGTTTCCACCCTGCAATGTGATAAATCAATCCTAGCTAAGCAGTGTGAGCAAATGATAAGGAAGATTTTTGACTGCAGACATCTACTAGATGAGCAGATAAGGGTTAGTGGTCTCATAATATTCTTCAGTCGCCCTGCAATCTTTCCAAGTGGGTCAATTTCCCTTAATTATTTACCAGGAGAACCAACAGCATATATTTGGCGGTAGTTACATCACTTCCCCACCTTCTTTCTTGAGAGATGCTCTTGGGCTTTTTAAATCTGTGAGGAAATTCAACTGGTTCATGCAAATCTGAGCCTGTTTTTCAATTAAAATTATAAATACAACAGTAAGGATAAAACTCCTGTATATACTCGAATATAAGCCTAGTTTTTCAGCCCTAATTTTGGGCTAAAAAAAGGGGCCCTCAACTTATATTTGGGTCAATACTTTTAGGCACTGAGTCAAGTGCTTGGGTCGGTGGCTAAAAGTCATTTTAAACATTGTGTGCCGCTTCTCATGACCCCCCCCCCCCCGCATCACAGGGGAGCGGTGCGCGATGTTTTAAAATGACTTTTAGCCACTGACCCAAGCACTTGACTCAGTGGCTAAGAGTCATTTTTAAACATCACACACCACTCCCCCAGCTCACAAAGGAGGAGCTGCCAGGCCCTGCTGCATTTCCCACCCTAGACTTGTACTCAAGTCAATACGTTTCCCCTGTTTTGGGGGGTTAAATTAGGGGCCTCGACTTATACTCGGGTCGACTTATACTCGAGTATATACGGGTATGTACATTGGCACAAAAATCTTATTGAGCTCTATGAGAGGTTTCCCAGCCTTGTAAAATTATTATTTTGCTTATCTTTGAGCTGTGGCAATCAGGGAAAACAGCAGCCTTTTCCTGCTTGTCACAAGGGCCTGTCAGGAATGAGGAGCAGCAACAAGCACCTCAGCTTGTGTATAAAAGCAAAACCAAAGTGTGCTGCATACATATCACCTCATAGTGAGGTAAGGTACTCTCTGGAAAGTTTACATTTTAATTAGGCTCCTGTGCCATTAACAGTTGTGTAAAAAAAGAGGGAGGGAATTTTCAGAAGTTCTACATACTGTACTTCTTAAGGGTACAGTGGACCCTCGTATAACAAGCGGTTTGTTTAACAGAAAATCCGCTTAAAGGGAAAAAAAATCCAGAGATAGGGGGGAATCGCTTAACAGAATCGCCTATGAGGCGAATCCATACAACAGAAAAAGCGGTTCCTATTAGGGATTAATCCGTTTTCAGTGCATTCCTGTGGGAAATTTATAGAAAGGAAAATTTGCTTAACATAATTTCATTTGGAATGAATTAATTCCTTTATACAAGGTACCACTGTAAAGGAGCTCTGTTCTCTCAGCCACCTCCACTTCTTAATCTTGGCCATCTAATCTTAAATCAGCATGATTAGATGCTAGCATGAAAACATGTGAGCAGAGATACCTGTAAAATGTTTGTTAAGAGTACACAAGTAGTCCTGTATGGGCAATGTGTACTGACTTCCTTAAAACACTCACACCTTGGAATTCTGACTTCGTCTAGGTCCTTCTATGTCTGGACTGAGGCCTGCATCGCTGGCCATTTACTCATGTGTTGCAGAGAAATGCTGGCTAGCTACTCAGAAGGCATGTTTGCTGGATGAAGGGTGGACCTGCTTATATATTGCGCAAGCTAATTTGAAAATGACAACACACCTTTTAACAAAAGAGACATCTCTTCCTACCATAAGGTTAACTTGGGCCGGTGGCTAAACAACTCCCTTGAGCTAATATCAAGTATTTGGTTTACTGCTGGATTCTTATGTCACAGTGGCTGGGTCACCAAGTATACCCATGTTTGAACCTGTCAGCCCCACCCAGTAACAATTAAGAAGTACTTCAGATGCTAAGAAATTGGGGTGTGTGGTTAGTTTAACAAGACAACTGAGTTCAACTTTTTCCTGGCCTACTCGTCATTACCAAGAGGACGGATGAGAATCCAGGAAGTTCAGATGTGGTTCCTTGTTATAGTCAATAAAGAAAACTGACATTTACTGGTAACATTAGGGTTATCGTTCAAGTTTGAAAGGAGGAGCTAGGATATATTTAAGCTGTGGTTTTGGTATATGACTTCTGTTATTACCTCTTGCAGTCCCACCCTTGAATATACCCAGAATGTGGAAAAGTTACAAGA